>JAMPIO010000101.1:0-382685 GCA_024699865.1 Aphelenchoides fujianensis
AACTTTCGATCCACGGCCGTCAATCGTTGGGATGGCCGGAAGATCCGCTTTCCCCTCGTCTTCTTTGCATCTCGGAACAAGCGGAGCGTTCACGTGATGCACCGAAGGATCGTTCGATTCGGTTCGTGAATTCCGGCTGTTTGCTTTCGAGCCGGCGGTTTGCGGGCGGAATTCACGTGAAGCGGGTGACCGCAACGTCCCGCCGACCGGTCGGCTTTTCGTCGTTCTTTAAAGGCCGCAGTCCTCCGCCCTGCTCCAAACGGGGCGACCGGGCGGTCGGTCATCGATTAGGCGGCCGTCTCGCGAGTTTCGCACAAACAAACGGGCGGCGGAGATGAGTGAGTGCCATTCGTCTTCTTCGTTTTACACCCGACAAACGGAATCCACTTCCTCTTCGGCCTTCCGAGAAGGCGCGTGACCGAAAAGGCGGCAGGTGTTCGTCCTTCCGCTCTTGCAGAATCCAAACGAGTGAGCGAGAGAGGAAGACAATTCGGTCGGTGCGGCCGTTCCACCCGGCCGTTCGAGTGTTCACTGCTCGCCGTCCGCACTGATTGGAATCTCCGGTTGATGGCCGTGCGAAGGTCAGGGCTGATTTCTTCGCGCCTTCGCCGGTGATGCAATCGAACGGCGAGTGCAAAACAAACTTCCTTTCAGCAAGAAAAGAAGTGTTTGATCGAAACTCGAGCATTCCTGCGAACGTCGCCGTCTGCCCGCCGCCCGTCGATCGAAATCGCTTCTTTGCGCTCGCCGTCGCGCGTCTCGTCGACGAAATCGCGTGCGAAACGCCGAGCGGACGTGTGAACGCCGACCGGCGGGGCGGACGGCCGCACGGCTGGAGTGCGTGGATTGAACGAGCGAACTCGCCGCACGGAAACGATCGCCGCTTTCCGCTCCGAGAATTCGCAGGGATTAAAACGAAAAGAAGATCATGTGTTTCGGCTACTTGCATCATCTTCCCCGATCACCTCACGCGGGCGACCGCTTACAGTCGCTTCACGCAACATCAGCATGCCTTTTCGAATCATCCTTACTCAATCAAACGAACGGCATGAAGCACTTTAACAAAAGTAAAAGACGAGTACTCGCCCACATCATCGCTCGGTTCGTTTGTTGATGAACGACCGCCTTCAAGCCACAAATCATTCGACGAGATTCGTGGGCGGACAGCCGCACGTGATTCGAAGAAGCGGCTATTCGGCGTGCAGATTCGGTAAGTGGGTCGTTCGGGAGCAAAACAAACACGCGACTGTTGATTTCGTCCATTAGAAGAGCTCGCTGACATCTCGAAGGTCATCAACAGCCACGTGGTTCCTTGATTGCTTCCGCGTTCGCATCACTTTTATTTGCATCGAACCGAGAAGGCCGCTCGTCCACTTGCCGCCCGCTTTCCTGCTGCTCGTGTTCGTCGTCGCGAATGGTCGAGAAGCGGCCGGCCGATCGGCCAAAGATTCTCGCCTTCACACGTCGTTTTGCAGCGTTCTTATCGCTTTTTCTCGCCTTTCTGATGAGCGGGAAGGCGGCCTGTGGTTTGCTTCTCGCCGCCAAATTCGCCGCCTTCCCATCGACGAGCGTCACGTGCGGCCGGTCCACTTGTTGTCGAAGCAGGCGGTCGATCGGGAACAAAACGCGGCGAACGGGCAGACATTTTCGCGCCCTCGCCCTTTCCGAATGCAAACGAGCGGCGTCGTTCGGGCGGACGGAACGCGCACGGGCGATTCGAAGCGACGGGCGGCCGTCCTCCCGCCGTCCTCCGGACGACCTTGAATGATCGAGCGAAACGAAGCAAACGGGCAAAACAACCGACAGAAAGAAGGAAGGGAAGACTGTTGCTCCAAACTCTCCACCGGCAATCGATCAGCCGAATGCCGTGGATCAAACGAATGCCCTCGATCAACACACAACCGTTTATTCTACTTTCTTTACTGCCTACTGTACATGCGGGAAGGGAAGTGCAAGGAAGGAAGGAGATTACCGGCGGGGGACTACGAGGTCGTCAATCGAAAGGAGGGGGATTCTTTAGGCTAATCAGTGAGGATCTTCTAATCGGTGCGGACGGAAGAAAGGCTGGATGTCCTCGTATCACTCGTTCAAATGCAGTTAGTGGAGCTAGTTGTAAGGCCAATGGGAAGGAGGAAGGAAAGACTAAACGGGCGCATCTTCGGGCGGACGGACGATCGCCGGCTGGAGCAGGAGCGGCTGCTGGACGACTCGGCGGAAGCCCCGTTTGGGTCGCGGCCCCGAGTGGACGATCGTGATCCGATGGAGCTTCCGTTGCTGCACCCGCAGGTAGACGAAGATGCAGAGGAGGACGAGGGAGAAAGAGGAGGGCGAACACGACGCAGACGGACGCGGCCCTCGTCGTCTGGTGGTACATGCCCGCAGCGGTCGGCCGGCCAGCGGTCACATGCGAGCGGGCGAGTCTGAACGAAGCAGTCGATTGACGGCCTTAAGAGGAGCAGGAGAAAACTCCGGTATTGTAAACGAGAGCAATCGGTGGGAACAAATTAGTGGAATGGAGCAAAAGAAGCGCCTTCTCGGAAGCAACTCGAGCGAAAACACTTCCGTTCGTCCTCATCGAACGGCTCCGCTTTCGATTCGACCTGACGGCCGCCTTTACGAGCGCAAAACGATCGATTCATGGTAAACTACAGACAAACAAGGAGCAAGTAAGAAGAAGTGTAAACACGGATTGAAGGAAGAAGGAGGAAGAATGACCGTCTCTTCCCCTCCTGCAACCCCCAATTTCGACCTCGCCCTTTCGCCCGGTCACTCGGACGGCGGCGAGAATTCCGGTGGCCGCCGGCGCCCCCGAATGAGATTTCCGCCCTTCCTTCTGCGGACACAAAAGAAGACGGAAGACGGCCGAATTCGTCGGCTTCTTTCGGAATTCCCGCAATTCTTGAATGTCCGCCATCGCCTTTCTTCTTCCTCGCTTTCCGCACCACAAACGGGCGACTGGTGGCCAAACGACGAGGAAGATTGACGGGCCTCGTTTTGCGGTCGCCTCCTTCGAATCGGAAAGAAAAGAAGTGATCCCGAGCAGTCGGAAGCGGGCGGTGACGGTAATTAACGGAAACGACTCGCCGCTTGAGCAAATCCACGCACCCGCCCGCCCGCCAGCCGCCCCTCACGCGGGCCCTCGATTCATCAAACGGAAGCGTGAGCTCGAGGGCGGCGGCGTGATCGAAGTTCGGGGCGAAAATTCGAACTCTCGAGCGAGCGGCCCGCCGGAAAAAAGTTCGCCGCTCGTTTTTGAGTTCGCCCGTCGGCTCGAATCAAACGAGAAGAAGTGGGGGGGACGGACGGGAGCGAAGAAAAAGAAGAAGAAGGAGGTGGAAAGAGGAGTGCGGGCATCCGGGCGTCACTCCGACCGCCCGGAGGCCGTCGGCTCGACCGGAAGTCCGGCGCCGCCGTTCGATCGGCGAGAGGCGGCGAGGAGGTCGGACGTGTGCCCTCGAACATGATCCCCTTTCCTGTCCGTCCGGCTCGCCCAACAAACCGCAAAGGAGCCGACGGGCCGGCCGGGGCGGCGAAACCGAAGATGCCAAACAATCGGCGGGCGGGGGGAGTCGCGCGGGCAGGTCGACCGGCGGCGGGCGAATCTCTAATGAGCTCCTCATCCGCCTTTCGCCCGCCCGCCCGCTCGCCGCTCGTCCGAACTGCCCGCAACTTCGCGCTCGTCCGCGTTCGCTCCGGGCGGAAGTCGGGCGAATTCGGAGGGCAGCGAAGTGTGAACGGTTCGAAGCGCCTGAAATCCCCCGTCCATTCACTCCTCCCCTCCGGCTGAATGGAGATCACGGCTTTTCGGGCGGGAATCCCCCCACAAGAGCGGGGGAGAGCGAGAGCAATTAGCCGCCAACGGCTGTAGGCGGAGAAGCAGCGGGAACTTCGGCAAACGAATCGCCGCCGGCTAATCGAATAATCGCGAAGAGCAAACAAGTGGGCGCCTTCGGGCCGAAGACGACGCGAACGCCCGCCCAAACAAACGGGCGGCCGCGAATCCCCGACGGTCAAAACGGCCGGCTTTTCGCAAAACGAAAACTCGAAGACGGCCGGCCTGCTCGGCGCGTCGTAAACCGGCCGCGGAAACAAACGACTTCTCTTTCTCCGTCCAACTGTCCACTTTGTTCTCCGTTCCTCGCGAATCCGAGGGCTCTCCGTTCAGGCGTCAGTTTATTCTAAAGCTGCGGGCATTGCGAACATCCGTTCATTCGATTAGTCAACAAATAACGTGGGCGGCACAAAGAAACAACGTGCATGGGGAGAGGCTCAATGAAAACGTCAACAATTGGATCGATTGCAAGAGAAGAGAGACATTCGAATGGAAACACGTGCACTAACATCACCATTCGTTCGTTTACTCCACGTAGATCACGTCCACCGGGTGGGGCGCCGGCCGAACGCCCACCACTTGGATCTCGTCGTCCTCCTCGCTCGGCGAGCGGCGGGCGATCGGCGGCGGCGGCTGGACGCGCATTCCGTTGGCTTCGGGCCGCGCGTGCGCGTTGGGCGGGACGGCGGCGAACTTGCGGAGGATGAAGTTCTGCGGGAAGGCGCGGATTTGCGGCGCGAAGACGGCGGGGCGGCCGGCGCGTGTTGCGGAGCGACCGGACGAGGCGCCAGCTTCAGGACGATCTTCTTGGGCAGCGGGAGGGCGCTGCTCGAGATCGCGACCGGCGCGGCCGGCGGCTGCACGGGCGGCTCTCGCTTCGGCTCGCGCACTTTGGGCGTGAGCTCGCGGCCGATTCCTGCAAACGAGTTCGAGCAATCCACAAAAGATTCTTCAATTGGACTCACCGTTCGCCGCCACTATCGAGGGATCGGCCACCGAGAAACACGAGGTCCTCGAGGCAGGCGGCCACCTCGAGGTCGCCGCCCAGCTTCTCCGCCCACTTCCACACGTCCGAGCGCTCGGCGTGCGCCTCCTGCAGCTTGATGGCCTTCGGCTTCGGCTGCTCGTCGGCGCCCCTCTTGCGTTTGGCCTTCGAGCGGGCGGCCAACGCCTTCTCGTCGGCCGTCTGCGACTCGCCGGGCCTCAGTTGGGGGACGGAGATGCGCGGCGGGGGGCGCGAACCCGAGAAGCGAGGGCTCCTTCAGCGGCGCCTTCTGAACGACGGCCGACTGCGTGGCGGGAGTGATGGCGGGTTTGGCCTCCGGAACGGCCGGAGAGATCGACCGCCCGCCCGAAGCGTACTTGCGGGCGATCTGCGAGGCCAAGCGGGCGGCCGACTGCTCCTCCGATCTGACTCGTGCCCTCGCCCGTCGCGGTGAACGCTGGCCCGTGGACGGGGAGCGTGCGGCGGAAGGGCGGCTGCGACTGCACGTCCTCCGGCAGGTCTTCTTTGAACAGACGGAGGATCGGGTACCTGCAAGACGGGAAGTAGGAGGAAGATCTCTTCGTGCACTCACTTGAGCAAGAAGGCGAGCATGTCCGCCCGGCGTGGGCACCTTCCGCTCGCCGCGCGCCTTCCACGCCGCCACCCGCGCGGCCTCGAGCGTCTTCCGCAGCTCGCCGGGCACGAAGATCGCGGGCGTGTCGTGGGACATCTTCTGCAGCATCTGGCAGTGGTCCTGCTGCCCCAACCGGCGGTGTTGGAAGTACTCGTCGATGCTGGGGAACGAGGCCGTCAGATCGCAGTTGCAGCGGATCGTCAGCGAGCACTCGTGGCCGAAGAACCCGATGCGCGTCGGGAAGCCCATCATGCAGGACGGTGCACAAGAAGCTGAACCCAACGAATGCAAGGAGATCGAACGAAAGATGGCCCTTACCGGTTGTAGATGTGCGGGTGGGCCCAATTGAAGTGCTTCTTCGAGTTTTCCGGCCGCAGTGGGATCTTCTGCCCGTCCTTGGCCGCCAGGCAGATCGTGCAGAAGCCGAGGGACGAGCAGTCGAACAGCACGTGCTTGAAGCCCAGGTAGAAGTTCTCGCGGAAGCGCATGTCGCCGAACGAGAGCCGGCAGGTCGGGCACTCGATCCGATCGTCTTGCTGAACGAGCAGGGTGGACATGAGAAAGAAGAAGGGAACTCACGGATCGCATGTGCATCTCCAGCAGATGGTCGATTAGATGCAGCGAGTGCTTTAGCGTTTGGTTCTTCCCCTGGGCCACGCAGATGGGGCAGCGGTCGAAGTGCTCCAGGTGGTGCTCCATGTGGTTCACGAAGTCGCTGGGGTCGTCCAGCACCGAGCCGCAGAAGAAGCAGATGAAGTAGACCTCGCGCGGGACGGTCGGGTCGACGGGCTCCGTTTTGGGGTGGTGGTGGGCGGGCGCCTCGTCGTCGATTTCGATCACGTCGAAGCGCTCGTCCTTCACGTCGTCCATGGAGTCGTGCGAGTCGTCGTGGGTGGTCGAGGAGTTCTCCAGGCGGCCGAGCTGCTTGGCGCGCCGCTGCCGACGGACCTCGCGCTCCTCCTCCTCCTGCTTCATGGCTTCGTTCTCGCGCCGCTCCCGCTCGGCCTTCTTCTCCTCCATCCGCTTGGCCCGTTCGGAGGGCGGCCGCATCCGGCCGGAGTCTTCACCCACTGAAACGATTGACTGAACGAGATACGGAAAGGAATCGAACGAACCGGGCGGCGTGGCGGAAACTCGCAGTCGGCCGGAGCGGGCGGCCGGCTTCTGGACTGGAGACGTTCGGCTTGAAGTCCTCCGAGGAGTCGGCGGAGATCGCGCGCGCGCCCGACGGCCCCGCGCTGATCGCCGGCTTGAACTCGGGGAAGGCCGACCGTTCGCGCGGCCGTCGCTCTCGGCGGTTGCGGCCGAACGGAACGCGGACCTCCGGCTTCACTTCCTCCTCCTCCGCTTCGTCGTCCTCGGCCGGCGGCGGCGGCAACTCGTCGACCGCCTCGATTTCGGCCATCAGCCGCTCGCCCTGATCGCCGCCGAAGAAGCCGCCCGTCGTCGTCTTCATTTGTTCCTCCATCTGCAACACAAACGAGAGTGGAATGCAAACAGAAGACGGGAACTCACCGGCGGATCGACGTCCATCTTCTCCGTTCGCTGCGAGTCCTGGAAGCACGACAATCAGCAACAGGCAAAGGCAGACAAGAGTGATTAGTCACTCGTTGATTTCGCAACCCTCTACTCAAAGCAGCAACGAACGAACCTCGCGGTTCAGCGTGCACATGAAGTGGACCAACTGGCGGCACTGATCCTCGGTGGTGTCCGTGGCCGAACTGCGGGACTCCTCGTCGTCGGCCAGCGAGCCCACGGAATTCGCGTTGGCCGTCGGGAAGTGCTCGTTGATGGCCGAACTGAAGTGCAGTTTGGAGGAAGCGGGCGCCATCGCTCTGCAACGAAGCGACAAGTCGGGGACGGTGCTCGAGCGCTCGACTACACAACACGACAATTCGGAAGGGAGCGAGAGGCGAGCAGAGAGGTGGTTGGAGAGCAAATTTGGAACGAAAGGCAGGGCCATCGATTCTGCCACAGCGGCCACAAAATTTCGGTATTTTTCGAACAAAATTGTCGGTTGATTGCGGTAAACAGCGCTGGAAACGGCACGAATCCCGCGCTGTGCAGCGCCGAGCAACGAGGGCGAAGGCAGGGCGGTGCGGAAAGCCACAGCCGACGGGCGACAAGCCAGTCAGCGGGCGGCGACCGGCGAAAGCAGCCCGACCTCTCCGTCAGCCGCGGCCGCCCGCCGCTCGCCCGCCCGTCGCCCTCTTTCAGCCGCCCTTCTTTCGTGGTGGGAACAACGGGGCAAAGGACGAGCTTGTGGACGGCGTCTCCCAACATGCGCCATGCGGGAAAAAGAGGAGTTCGCGGAAGAAAGCGAGCGAACGCGCACACGATTTCCGATCCGGAGCATCGAACGGGAAAACCGTTGAGATCATCGCGCATCAAACAAAGCAGACAATCCAAGTCAAGCAGCAGAGCGACAAGTGAATCCAACAAACCGATTGTAAACAACGAAGCGATCGCAATAAAGGGCAATCTGTGTTTACTCGAAGGACCGCTTTTTGTGCTCTCCCGTTCTCCAACTCGGTTAGTGGATTCAAGCAGCGTAAAAACAAGGTGCACTTGGAAAAAAGAAACAACAGCGCACAAAGCGGATGTTTAGTGAAGGCTTGTAAGAGCGGCGACGTTCGCAGAAGATGATTCAAAACGGCCAAACTTTGCTCTGCCGTGGTTCTTTAATCAAAAGCTTCCCCCTTACAAGCACCCACCGGCGTTGAAGGAACGACGAGTCGTCAACCACAGGTGATCCCGATAACGCCACTCGGTTGCTTTTGAAATCCGCCTGGACACGTAAACGAAATGCGGTCGATCATTGAAGTTCTGCAGGCGATCCAGTTCTCTGTCGATGAAGCAAGCAGAAGGAAGCCCAATCTCACTTTCTTTCGGCAGCAACCTCGAGGGCAACCCAATGGCCGAGGAAGGCCATCTTTTTGCCTGTTTATTCGCCCGTTCGCCCAACAACCGAAAGGAAGAACGTAGGGGTGGATCACGCGACAAGCACCGACGGCTTCATGGCGCCCGTCTGAAAGCGGAAGTCGATGGAAGGAGGAAAGGAGGAGGGATGACCGACCGGCAGCTTGTTCTCGCTGGGGCCGGCGGCCAGCGGGGTCGATTGGACGGGCGCTTCGCCCTCGGTCGCCTGCAAGAAGCGGGGGGAGCGAGTGGGAGGTGGACGGGAGGACTCACTTTCGTCGTCACTTTGGAGGCGGCCACCGGGTCGATCTCCGCCTTCGGGCACCTCGGTGGCCGGCTTGTTCGCCTCGCTGGCCGCCTTCACGCCCTCGGTCGCCGCCTTCTCCTTGTCGCTCGCCTTGGCCGAGTCGTTCTTCTGCAAACGAGAGGGGAAGAGGAGTGTTGGGAACATTTGCAGCCTCGGCTTCCCACCTCACCTTCGAACCGTCCTTCTCCTCGGCCTTGGCAGCGGGCTTGGCGGCGGGAGCGGCGGGCGGGGCGGCGGGCGCGGCCTTGTTGGCGTAGACGAGCTGCGTGATCTGCTCCTGCTTGGACTCCACCGGCGCGGGCTTCGGCTTCTTCTTGGCGCACTGGACGGCCGGCAGCACGCCGAGGCCGCACAGCAGGCAGAAGAACGCGAGGATCGGGAACATCGCGGACGGCCGCTCGCTCGTGCGGGTGCTGAACGCAATGGAGGGGACGAAAAGCGGATGGACCGGGTTGGAAGTGGTTTGCTTCCATGCAAAATTGACTGTCGATTGGTGGTTGCATCGCGCTCGTTCCTTCCCGCGTTGTGTTTACGGTGGTCGCATCGGCAAGCGTTCAACTTTGCGCGAGTCATGAGCGGGCGAAACAAAGGATTCTTTGCGTGTCCACTTGCAAACCGAGGCTCACCGTGCACGAGTGCAACAAACCTCGTTAGAAGTGGCTTTAGAGAGGATCGAATGGTTTGATTACATGAGTGAATCGCCTTCAACCCGTTTCCTTCTTCTCTTTTCCCAACGTTTCCGTTCGTTCTGCAACACGTCAAAAACGGAAGTGGGCTAATTTCTGGTTTAATAGCAAGAGAAGAGATTATTATTGAGCGAAACAACAGGCGATCGATCGTCTAGGCCTTCTTCTTCAGGTTCTTTCTCCTTCCATTCCTTGAACTGAGCGTCGTAGAAGGCGCGGAACTCCTTCTTCGTCACGAATCCGTCCGAATCGGGGTCGATGTTCTGAACAAAAAGGAAGTGATTGAAGGGAGGGAGGATGGAAAGGGGGAGACTCACCTTGTCGCCGCTCAACGGAAGCAGCTTCTGGATCTCCGCCTTCGCATCGGCGACGGCCACTTTGCCCTCCTTCTTCTTGTCCAGGTAGTCGAAGACTGCAGGGGAGAAGGGAGAGGTGAATAGAAGCAGGCAACAGAGGTGAGAACTCACTTTTGCCGGCGGGATTCGGTTGGCCGTGGTGCTTGCGGCCCTTCTTCGGCGGGGCCGCGTGCGAGCAGACGAGCAGGACGGCGACCAGGAGGACGGCAAGGAGGACCGATTTCTTCATCGCGAACGACGAGCACGTAGCGGGAGAGAAAGGGGGTGAGTGTGTGGAATGAAATCTACTCGAGTTCCACGCCCGTCCGCCGGCTTTTATCCCCGCCCGGCTGGGGGCGTCTTTCCGGATGAGAGAAGACCAGTTTCGCCCCCGATCGCCCGCCTTCCTTCCTCCTCGCCCCCGGCTTATCACCGCCGGATCGACCGCAATCAAAAAACATCGCGCCCGCTGCCGTCCGACTCGTTCGGCGCGCATCCCGCGGCTTTTCGCGCGTCCGTCGAGGATTCCGGTCGGGGGCGTCCGTTTTGATCAATTTTTTGTATTTCGGGGGATCCTCTCTCCTCCTTCATCCAATAATCCGGCGACGAGTGCGAGGATAGAACTTTATTGTAAACCCGGAATAAACGTGATAGACTGGAAATGCGTGAGATGGGGGCTCAATAGTCGAAATACGAGACAAACAAAAGTGAAAAGACGTTAGAGGGAAGAGGATCAAATGGGAGCTGAGGATGAGGATCAAAAGAAACGAGAGAAAAGTGAGTGAGGATCTTGGGGATTAGCGTGGGAAGAGGTTGGAGTTCGAAGGGCCGCCCTCCTTGCGGCGGTGGATGAATTGGCAGCGTTCGCCGTAGGGGCAGAACTGATCGCGCTCGAAGTTGCGGCACAGTTTGGTCTTGTAGTTCTTGGGCTCCTGCAACGAGCGGGCGGATGAGTGAGGGAGGAGAGGGGGACTCACGGGCATCAGGCGAAGTTCCCCGACGCCGTGGGCGAAGCGGCAGCGGTCGCCGTACTCGCAGGTGCCGGTGCGGGAGAACTGGTTGCAGAGCGACGTCTTGCGCTTCTCCTGCAGCCGCTTCTCGCGCATCCGATTGGCGCGCTCCTCGTCCGTCCAGCCGAACTCCTCGCGGACGGTCGGCGGCACGAACAGCGAGCGGGCGGCCGGCGGACGGCGCGCGGGGTCGGGCAGCGACATGCCGAGCGTCGTGGTGTGCAGCGAGCGCGCGAGCACCTCGATCTCCGCCTCGCGCCACGAGCGGCGCGTCGTGAAGGAGCGGTCGAACCAGGGGCTCCACGCGTCCTCCACCTTCAGCGGGGCGCCCGAGTGGTGCTCCTGCCCCCGCTCCTGCGACTGCGGCTGCTGCTGCTGGTGTTTGCCCTCCGCCATGGTGACCTGAAAGCGGGCGATGAGGAGAGCAGACGGCCCGCACTCACCCGAAGAAGCGCCGAGAAAAACCGTCCGCTCGTTCGGCGAAAACACGCGAGACCGCCGATCTGCCGCCCGCCCGGCCGTCGGCGGCGGTCGGACCCGCAGCGGGGAGAAGCGGGGAGAAGTGACTCGCCGTGCGGCTGGTCATTCCTTCTCTTCCGCCCCCCCGCTCCGCCCGCTCGCTGAAGGATCACTTGCCGATCCAAACCACACCGACAAGAGACATTTGCATGGACAAGCCAGGAGGAGTATAAAAGAGAGACGAGACGGGCGGGGCGGCCACTTTCGTCTTCCACACCGCCCGCCTCTTCCGCCTCGGACTCGTGAACGCGATGGCCGACGAGGAGCAGCCGCCGCCCCCGCTCGAGGGCCAGTCGAGCGACCCGCCGCCTCCGGACGCGCCGCCGGACGGGCAGCCCGAGGACGAGCAGCAGGCGCCCGCCCCCGACGACGCGCCGCCGCCGCCGCCGCAGGGAGCGGCCGACTTCCTCGCGCGCACGGTTCGTCCCCTCCGGCGTCCGCCCGCCCACTCACCTCGCTGCAGGGCCTGCTGGACGTGCCCTGGTATCACGGGATGATCCCGTTGGAGGACCTCTCAGCGGATGCTCACGCAGAACGGCTACTTCCTGCTCCGGATGGAGGCGGACGAGGAGCGGCGAGTTCCGCGTGAGTCCCCCCTTCCTTCCCTTCTCCGTACTGCCCGCTTGCAGCTGGTGGTGTCCGTCTTCTGGGAGGGCCTCGTGAAGAACTACGACATCCAGCAGCTGGACGGGGCCAGTTCACGTTCGACCACACGGTCGTCAAGCCGAGCGTCAAGGAGCTCATCCTCCACTACCAGAACGCCTCTGCGCCCGCTGCAGCCCGGCGGCGCCCAGTTGGTGAACCCCGTGCGGCGGCAGGCGTGGGAGCTGCGGCGCGCGGACATCACGCAGGAGCAGAAGCTGGGCGAGGGCGCCTTCGGGTGAGTCGCTGGGGTTCATCCTCCTCTCCCCTTCATCCCGTCCTGCTTGCAGGGAGGTGTACAAGGGCACGCTCAAGTGGAAGGACGGGGACGTGATCGCGGTCGCCATCAAGACGCCCAAGAAGGCGGTCGGCAAGGACGTGATCGCCGAAGCGATGAAGGAGGCGCGCATCCAGAAGGACTACGTCCACCCCAACGTCCTCCGCCTCTTCGGCGTGTCCGCCGAGATGGAGCCCCTGATGGTGAGTGCGAGAGACGAACAAGGTCAATCCACTCGTCGTTGCAGATTGTGCTCGAGTTCGTGGACGGCGGCTCGCTGGAGAGCTACCTGAAGATCCACGCGGACAAGATCACGCCCGCGCACCAGGCGACGTTCTGCTTCGACGTCACGTGCGGCCTGGACTACCTGCACGAGCGCAACTGCATCCACCGCGACATCGCCACGCGCAACTGCCTCCTGTCCGCGCAGTACTTCATCGTCAAGATCTCCGACTTCGGCCTCTCGTCCGTCGGCAACGTGCAGACCCTCGACCGCTCCAAGCCCGCGCCCATCCGCTGGCTGGGGCCCGAGGTGATGGAGACGTGCAAGTACACGAAGGCGGCGGACATCTGGAGTCTGGCCGTCGTCTACTGGGAGATCTTCACGTTCGCCCGCGAGCCCCCCTACAAGGAGCTCTCGATGGCCGAGGTGCAGGCGAAGCTGCGCTCGGACCCCGCCTTCCGCCTGCAAACTGCCGCCCATCTGCCCGCCGGACATCAAGAACCTCGCCCGCCACATGTGGAACAGCGACCCGCTCAAGCGCCCCACCGCCAAGCTGCTCCACGCGAAGCTGTCGCCCTACGCGAACCGGGAGCGGTGAGCCCTTCCCTTCTTCCCCCTCTCCGACTGCCCACTCGCCGCTTGCAGCTTCTTCGAAGATTCCCGGCATCGACGCGGCCCTCCTGGACGAGCTCTCGAAGAAGAAGAAGCGCAAGTCGCAGAAGTCGCGCGCCTCGACCACCGGCGGCACGAAGGAGGCGTCCGTCTCCAAGGAGCAGCCCGTCAGCAAGGAGTTCCCGCCGCCGGCCCGCGCCCCCGCCCAGGTCGTCCGGCTGGGGAAGCCGCCGAGCGTCAAGTGAGTCCCCCTTCCGCCCGCCTCCCCTCATCCCCGCCTCGTTGCAGGAAGAAGGCGCCCGCCTCGCTCAAGAACCGCCAGTCGGGCTCGCGCAAGTCGAAGAAGAACGCGACCGTCGACTCGAAGGAGCGCCCGCCGTCCGTCAAGAAGCGCTCCGCCCGCAGCAACCGCAAGTGATCCCCCCGCCCTCCGTTGTCCCTCTTGTTGTGCGAATAAACCCGTTGATTCGAATGGTTGTCTCCGGATCGCCTCACAAAGCAACTCTTTTTATTCGACTAATGGATATTCGGGGCACAATCGAACGGAATGTACAACGAAGAAGGACCGAAAGGGACGTCAATTCATCTTCCGCTTCTTGGCGGCCGGCCGCTCGAAGACGTTCTTCATGCCGGCGGCCTGTTTCGTGACGAACTTGCTGCTGATGGGCGTCTCGGTGGCCCACACGCCCTGGTGGTCGGTGGTGTCCTCGGCCGTCAGGTGGGTCCACTTGGAGCGGCTGGCCTTGCCGAAGTTCTTCACCTGCATCACTTTGGGCAGGATCGACTTGTCGAACTCGTCGTCGCCGGTGGCGGCGGTGAAGTCGCGCTTGAGGATCTCGTCCTCCTGGTCGAGGAAGAAGGCGCCCCGATGGAAGTACTTCTGCAGCAGCTTCATCTTCCCCTTCTCCGCCTGCAAGCAGCGAGGGAGTGAACACTCGAATCAAATGGAAGGAGGGACCTTGTTCGTGACGATCTTCGGGTTCAGGCGGAGCGTACTCCTGCCGCTCCTCTTCGGTCATCCGGTGGATCTTCTCGACCTCCGCCTGCTCGCGGGCCAGCCTGCAACCAGTGGGATGAACGGGAGGGAAGGCGGCCGCCCACTCACGCTTCCCGCTCGTCCCGATTCCGCTTCAGGCGCTTCATCTCGCGGATTTTCCACAGCTCGTAGGCGACCTCCTCGTTCTCGTCGTCCGTGTTCACGGAGGCGAGCTCCGTCTCGTCCGCCTTCTTCTGCTTCTTCATCTCCTCCTCCCGCTTGAGCGTCTCCTCCATGATCTGAACACAAAAGAGTGGGTGGAAAGGAGAGGAGGGAGGACTCACCCGAACGGACTCCTGCTTTCGCTCCTCCTTCCGCTTCTCCTCTTCGATGGCCAGCGCCTCCATTCGCTTCTCCTCCTCTTCGGCTTCGATCAACGTCACGCGGTCCCGTCTGAACACGAACGAATCAATGGAGGACAAGATGAGGAAAGGACTCACTTCTGGACGAAGACGGGCTTCAGCAGCGGGGCGGCCTCCTCTTCGGAGCTCTCGGACTCCTCCTCCGACTCCTCGCTCTCCTCCTCGTCCTCCGCATCGGACTCCTCTTCCTTCTCCCGCTTGAGGAGTTCCTGCAAACGAGTGGGATGCGATGGGGAAGGGAGGGAACTCACTTCTTCCTGCCGCCGCTGCTTCAACTCCTCGCGCCGGCGCGACTGGACGTCCTGCTCGATGTCCCGATGGCGGCGCTGCATTTTGATGAGGTCGCGGCGTTTTTGGATCTCCTCCTCGTCGTTCTCCATCTCGGGGTCCTCGTGCTCCAGCGGCGCCTCCTCCTCGCGCTCCCGCTCGCGCTGCTTGCGGAGGGCGCGCTCCCGCCGCCGCTCCCGATCGTCCTCGCGGTCGGAGTCCGAGGAGCCGCCGGCCGGCGAGGGCTCCCGCTTCGCCTTGCGCACGATCTCCGGCTCCTCGATGCGCCGTCTGCAAGCGAAAGGAATGAACGAAAGGAAGGGGAAAGAAATCACCTCGAATCCTCGGCTCGATGGCGATCGCGACGGTCGAAATCCCGACGATCTCGGCGGTCATCGTCGCGTCGCGAGTGGCGGCGATCCCGCTCGTCCTCCCGCCGCTCGCGCCGCGACTCGTCGGCCCGCCGGCTGCCCGACTGCTTCGTGAAGTCCTCCTCGTCGCTCTCGTCCTCGCTGCCGAACTTCGGGCTGCAACGAGCGGGAGGATCACGAGAAAGAAGAGAAGAGGGAACTCACGCCTGGCCGGCCACATGCCGCTGGACTTTCACCTTCTTGGTCACGTACTCGCCGCGCTCGTTCTTCACGCGGATGGCGCCCGCCGTCGGGAGCTCCTTCGGGCCGATCGGCCGGTCGTCCAGCCGCCGCTCGAACTTCGGCACCAGGTCGCTCATTTCGTCGAGGAGTGCGCAAAACAAAAAGAATTCCACGATCAATTCGGTGAAGAAAGCCGACGGCTCGGCCGATGTGTAGCGAAGAATTCGCGCATCGATTTTCTTCACACTTAGCCAAGGGGACTTCTTCGACAATCGTTGTACAAGGAATTTATTGCTCGTCTTCACACAACACAATGCCTTCAAAGAGGTTGTCCGTTGGGGATCATGTACGAAGAGTGGCCGACAGCCGAGGGGTGCGGGACGACGGCGGGCGGCCCGCCGAACGTCCGGTCCAGCTGTTTGAGCGACTCGTGCACGCAGGAGTTCAGGGCGTCCAGCACGGAGACCATCACAAGGCCGCCGAAGCCGTGGGTCACCTGAAAGCAGCAACAATCGAATGATTGAAAGGAAGAAGGGGCCACTCGCCATCGAGAAGTGGGTGAGCGGCTTCTGGACGGCCGGGTCGAGGATGATCTCCGGCCGGTTGCCGCAGATGGGACTCCGGTCGGAGTTCATGAGGTCGGAGAACTCCTTCAGGAACATCCTGCAACGATCGATGCAAATTCCCGCCTTCCCGCCCGGCTCGTTTCTTTCGGCCGCCAGTCGCAGTTCGAATCAACGGTCGTCTCTGCTCGTTTTCTCAAGCGCTCGCCGATCGAGATGTTGGCTTCTTTGCTGCGAGGAGTGAGTGCCCCCTTCTTCCCCTTTCACCCCTGCCCTCGCTTCTGCAGATGCAACAGGCGGAAGAAGACGCCGGCGGACAACGTGGCGCACCCGGACACCTCGGAGACGGTCTACATCTCCGCCCTCGCCCTCGTGAAGATGCTGCGCCACGCCCGCTCCGGCGTCCCGATGGAGGTCATGGGCCTGATGCTCGGCGACTTCGTGGACGACTACACGATCTCCGTGCTGGACGTGTTCGCGATGCCGCAGTCGGGCACGGGCGTCTCGGTGGAGGCGGTGGATCCCGTGTTCCAGACGAAGATGCTCGACATGCTGAAGCGGACGGGCCGCTCGGAGATGGTCGTCGGCTGGTACCACTCGCATCCCGGCTTCGGCTGCTGGCTGTCGAGCACGGACGTCGCCACCCAACAGGCGAGTTCCCCCACTCTTCTCCCTTCATCCCTCGATTCGTTGCAGAGCTTCGAGGCGCTCTCCGCCCGCGCGGTCGCCGTCGTGATCGACCCCGTGCAGTCGGTGCGCGGGAGGGCGAGTCCTCCCCCTTTCCCCACGCCCTCCCCGTCGCAGGTGATCATCGACGCGTTCCGCTCGACGAACGTGATGCCCGGCATGGGGGCCGGCCGCCTGGCGCCCACGGCCGAGGCCCGCCAGTGCACCTCCAACCTGGGTGAGCGCTCCCTTCCGTCCACTCACTCCTCTCCCCGCAGGCCACCTGATCCGCGCGAACCTCGTGGCCCAAATGCGCGGCCTGGGCACGAACTACTACTCGCTGCCCATCTCCTACAAGATGGGCGCCCACGCGCAGAAGATGCTCCAGTGCGTGCACAAGAAGAACTGGTGCGACGGGCTGCTCGGCAAGCCCTACCGCGAGATGAACAAGAACGACGCGCGCAACACGGAGGAGCTGCTCAAGATGGTCCAGCTGTTCGCCAAGGTTCCCCTCCCCTCCTCTCTTCTCTCACTCGCTCGTTCAGGAGCTCGAGGGATCGCACGAGCTGAACCGCAAGGAGGCCCAACTGCGGGCGGTCGGCCGCTTCAACCCGAAGCGCCGCATGGAGGAGTTGACGCGCGAGTTGCTCCAGGAGACGATCGTCGAGCAGACCCGCAGCATGATCAACGCCTCCGCCTTCCGTTGACTCGCTTTCTTTCGTTTGTTTCGGGTTCAAGGGGGAATAAACAGTCGAAAAGGAGCTCACCGCACGTAGTGGAGCATCGTCCGGCGCCGGTGGGCGTCCTCGTCGTTGAGCACGTGCCGCGAGAGGAAGTGAGCGATCTCCTTGGCCGGAAAGTCCCGCTCGCACACCGAATGGAAGTCGCGGGCCATGTGCACCGCTTCTTCTGCAACACGTCAACGGGATCACAACTACGTCATCTTCGTCTCTTGCCTTCGACGAGAGCGGTGAGGGCGGTCACGTGGGCGGACTTCCGGCGGCCGGCCGGCAGCGTCAATCCGATCCGACGGAGGGACTCGCGGAGCGCCTTCCCGCCGTCCTTCGACTTCGCCCTTCAATCCACGAGCAATCAATCGTCTACTGCAGAGAACTCACTTCCGCAAGATGCCGCCCAGAAGCGACGCGTTCAGGCACTCGGGCGGCGAAATTCGCCGTTGGATCTCGCCCACCGTCACCTTGTACTTCGTTGTGCTGCAAACAAACCGGAGATGAGGGAAGGGGCAAAGGAAGAGGGGAGTGCCTGCTCAACAAGCTCGTCCGCCCGGGCACCGTGCAGAACGTTTCGAAGGGCGAGCGCGGGACGTACACGTTGGCCGCCACTTGGGAGTTCAGATTCTTGAGGTCGCCGAAGTATTGAGTCGGTTCTGCAGCTGACTGTTCAGTAACACCTTCCTCCTCACCTTCCACTCCAACCTTTCTGCGAGGAGTCGGTCGACGAGCGCACGAGAGGAATCGCTGGACTCATCGGTGCACTCCTGAAAGCTCTCCCTTTTTTCTGTCGTCCGTTCCAAACCCACGGATCCTTCGGCTTCTTCGTTCTGCCCGCTTTCCGGCGGCAAGAAGCCCAACTGGAGGGTGGTCTGCTGGATTCACTTCCGTAGTTGAGGGTTGTGTACGAGAGGTGGGTGGAGGACGGGGGGAAGAAGGAGGACGAGGGGGCGCCGTACGCGTCCTGGAACTCGACCGCCGACTGGAGCGGGTAGCCGAAGTACGAGGTGGAGTAGACGCCGTTGGCCGCCGGCTCCAGTTGGGAGTTCGGGGAGTACTGAAAGGAAGATCTCCATTCGATCCTCTCGTCCACTCACGTTGAACGCCCATTGGGAAGTGGGTGGATGGCCGTCGACTGCCGACTGCTCACCAGCGAGCAGCAACTCCTCGCTGCGCACGAGCGAGACGGCCGGCGGCTGCTGATGGACGCCGTTGACATCCGGCCGGTCATCGCCGCCGCCGCCGTTCGCGTGCTCGTCGCCCGAAGCGATTCGGAAACCCGCCGCTTTGCGGAGTTCGCTCTCCATCGCCAGCTGCTCGCTCGTTGCCGTCGGCATCGGGACTTCGGCCATCGCGCGTGAGTGAGTGGAGATGACTGAAAGGAGGGCGAATGGGCGGGAAATAGCCGGAGGTGTTTCCCGTTCACGACCACCGGCCACGAGCAACCGCCTTCTTCTTCTTCCCGCACACTCGCTCGGAAGTCGAGTGAGTGATCGAGAAGAAAGAAGGGGGTTCTTGTCGCTCGTATCAAACCGAAGACCGTATGCTCGGCGAAACCACTCACTTCTCGCCGTCTTCGAATCCTCACCGTCGATTCGAAGTCCTCGCGGCGGTCGCTTCGAACTGCGGACGTCAGCAGACAAACAGCCGCCGGCCATACCGTACGCCCTCGTCCTTCGTGCAAACAGAATCCTCCACTCGGTTCTCTTCGTTCCGCTCCAGCTCTCTCGCTCCTTCGGCCGACGAATCAACGGCCGAATTCCTCCGTTGGGATCCGCCCTCCTCGGCGGCCGGAATTCCGCGAGATTCCCGCCTTCTTTTCGCGTAAGCCGCCCGCAAATCTCCGGCCGCTAAATGGAAGTGGCGGGATTCGTCGCGCGGCGCGTAAGGAGCTTTCCATAAGCAAAAAACTCAATTTTCTCACCGCCTCGCGCCGCTCTTCGTTCTGCCCGCTGGCGTTTAATAAACGCGGACAGTTCGGGCCGGATGATTAATTTCGAGTTCGCTCATCACTTCCGCTCCGAATGGACACTTTCGGAGAGCGCAAAGAGCACTCGCTCGTCGTTCGAAGTGCGCGGATTATCCGATGCGGGACGAGAGGAGTGGACACCAGTTAGAGGGAGGTGGACGGGGACTAACGAGGGTTTCGACCATCACAGCAAACACTTCTTCGTATCACTGCACTGCTCTGGCTTCCCTGATCGCTTTATTCGCACCGGACGAAGGGGGAGGAGGAAGGGGCTTCACGATCAGGTGGTGGAAGTGGGCGCGGTCGAGGTGCCGCCCGTGTTGCCGTCGGAGGTCGGCGGCACGTTCTCCGGCTGGAGGAGCTCGTTGGAGAGGTGGGACGCCAGCTCCCAGTCCTTCGCGCCCTCGGCCAGCCGCTTCTCCCGCTGCTCCTTCTTCTCCTGCAAGCGAAGAGATGTCTGAAGAAGAGGGGAGGGGGGACAAACGGCGGTGAGCTTCTTGGTGGCCGCCTCCGCGTCGTCGCCGAACTCCAGCAGCATTTGGGACATGTCCAGCGCGTTGCGGCTCGTCAAAAAGAAGAAGACGGAGCGGAGGACGAAGAGGAATTGCTGAGAGGAAGGGGTTAGGAGCGCAGAGGCAGGGGGAACTCACGAGATCGCTCTGGACGGCGCCGTAGCGCTGGGCACGGAGGTCCTTGAGCGTGTCCAGCACGCTCTCGGGTGGCCCGCCGGCGGTCATCCGCTCCACCAGCATGTCGAAGAAGACGAAGCAGCCGCTCCGCCCGCAGCCCGACGAGCAGTGCACGAGGATCGGCTTCTTGGACAGACGCACGGCGGCGTTGACGGTCGGCAGGGCCAACGAAACCTCGGGCACGAGCCCGTTCTCCGGCCACGCCGTCCAGTGGTACACTTTGACCGTCTGCTTGGCGCCGGCCGCGTTCTTGACGAGCAGCGTGTACACTTGGACGTTCGGCTCGGTGCTCAACTCCGCTTTCTTCACCGTGGCGACCTTGTAGTCGCCGTAGATGTTCCACTGGTTCTCGGCGGCTGCAAGAAAGGAGTGAGTGGAAGGAGTGAGAAGGGGAGGACGAACCCTTGAGAGGGAAGTGGAGGGCCGACTTGCGGTGGTCCTTGTCCCGCTCGTCCACTTCGCTCAGCATCACGATCTAAACGACGAGTTGGGCGATTGAGGCACCAAGCTGGAACGAACGTTCTCGATCTCCTCCTGCACGACGACCGCCCAGAACGAGCCGGCGGTCACCGCGTCCAGCGGCGACTGCGCGAGGATGAACCGCTTCTGCTGGCTGCGGCGTGACGTTGATCCAATTGGCGTGCAGGAAGCCGCCCTCCTTGATTTGGACACGAGTGGCCTCCGTGCACGGCAGGTTCTGCAGGAGGATGATGGAAGAGGAGAGTGAGGAGAACTCGCCTTGTAACGACTCTTCTCCGCGTTCGCGCGGTCGTTGAAGGCGGCGGCGTCGGGCTTCTCGGCCTTCATGGCGGCGGTCTGCTCGGCGAACTCCTTGAGGAGGGCGCCGGACGCCCTTCTCGAGCACGACGGTCGCCCACTTGTTGCGCTCCTCGGCGTGCGGGTCGGGCGGCGGCTTCTCGACGGGCAGCAGCTTGGTCGCCTTCTCGGTGCGCTCGACCAGCTTCTCGTCCACGGGCTGGTGCGTGGTCTCGCCGCCCCCGCGCTTCACCGACTTCCGCCTTCCACGAGAAGGAGGTGAGGGGAACGGAGAGGGCAACTCACTTCTTCTTGCGAGCTCGCTTCGAGTTCTCGCCCTCGCCGGCCACCGTCCGCTTGTCCGCATCCTCGCGCGGCGCCACCGACGGCATCGTCCGCTGCTTCTTGCGACGTTCACGCTGCAACAAGCGGGAGTGATCGGAAGGTGGTCGTTCGCTCACTTTGCTCGCCGTTTTCTCCTTCGCGGACTTCTTCCTCCCGACCGGAATCCTCTTCGCGCGTGGGCGCCTTCCTGCAACGACGACGTGGTCGACGGGAACGCCCCACTCGCTCACTTGTCCTTCCCGTTGTCCTTGAGGAAGCGGTTCTTCAGTTTGTGCTGAACGAGGCGGTGGAGGAAGAAGGCAACTGGGAGGACGAACCAGCAGCTTGTGCCGATCGCCCATTTCGGTCGCGTGTGGGGCGGCGGAGGTGAAAGAGCGGCGTTCCGTCCGACGGTTCAACTGCCGACTGCCGGGAGCGGACGGAACGAAGGGAGAACTTGCTCCCTCATGCAAATTTGCTCCGAACAAAGGATTGAACATGTCTGTTGAATTTGCATGGACCAGAAGCAACTTCGAGCGCGAACAGCTCGTTTTGGGCATTCGAAGGACACTTCGGCCGGCCGGTGAAGTCGTTCCTTCTCGTCGCCCTGCCTCTCCGCCCGCCCACCCGCCCACCCGACCACCCGGAGCGATGAGCGCGGACCCGTTCGACGGCCGCACGGTCAACCTCCTCTCCGGCGCCCAGCCGACCCCGACGGCCTCCACTGCGGGCACCGAGGAGAAGAAAGGGCGGCCGTCCCGCGGCCCACTCACACGCCCGCCCTCGGCCTCTACGTCTACGTGCTGGCGAGCATGGCGGCCATCGGAGGACTCCTCTTCGGCTTCGACACGGGCATCATGTTCGTCCCTTCCCTCTTCCTCTCCGCTCCTCATCCCGTGTGTTCAGAAGCGGCGTCCTCCTGTACCTGCCGGAGAACGCGCAGATGAAGCCGATGAGCGACCTGTGGAAGGGCCTGATCGTCTCGTCGACTACCGGCAAGTGCCCAAAAAAGGAGAGGCTAATCGACCTGGACGTTCAGGAATGGCGGGAATCGCGGCCCTCGTCGCCGGCAAGTGCGCGGACGTGTTCGGCCGCCGCCCGATGGTCGTCGTCTCGTCCGCCTTCTTCGTGCTCGGAGCGGGCGTGTGCGCGATCGGCTTCGAAGTACGTCGTGCTGGGCGGCCGCCTGATCCAAGGAGTCGCCATCGGTGAGTGGGAAAGGACGAACAGGCGAGCAATCCTCCTTTCTGCAGGCCTCGCCTCGATGATCGTGCCCGTGTACGTGGGCGAGGCGGCCCCGGCGAATATCCGCGGCCGGCTGATCACCGGCTTCCAGCTGATGATCACCTTCGGCCTGCTGCTCTCCAACATTGTGGCCGGCGGCTTTTCCGTATTGGTCGCCCGACGAGATTGGCTGGCGGCTGATGTTCGCGGTCGCCGGACTGCCGGCCCTCGTCCAGATCCTCGGCTTCGTCTTCTTCCTGCCCGAATCGCCGCGTTTCCTCTACCAGCGCGAGGGGCCGGACGAGTGCCGCGAGGTCCTTTCACGCATCTACAACGGCGACGAGGCGTGGATTCGCTACGAGCTGAGCGAGATCAAGGCGGCCGCCGCCCAGGAGCTCCGCGCGGACGAGGCCTTCGGTTCGTCCACCCCTCCCCCTTCAACGCTCACTGGTCGGTTGCAGAAGAAGGCAACGTCTTCCTGCGCATCTGGAAGGCGAAGCACGTGCTGAAGGCGCTGTGCATCGGCTGCGCCCTGCAGGCCTTCCAGCAGCTTGTCCGGGATCAACACCATCATGCATGCTTCCCTTAAAGAAGCTTCCATTCACTCAGCTCTCCTTCTTCAGGTACTACACGACGATCATCATTCGCTCGGCCGGCATCCGGGACAACCACTTGACCATTTGGATCTCCGTGGGCACTTCGGGCAAGTTGCCCGTCCTCTCTTCCCACCAACCTCCTCCTTTTGCAGCCTTCAACTTCTTCTGCACGTTCATCCCAATGTACCTGATCGAGCGGGTGGGCCGTCGGAAGCTCCTCTTCTGGTCGATGGCGGGCGTGATCGTCAGCTTGGTGCTGCTGAGCGGCTCCTTCTTCGCGATCAACCTCGCGTCCGCCTCGATCGAGGGCTCGCCCGGCTCGAGCGCGTGGAAGGTGACCGGGCAGGAGGAGCCGTCCAAGCGAGCTTCAAGCAATGCAGCAAACACTCGTGAGTTCTCCCGGGTTCCATTCACCTACCATCCTCCCCCGTTCAGGAACTGCGACTACTGCGTGACGGACACGACGTGCGGCTTCTGCGGACCGCCGAAGGGCGGTGCCGGCTTCTGCCTTCCGATCAACGCGACCGACGACACGCACTCGACCATGGGCGTCTGCGCGAACAACGCGACGACGTACGAGTTCGCCCCCGGCATGTGCAAAACGAACTGGACGTGGGCGCCGATCGCCCTCATCGCCGTCTACCTTTGCTGCTTCGCCGTCGGTTCGTTCCTTGATTGATTGAGTGCCCATCAATCCGTTGAGTTCAGGCTACGCGCCGGTGCCGTGGGTGCTGAACGCGGAGTTCTACCCGATCTGGGCGCGCGGCACGTGCGTCTCGATCTCCACCTTCTTCAACTGGGCCTTCAACTTCGTGATCTCGCTGACCTTCCTGATGCTCGTCGAGGACCATGACCAAGTTCGGTGGGTTCCCTCCAATCACTCAACCGATCAATCTTTCTTTGTTTGCAGGAGTTTTCCTTCTGTACGCGGGTCTGACGGCCGTCGCCCTCGTCCTCTTCTACTTCGTCGTGCCGGAGGTGAGTCGAGCGAGAGCCTTCCGTTCACCTTCGATCTCGTTCAGACCCGCAACTACAACCTGGACGAAGTGGAGACGCTGTTCATGAGCAAGCAGAAGCGCGAGGAGGCGAAGGAAGCGATGGCGGCCGCCGCCGAGACGCCGCTCGTCTCGTCGGCCGGAGGATCGGACACCCCCGCCCAGTAGCCCGCCTTTGTTCTCTCGCCTTGTACGCAATAAACGATCTTCTGTGAACCGCTGGAGTCATAGCCTGTCTGCATCAATACGTCCAATGTCGTAACGACTGGTTCAAGCGCGAACTTCTCTCGGGTCGAACCGGCTTTCAACAAAGTACCCCACCCAAATCGGATCTGTTTA
This sequence comes from Aphelenchoides fujianensis, assembly GCA_024699865.1. Taxonomy (NCBI): domain Eukaryota; kingdom Metazoa; phylum Nematoda; class Chromadorea; order Rhabditida; family Aphelenchoididae; genus Aphelenchoides; species Aphelenchoides fujianensis. The sequence goes on from JAMPIO010000101.1 coordinate 24,092, forward strand.
TTTACCGCAAAGAAATCAACACGTGGTTACAAAAAAGAAGTGCGACGTGCACGAATGGCGGCGATCACTTCGAACGGCGAGGGCGATGCGCGCACAGCGGCGGTTCTTCGCGTGGGGAGCGGACTTCTGGAGGCGCTCGAGAGCTTTGATCGTCGCGCGCAAGCCGTAGGAATTCGACATCTGCAAGGCAACAAGAGAGTGAGTGGAAAGGTGCGAAGGGAAGACCCGCCTTCTGTTTCTCCCGCAGCTCGCCGATCGCCGCCTCCAACGCGGCCCACTCGGCGGCGGTCAGCGGAGCTTCCGCGAGGGCGCGTTTGAGGGTCTTCTCGCCGATTTGAGCCACTTGCCGGAAGGAGCGGTAGCCCCAGGGAATCGACTGGAAGCAGCGGGGAGTGAGCGGAAGGGCGGGAGGGAACGAACGTCGCGCTTCCCACGACGCCAGCGGTCGACGCAGTCGGCGGCGGCGCGGATGGCGAGCAGCTCGTCGTTGAGGGCGGCGACGTCCAGCGAGCGGTCCGCGCGGCCGGCGATGCAGATCTCGACGACGGCCTCGTCGCACTCGGCGCGCACGTCCGCCTCCAGCCGGTGGAAGAGGAGCATGAAGTGGCGGACGGGCGGCAGGGCGGGCAGCAGCCACTCGATCAGCGGGTACTCGTCGCCGGGCAGCACGTGCGGACGGGCCTGCTGGGCGCGCTCGAAGGCCGAGGGGACGGGCAGCTCGTCGTCTTCGGACTCCGCGGAGGTCGACTCGTCGTCCACCCACTGCTCGGCCGGCTGCTCGGCCGGCTGCTTGGGCGGCTGCTTCGATTTGGGCGGGTGGGGCGGGGGAGGGCGGTTGCTGGTTGTTCCTCTTCGTTCGTCTCGACTTCCGGTTGCTCTTCCAGCTGCAGACGAGTGAAAGAAAGGGGAAGTGCGGGACTTACCGGATTGAAGCAGCAGAAGGCGGTCACACCGAGCACACCGCCGATCACCACGTACAGCCTGCAACCAGACGAGTGGAAAAGAAGGCAGTCGAGGAGATGGAGAGGGCGTACACGACATGTGAAGCACAAAACCATCATTTTGACGTCCTCCCTCGACCACTTCGGCTGGAGCGGCTGGAGTTCGATCACGAGCATCGCTTTGCGGGGGGGAGGCGGCTGCTGGTTCGGGCACAAACGAACGAAATGAAATGAGTTCGCTCGTCGGTGGAATGGGAGTTGTGTTTGGTTTCCTTCCGGTTATTCGTGGGCGTTTCTTCCATGCTGTGGTTGTTGCGCTCGGCAAGAGAATTTGCATCATTGCCAGATCCTTCGATTTCTGCTCGCCGATCGCCACTCGCAGCTTCTTTCGTCTCGTTCGTTCCACAATGAAAGCGGTCGTCTTCTTGTTCGCGCTCTTCGGAGTTTGCCGTGCGTGGTACGGCCTGGAGAGCTTGAAGTTTCCGCGCTGTCATGCCACGGACCACAGCCTGCAGCCGATGAGCGGGAAGCGTCGACGACGTCTACTGCCCGCTCGACGGAGTGAGTCCTCTTCTTTGATCCAAAGGAATGACCAAGCGGTTTCAGAACTCGGCGTGTTTCGCCTTCGAGACGGCGGACGGGCAAGTCGATGGCCTACGGCTGCCGCGAGGTGGGCGGCGACCGGCTGCCGGCGGAGTGCGGGACGGGCCGCTCGAAGAAGCTGCAGGCGACGTTCGACGGCCAGAAAGGAACGCTCTATTGCTGTCGCTCGCACTATTGCAACTACCAGGGGAGCGCCAAGCCCGATGCTTCGCAAAGAAGGAGGTGAGTGGACCGCCTGACTTCTGTTCACTCCCCTCGCTTGCAGAAAAAAGCGTTCACTTTCGGCGGCCTGCTGGCGGACATCCGCGAGTGGCTGTTCGAGGACGTCTTCCGCCTCCTGATGCTCCTGTTCGCCTTCTTCTCGGTCGTCATCCTCGTCGCCTCTGCTGGCGGCGATGGGCCGCTTGAGCACGCGCTTCGTCCGGCTGCAGAAGCGCGTCCACGAGCACTCGGAGGTGTGCAGCGGCCGGTTGGCGCAGATGGAGCGCCGCTCGAAGCGCGAGGGATTCGCCTACGTGGACAAATTGGCCCGTGCTTGCGTCCAGCGGGTGCACAAGAAGACGGCCGACCTCACGGCGTCCACGCGGTCGGTCGGCAGTTCGGCGAAGGCGGACGGCAGCTCGACGCAAGTGGTGAGTGGCCGTCCTCCTTCATCCCCCTTCATCCCTCCGTTCAGTCCCGCTCTCGTGCCGGAATGGACATCGGCGGCCTCCTGCACGCGTGCTTCAAGGGCCGCGAGCAGCCGGCGCCCGTCGCGAGCTGGAGCGTCGCGCCCGCCGGTCCGTCCGCCCACCCCTGATCGGGGGCTTCTTTGTTCGATGTGATTCGTTTAGTCGGTCGAATAAACGGTTGAAATGTCCTGTAATGGGAATGGAGGAGTTCATTGAAATCAACAACAAACAAAACAACGAAGAGGAATGGGCGAGCTTCCTACTTTCCCTTGAGCTTCAGGCTTCTTCTTCTTGTTCGCCTTTCCGATGGGCACTTTGAACTGCGGCTTCTTGAACTTGATTCCCGTCTTTCTCCTCCTGCAAACGAAAGAGAATGCACAAGTAGAACTTGAAAATCGGTTCACCTTCGCTCCCTTCGGCGGGCCCAGCGACTCCAAGAAGGGCTCGTCCTTGAGGATCCCGACGGCCGAGACCTTCGGGAGGTTCAGGAGCGGGCTGGCGGCTTCCGAGAGGCCGTCCGCCTGGAAGAACGGGCAGTTGGCCTTTCCTGCAAGCAGGAGGAAAGGAATGAACGGAAGGACGGAGTGGACGAACGAGATGGAGAGGAGGGAGAACACGTGGCCGGCCGCCGAGGGCTTCGTGATGTCCGCGTCCAGCACGACGGCGCCCAGTTTGTCCGCTTTGAAGAGCCGGAGCACCTGCTTCATCCCGATGATCGCCGTCTTCTGAAAGCAGGCGGGGAGTGCACAGAAATGAACGGAAAGAAACGAACCTCCGGCTTCTGCTCAGCGTTCTCCTTCGGCTCGGACCGGCTTCTCCGCGTCCTTCGCCTCCTTCCGCTCCCATTTGGCCCGCTTCAAGTTCTGCCGCTGGAGGAAGTCGAGGAAGAGCTTCAGGTCGGGCACGTGCGGGAACTCCTTCGGCTTCAGCTGGAGGGCCGAATCCACGTGCGGCTTCACAACTCGCTGCTTTGGGGCCATGATCGACGAGAATCCGACACAATTCGCTCACACATCCTTTCTTGTAGCCCATTCGGGCACTTGCCAACGAGAACGCGAGAGAGTTTCCGCTCGGGAGCAGCCGGGCGGCCGTTGGGAAAGCGGCTTCTCTGCTCGCCGAACGAGTGGATTCTTCCTCAAACGTTCCTTCGATTTCCGCGAGATGTCCGACGAAACGGAGCTTCTGGACGCGGCGATCGAGGACTGCGAAGCGGGCGACCGCCGACGCGCTCCGGACGGCCAAGGACGTGGCGGAGGACGTCGACCGACTCCAGCGGCGGAACGACTGCGCGTGGCTCGGCCAAAAGAAGGACGACTTGGTCGCGTTCACGTCCGGCCTGCGCGAACTCATGACCAAAATGATCGCCGGCGACCGCGTGGACGTGGACGCGGCCGGAGGAGCGGCTCTCCGAGTTGCAGGAGGTTCGTTTCGATTTCTTTTCGTTTGATTCCGCCGCCTGTTTCCAGCTGCTCGCCGACATCCGGCCGGTGGTCGTCGAGCAGAAGGCGGCCACGAACGGCGGCGGGCTGACCGCTCGACCGGAGCTCCTCGCCGTCGATTCGGGCGAGGAAGTCGAGTCGGACGACGAGGACGAGCTCGCGGGCGCGAAGAAGGCGACGCCCAAGTACGAGGCGCCCAAACTCGTCCCGATGCACTTCGACGAGAACGAGGAGGAGCGGAAGATGAAACGAGTGAGTTTCCCTTCCCTCCCAATCAACCTCTCTTCGCTCCGTTCAGGTGGAGAAGGCGCGCAAGCGGGCGATGCAGAGCTCGCTGATCCAGGACCTGCACGCGCAGTACTCCGAGGCGCCCCAAGTGATCACCGACGGGCCCCGCATGTCGAAGATGGAGGCCGAGATGACGCGCTTCGAGGAGCACAACTACATGCGCCTGCAGCTCACGAAACGCGAGAAGCAGATGATGCGGACGGAAGGAGAATCAGGGCACGCTGGACTCGCTGCTCAAGTTCGGCGACTACATGGCCATGGACACGGTGCTCGAGGACGGCGGCGGCAAGAAGGCGAAGAAGCGCAAGGCGAAGTTCACGAAGAAGGGCGCCCCGAGCAAAAAGAAGTCCAAGGGCGCGTCCAAACGACGGCGATGAGCGGCCGCCTCCCTTCTTCGTTTGTTTGTTGTTGATTTGCTTGTTGCTCGACAGTCTCTACGTTTATTCCGCAATAAAGAAGACACACGGAAGGGAGGGGGCGTTTATTGAGTGGACTGGGAGGCCGTGGGGATAGAAATCAGGTGTACAGGAAGACGGAGACGCGTGGGGAAGACCGCAACTGACTGCAAATCGTCGCTTAAGTGAAGGGATGGTCGATTGCGGGCCGTAAATACGAGGGGGAGGAACGACAGTGAGAGTTTATTCTCGCGTCCAGACGGTCGATTAGGGGAGATTGCTAGAGACTGGAAGAACACGAAGAAGATGGAGAGGATCATTTGACAACAGTGGGCGAATAGAAGGGCGAGTGGTGGGAAGGACAAAAAGGAGGAGTACAAGGGCGGCTGGGAGCTCACTTGTTCAACGGCACGACCACGGAGACGTACGAGATGGGGAAGAAGCCCGTCTTGCCGTTGACGGTCCCCTCGAACCAGTTCTCGTCCACCTGCGAGACCAAATCGATCGTCTGGCCCTCCTTGAAGTCGAGCTCGCCCGGGTTCTGCGCGTCGAAGTCGAAGAGCGCCTTGCAGCACGGCTTGGGGCCGGCCGAAGTGACCGACGAGGCGGAGCTCGTCTTGCCGATGTCCGTCGAGTGGCCATTCAGCGAGTAGGCGGGCGGCGCGCCCGACCCCACCGACGCCGCGTCGTTGAAGTTCAGATTGTTCGTGCCGGCCGAGATGCTGCCCACCGGTGACCTGCAAGCACGCGAATGAAGACAACAATTGGAAGACGGCCACCAACCGATCGCGGGGCGTCTTGTCCATCAGCACGGGCTTGATCGTGTGCTCGCGGCGAGGTCTTGCGGTGCACTCCTTGATCCTGCAAACGACGAGCACAAGGATGAAGGAAGGGAAAGAGAGGACTTGCCGGTTGTTCAACTGGTCTCGCAGGCTCTCGAGCACGTGCTGCGTCTGTTGGTGGAAGTCGAGTTGGGCGTCGACCAGAGCTTTCAGCTGCGAGATCTGCTCCACCTAAACACGGGGCAATCACAAACGAGAATCAACGGAAAGAACGAACGTCGTTGCTGAGCACGTTGTGCATCGCCTGCTCGGTGATTCGCTTCGACTCCTCCAGCTTCTCCTCGGCTTGGAGCAACTCGTCATCTGAACACTCCAGCAATGATCACTCGTCTCCTAGTTCTTGCCGCTCACCCCGGGTTTGTTTCCGCTTCTTGCAGTCGTAGTCCAGCCGACGGCCCTTTAGCTTCGCCCGGTGGTGCTGAAAGAAGAAGGAATGATCGGGAAAGCGGTGGAAGGCACTCACGTTCACGTCCTTCAGTTCGTTGTTCTGCAGGTGGGTGATGGGGTCAAGGAAGTTGTGCTTCACGACGTCCTCCAGCTGGTACTTGATGTCCGCCATCTGCCGGAAGGCCTCCGAGGCGTCGAGCAGGGCGCGGCCGAGGTCCGAGTCGTCGCCCAGCCCCTTGCCGTACTTGGTCATCGTCTCGGCGAGCAAGCCCTCCGTCTGCGGGTACGACTGAATGCGCGGGGGATGCACGGAAGAAGCAAACGAATGAACCAACCTGACTCTTGGTCGTCCCGCGCACCTTCGACATCGCGCCCATCGCCGCCATCTTGGCCCGAGTGGCTGCAAGCGTGTGGGAGTGTTAGGAAGAAGAAGAAGAAGAGGAGAACAAACCGGGATTCGGCTGCAGATACTCGTTCGTGCCGCCGGTGAGGGCGCTGACCAGCTCGTAGGTCAAATCGATTTTCTGAACACAAGGGTCAGCAATCCTTCCTTCCTCCCGTTCGTGTCGCCTACCCGCTCCATCTCGTTGAAGTCCTCGTCCAGCTTGGTCGCTTCAGCGGCGCCCATCGTCTCGGACAGGTACTGCAAGCAGAAGGCAATCGAATAAAAGAAAGTAGAAGAACGCACCTGATTCGCCTTGTTGAACTGCTTCTTCAACCCCGAGAGCGACATCTTGGGGGCGTGTGGGTGGTCGCCGGAGTGAGAAGTCCGATGGATCTGCAAGCAAAAGAACTAGTCGATGAAACCAATGCGAATTAACGCGTTCACGTATCGATCGGCGGAAATTGGACGAGCGACCGTTCGGAGACTCCGCGAAGAGGAAGCGCCCGCTTATCAGCCGGACACTCCCGTCGATCGTCGACGAACGCTCGAACGGGAGACAGAGCAAGCGGAGAGCCCCCGAACGGGCAGAAAGCGGCGAGCGGGGGATGAGAAAGCGGATCGCTTTTCGCCGCCAGCCGGTGGAGAGCGGAGGGGAACGGCGGCGATCAACAAGCGGCCGCCGGCAGAGCGGCGGAGTGCGCACTTCACGGGCGACAAGGCGAGAAAATCGGCTGCCATTCGGGCGGAGGGAGGAATCAACACGCAAACGGGGAATAAACAACCGAGAAGCGACCACTTCTGCACCGAAATCATCATAATTCGGACGGCGGGCAGCAGCATCAGGTGTTCGCGAGGGGCGAGCACACGGGCGGGCGAGCGGGCGGGCGGCAAGTGGGCAGAAACACGGGCGACGGACCGAACGGACCGCTTTGCCCCCCGAGTTCGCGATCGGCGGTTCGGGCGGGCGGCCTCCGAGTCGTTTTTCTCGTGTGCTCTTCGACCCCCGCCCGCTTCGTTTCGCCTGTCAACAACATCCGCCGCCCGCCCGCCCGCTCGCCGCTTGCCCGCCGCTCGGCTATGAGCACAACAACTCGTCCCCGCTTTCACAACCCTCGGCGAAAACACGCGAAGATCGTCGCAGTCGATTGCACAACCACGTCCTCGCCGATCAAACGGCAAACGAGCCGCTGGGGACGGCCGGAGAGGAAGTGAGTCACGAACGCTTGAAATTCACGCGTTCGAAAGCGGGTGGATGACGTCGAATCGAGGGATGATGTGGGCGGTAAAGAAATTCAAGGTCGATGGAGGAAGAAACAAACGGACGAATGGAAGCTTCGAGAAATCGCCCAACCGACGACCAAACGGGTGATTCCTTTCGACAACGAGCGGCCCCAACTGATGGCCGAAAGGGCGGACGGCGAGCGGCCGGCGGCGGCGGGTGAGTCACGCGGCGAGCGGGCGAGTCGAGCGGGGGGCGGCGAGAAGACTCGTGGATTTGCGGGAAGCCGCTCGACCGGCCGCCGTCCGAAAGCCGTCGACCGGCAAATCCGAAGGTCGCAATCACCCGAACGGTCTTTTGTTTACGCCGAGCGGTGGGTGGGTGGGATGGGCAGGAGGAGAGCAGTGGAGGGTGGAGGGCGGAATGAACCCAACGGGTCGCCCGCTTCCAACCGGACGGCACCCGGCGGCCTCCAAATCGAATTTGCAGCGGGCGAGCGGGCGGATTCCCGAATTGGCGGCCGGGAATCGCGCTTCTCGAAGGTGACGACATCCGAGCGGCCGTCCAAACGGCCACTCGATTGTTCGTAAACCCCGGAAAGCCCCAAAGAAACGCTTCTGCTCGTCGTCACCCCTGCCGAGAGCACACGTACGCGGGGAGCACAAAAGAAAGGAGAAGAAGAAAGAAGGTGGCTGCCGGCCGGCCGCGAGCAACCACTCGGCGGCGGCGGCGGTCGAGTTCGCGCCGCTTGAAGCTCGCCGCCTTCCGCCGTCTCGCAATTCGTTTGCAAATCGACGGGGCGGAAATTTCGGCGAAGAAGCGAGCGGCGGGACTTCACGTTCCGCACTCCCGATTGTTCGCGGCCAATCGAACGGAATCGCCGGCCGGCCGCCAGTTCGGGGACGCGTAGAGGAATTCCCCCTCCCAGCCGCCCTAAATGGCTTCGTTAATTGTAAGCGGATTAGGGCGAATAATCGGAGGACGACGGCGGCCACCACTCGCGTGTTCATGACTATTCAACGCCCGGCCGAAAGGAAGGACGGGGGCGTCCACGAAACAAACCCCCGCATTCGCGGCAGTCCCCGGGTTTATCGACGACCTTCCGAACAAAAAGAAAGAAGCGGTCGAGCGAAAGAAAGCCGAAAGTAACAAACAGCCGGCCGGCGGAACGAACGACGAAGCGGGCGGGCGGGCGGTGGGAGCCTCCCGCTCTTCTGGCCTGGCGGGGTCCCGTGCGGGAAGCGGAGGGCAGGCCGGCGGGAAGAAGAGCGGCGTGCCCATTCGGGAGTGCGGGGATTGCGGCCGCCCGGACGGCCAATTTGGATCCCGCCGCCCGGCCGCCCCTCCCGAACGGCAAACACGAGAAATTCATCAAAATTCGCGAACGCAAGGCGGCGCCCACCTGCTCGTCTTCCATCCTCCCAAATTGCGAGTTGTTTCCTTCGTTGCTCGAACGGAGTGGGCGGCCAATTGGATTGGAGACGGCGAGGGCGGGGAGTTCGAAACGCAATGACGAGCCGCCCGGTTCATCAATCAAACACCAGCTCGAGGCCTCGATTTATGCCCGCTTCTCCCGCTTCCCCCTCCGTCGGCTTCCGCAAACACCCGCATTTATCGGCCAAATGGGCGGAAATCGACGTTCTTCGGCGGCGGCCTTCGGGCGGGAATCCGGCGGCCAAAAGTGAGAAGACGGACGATTCGCCCGCCGCCCGCGTGCCCCGCATTTCGAAAGCCGCCAGTCGGTTGGCAACGGCGCCAATCGGCGGCTACAATTCCCGCAATCCGCCGGCCGTTCGGCGCTCTTCGTCGTTCCACCCGCTCGGTCGGTCGGCCCGTTGGTCCGGAGGTGGAGCGGACCGAATTGCAAATCGACGGCAAGAGTGCAAAGAACGACGAGCTTCCGCTTTCCCGATTGGACACACGCTAGAAGAGTGATTAATCTGCAATTAGCACCGAAATAGAGTCCTTAATTGAAGGAATAGCCCAGCAGCTCTCCCGCTCCAGCCATTCGTAATCCCTTTCTGCAAGAAGGAGGAAGACTTGCAGCTCCCGCCCATCCCTCGTGACATCATCCGCGAGGCCGAGCGAGCGGGCGTGTCGAAAGAAAGAAAGCGGAAAATTGGAGCATTGCGAAGTCGAACGTCACTTCCATCCTCGCTCCACAAACAAAGGCGGGGGACAGAAGCCAAACGATCCGAATGCAGCGGAAAGCGACCCGCCCGCCTTCCGCGGGTGACGCCACCCGCCACTCGGAAGTTCGAGGAGCCGCCGGCAGCCTGGAGGGCACTCGGCCGCCGAAGACGCCCGTTTGCGGACAAAATCGAAGAAAGCGGACGGTCGAAGACGGCGGCCAACGACCGAAACGGCGGAGAATCCCGCCGAGCGAAAGCGGCGACCAAACGGCCGCCCTCCTTCGTCCCGCTCGTCCCACTCGTCCTTAAGCTCCCGTCGACGGGCTGCTTGACGACGCCCATAAAATAAAAGAGAGAAGGAGGACGTGGACGACCGAGAAATTCGAACATTTCGACCAAAAGCGGCCAAGTGGCGGGAGGTGCCTGAAAGACGACCCGCCGGCCACTTCTGGAGGCACTCCTGCAGAAACACGACCGTCTGGAGGTCAATGAAACTTGAAGTGCGTCGACGACGAAGACAGCTGCTGTGAACGATTCCAGACGACACGTTCTCCGTGGACAGCAAACGAGAGTGGCACACATTCGGATTTGCTGCGTAGAAAACAGAATAAGGAATGGGGGCCTTGACTGGCCGATCTAAACGACAGAAAGCGAAGGACCACGCTATTTGTCCGTTCCCTCGACGCATTTCTTGGACTTCCAACGCCGAATGTGACGCCCACATCGGCTCTTTACCAATTTTCTTGTGATGGCCTTCAAAAGAACGATCAGTTCTCCTATTTCGTTCATACTTCCCCTCATCCAATCACTGAATCGCACCATTTTATTCGAAAAGAAACACAATGGAATGTCGCAAAGAAGAAGTGGGGGGGAAGGGGAGGGCTGTACAATCGGGGGACAACAGGGCGGATGCATGAGCAGCGATATGCACGAAGAGCGGAGAGATGAACGGAGAGGAGAAGAACTCGTGTGTTTTGATTTGCGAGAGTGTTCAGCAGAAGGGAGAGGGAGGCGCCGAGTGGAATCGCGTTCGGTGGACGGTCGCGTAGCAAACTCGCTGCAAAATGCGCACAATTGAGTGGGCCGATCGATCGCAGCGAAAGCGGCCGGCGGAAACCGAAAGCAGCGAGCGGAACGCAAGACCCCCGCCCTCAGACGCGAGCGGCTTCGACGGCCGCCGGCGTCGTTTCGGGTGGATTCGGGGGCTCGTTGGTGAACCGTTGGTAGGGGACGATGCGAAAGAACGCGCTCTTCACGGCGTTGATCTAAACGATCTGCTTTCAAGTGGGACGATCGGGAATGGGGGTCCTGAAGCCGCAAGAAGCAAAACGAGGGAGTGCCGGACGGAGCGGGGAAGAAGCGATCTGCAGGACGAATGAAAGCAACAGTGGAGAGTTTATTGCAAGGCCCGAAATGCAACGAAATACCCGAAGAAGAAGGAAAGCGGACTTCTGTACAAACAAACGAGAAAGAGCTAATCGTAAAAGAGGAACTGAAAGCGACCGGGAGTAAGCGGCGAGCGGCCCGAATTCAATCACAAACCACGTTGGTCGGCAGGAGGCGCTGCCGATCGCTCTCCTTCGGCCGGTCGCAGCACGCGCCGCACGTGGCCCCTCGACCGCAGGCCGTCGCGCCGTCCAGGTCGATGCAGTCGACGACCGTCGAGCCGCCGCGCGCGCTCAGCTTCCGCTGGTGGGCGTTCTGCTTGGCGATGCCGTGGATGAGCATTCCGCTCAGCGTGAGCGTCAGGCCGACCATGTTGACGAACGTGATCTTGTCGCCGTGCAGGTGGTGGGCGAGCAGCAGCGTGACCACCTCCTTCACGATGCCGAGGATGTTCAGCGTGATTCCTGAGGTGTTTACGAGCAGCAGGTACTCTGAACGAATGAAGCGATCATTCCGCCTGCCGTCCAGCACACGTACCGCTCATCTCCATCAGAAATGCGAGGACGCCTCCGAAGAAGATCAGGAGCAGCACCAGCAGTGGCTCGTAGCTCCCGTCGAAAGTCGTGATTGTGGTCGTGTTGATGTCGCTGCCTGCAATCGAACGGATGTGAGCAGGAGAAGCAATCAAACCGCCTACCTTCAACGAAGTAGACGACCGGGAGGATGGTGAGGAACATGAAAGGCTGCACATGAGCGACCATGTCGAGGCGGATGCTTGAGGGGCGAAGGGTTGTCCTCGGCCTGCATGATCAACTGCGAGACCGTCCAGCGGATGCCCGCGCACATGGCCGCGAGTTCGACCAGCGAGAGCCCCCGCACGTCCAACTCCTGTGCTCGCCACGTGAACAGAAAGAGGCCGACGGCGATCAGCGTGGCCGCAACGCCCAACGAATTCCTCCACCGTTCCAGTCGGAGCAGGAGCGAGAAGGCGACGATGAAGAGGATCGACGAGGATTTCGCCATCGTGTAGAGGGACACCTGCAAGAGGCCGATTGGTGGACGTTTCAAGAGATCCCGCACTCACCGTCACGTACTCGAGTGCCCAGTTCGAGAGCCCGATGTCGAGCGAGGCGCACGCGCCGACGGGCAGCAGCCATCGGAGCTGCTCCTGCAAGGGCACCCGGACCCTTCGCGTCCTCGTGGCCAACTCGACGAGGGCGCGGATGAGGACGGCGAGGGCGAACTTCGTGAGGTAGTGGCCGGAGACGACGAGCAGCGGCAGTCGGTAGTTCTGCAAACATCCCTCATTCATCATTCATGATTTCTTTGGTGTTTGTTTCGGTCGGCAGGAATGTTGCAAAGCGCGTGTTTGTGCGAAAACAACCGAAAAGTGCGAACTTCCGCCCCCGCTCCGTTTCCCCGACCGTTCGGCGAATTTCACGGACATTCGCGAAGACGACGAGGACGTCCTTCATTCGCGTACAAAAAGAAGAGCGAAGGTCTCGTGCAAGGGATCGTTCGCCCTTGCCGCCCGCACCAAAACACGAACAATCGTTTGAATCGAGCGGAGTCCCCACCCACTTCTTTTCGGGGAGAACTCACCGCTATGAACCATTTCTGGTAGAAGGTGAGGCCCACGCTGAGCGGGAAGTAGAGGGAGACCATGAGCAGGAGTTTGAACATCGTGGCCGGTCGGGGGATGTCCGCGTGTTGAGATCCTTCGGGTTGCTTCGGGTTCGTCCAGGGGAAGCGGGAGTTCGCGGTCGTCGTGTGCTGTGCGGGTGCTGGAGTGAGTGCGGAGCGGGGCGATCAATCGAACATCCTCCTTTCGCTTCTCGTCCTCTCGCTGGGGTTCTCGTTCCGCTCCGAGGGTTGTGCGCGTGTTTTAAACCGGCCGCCGTTCGTTCCGCGTCGTGCGTGAGCGTCCTGAAACGGGCGGGCGTTGCTTTTCGCTTCGGCTAATCGCTTCGCGGATTTGAATTCGAGAACGACAGACCGCCGGCCGGCCACTTCCCCCATGATGCAATCGCGCGGTCGAAAACCCGCCGAACGGGTGACGTTCGCGAACGGGGCGGAAGTTTTCGAGTGAGTCGGCCGGCCGCGTGCCCGCCAAAGGGCAACAATCGCCCGGTAATCCCTTGGCCCGTCCCGCCCGCACGTAGCCGGAAGCGATCGAACACTCGGAAGTATTGAATACGAGGAACGAGGAGGAAAGGCTTCCGTTCGTTTCGATTCCTTCCGCTTCCAACGAGCTGTTTAAAACGACCACTCATCGCCGTACGGGCGGGGGCGTCACTCGATTTTTACACTTGGCAACCGAAAAGAGCAAAACAGAGAGGTGTGAACAGGGGAAAGAGAAAGGTGATCGCCTCCCACTCGCCTTCCAATCACCCTACGGATCTAGGGCCTGCTTTTATAGCTGCCTAGCTGCACCGGTGATCGTCCAGATTTCCCAATTGGCCGCCGCTTTTGCATATTTTGCGCCCGTCCACCGATCGGCCGCCTTACTCACCCGCCCGGCGGCTTGTTGACTCCAAAACAAGCGGGTATTTCGGGCGGGCGGAACGTTGGAACGGCGTGTGCAAAAGGTGGGCGAAAATTTGGACAGCTGCAGAAAACTCGTGAGTCGTCCGGTCGGTCGATCGATCGTTCGCTTGTTGTTCCCGACGAGCAGAACGATCGACCAAACGAACGAGAGGGCGGGCGGGAGGGCGGCAATAACCGCGCGATCATTGCCCGAGGGGATTACGGGGAACGCGCAGCTTTCGATCGTTCCAACGAAAACAAGCAGACGGCAGGTGGAAGGGAGGAACGAGGAGAAGCGGCGTGCGGCGGCGTTCGTTTCGTTGGGTCCTGATCGACCGGTTGGACGCCCGCAAAAGGAGTGATAAAAAGAAGGCGGCGGGCCGAGGGAATCGTCGTCGCTTTTTCGGGAACACGAGGACGCCCTCCATCGTGGAATGTCAATCGTTTCAATCGAACAGACGGCCGTTTCGAAACGATTCGAGGAACACTCGTACCCTCGGGCTTATGTACCCACTCACTGGGGGGATGACTCGCGGACAGATCGGGGGCAAAATTTCCATTGCGACCTTACCCGCGGTGACTCAAAACTGTGCACTTGCACGCGCAAACGCCCCAAACTACTCGGTGCAGCGGGCGCAAAGAGCGGACATACCGTTTGGTGTCGCCGAAATTCGCGCAAATCGGGCGGAGTGATCGGCGGGCGTTCGGCCGGCCGCCTTGTGCACGTGGGTCGCTCGGCGCACTCGCTCGCCGCCTGAAACAAACCGTTGGGAGGGAGTGGAGGGAACGCGGACAGGAGCCCGAATGGCCGCGATTCACTCGCGAAAAGCGAGTGAACAAGACGCGGCGGAAGGAACACGAAAGGCGGAGGGAAACGATCAAAAGAACGCGGATTCCCGTGGACTACGATGCTCGTTGACTCGCAAATCGAAACGAATAAAGGCGGTCGTCAATCGGGCGGTCGCCTCCACGCGTTCCGTTCGGCCGGCCGGCCAAATCAAGAGGCAAACGGGACGAGCGGCCGGCTGCCTCGAGCGGGACAAACACGCGGAGGACGAACCGCAACGAAGAGCAAATAGCCGCCGCTTCTTCCGCCGCGGTCGGTGGGTCGGGTGGAGGAGACGAAGACGAGGAGGATTCGCTTTCTTCCATCGGATTTTGCACGAAAATGAGGAGCGGTCGAGGAGGTCGGGGCGACGCGCACCAACTCGGCCGCCCCAAACGACGCCTTCCGTTCGCTATTTTGGGTTGGAGGCCGCACTTTAAACAATTCGGGAGCACTTCCCAACGAATCGAATGAAAGGAAGAAGAGAGGAAGAAGGTCGGGAGAAAGGAGCCCGATCGTCCAACTCACTCGCCGCCCGGCTTCCCGGCGGTTCGCCCCTCGAATCTCCGCCGTCGTCGTCGCCCGTCGACGGAATCCGCGCGCGCACGCCGCGTGCTCGTCGTCGTGGAGACCGGCGGGCGGCGGCGTGAGTGGAAGACGGGCGGGCGGGCGGGCGGGCGGGCGGGTAATTCGCCTCCTTCTTGCACTCCGACCGCCGAGAATCCAGAAAAATCCACGAATTTCTCCACTCGACCACCGAGATCAACTGCAAAGATTAAACAAACGAAAGAAATCCTCTAAGCGGATCAAAAGAAGCCGCCGGAAGCACGAGGCCTCGCGATTAAAAGCGGCCCACTTGGCCAACGAATTCGGGCGTGTCGAGTGTCCGCTTCGTTCTGGACCGCGCGCGTCAACTCTCCGCTCCGCCTGGATGCGAGGCCGCGTGGTGGCCAGGAAAGAAGTCAACAACAGTGTGAATAAACTAAAGGAGAGAGTCTGAACGTTGGAGTTGAAAGAAACAATTATCTCGCGTTGGATTGATTGAAGCTGGTTGAGCGATTCCCTGTTCGACTAGAAATTCGTAAAGTTGTTGCATTTCCATCGTAGTACGTTGCAGGCCGTGACCACGTGTTCTGTTCGTCTTCTTCTTTTCGTTCATTTGCTCGACCATTGATCTCTTTTCTTTTGCGGCGACGAGTGGAAGGACGTTCGTTCGGATTTCTGCGTTCTTCCGCTCGGTCGTTCGTTTCGTCCGCGTGTCGTCGAATCCGCCGCGTTTGTCCGCGACGTTCGCGAAGCCCCGCATTTTAACGCCCGCACTCGGCGGGCGGATGACCCCGCGGACGGGTGGACGGGCGGGAAGAACGTGCACCCGCCCGACCGCTTCCGCCCGCTCCACGAGACGAACCGAGGGAATGAGCGGACGAGTGCGGGATTGTTGCCACTTCGCTTCTTCGTGTCTGCAGGAGTGTAATGGACGGCCGTACTTTGCCGCCTGATCGTCCGCTCGCCGGCTGCTCCCGATTTGGAAGCGGCGAGGGCGTCCATTAGCGGCCGCATTCCTCTCGCGTTCTCGTCGTTCTTTCTTTTGCTCGGCTTTAATTCGCGACATCGTTGGGGCATTGTTGGGAAGATTCACTAAACGGCCGCCTTCCACTCGTTTGCATTTGGATTGCACGTACGAAAGCGATCGGAAGGCGGCCGTTTGGCCAACGGGCGGCCGCTTTCCCTCGACCTCGATTTCCATTCGATTTGCAGCGGGCGGCTGCAGCCACTCGCTTCCCATTTGCAATGGAGAGCGTTCGGCGGGCGTAAAAGACGGTAGTCGATGGCCGCAGTCGTCATTCGGCCCGCTTGTTCGTCGTTTGACGGCCGAATCCCCCGAGTCGCCCCGCTTGTCGGATTTTCGTAGTCGTTAATCGAAGAGGAATGCCCGCAGTTTAACACACTCCTTTTCTCCTCCGGCCGTCTCCAAACGAAAAAGCGGCCGCCCGAAGTGGCCGCCAGTCGGACGGCGGGCGGGCGGCCGAGGGAGGGACGGCCGGCCGATGGACCAAACCGCCCGGGGCAAACTTGGAGAGTTTTCGGCTTTTAGTCGGTCGCAATGATCGCTTCCATGCGGGCGAATTGGAACCCGAAAGAGCGCATTTGGCCGCCCTCCCGCCCGCCTTCTTTGTTTGCCCGCCGGCCACGCGCCTCGTTTTGATTCCGGCCGCCCGTTTTGGAGTCCTCGCGTGCTTCCCGCAATGTTTCTAATGAACACGCGGCTTCCTTTTCATCAACTGAACGCCGGTTCGTGCCTCCGTCAGCTTCCCTGGAGAATGTCGTCGACGGTTCTATTTCGAGCAGTCGGCTGATGATCTCGTTGACATTCGGGCGACGAGCGGGCGACAAAATTGAAGAAGAAGAAGCGGGCGAAATGAAGGCGCGAAGTCCCCCGTCCCGTTCTCCCCGCCGTTCGCTGCCAAACACGTGCGCATTCGGCCGCCCCAAAGGAGGTGAGTGAGATGTCTTTCCCGTCATCTTCCTCTCGCCTCCCCGCCACTCCGCAATGGATTCGTCATTTCTGCCTGCTGCTCGTCGTGTACGGACCGTCCCCCCCTTTTTGGTTGGTTGACGGCCGATCAACGACGAGAGTCGCATGATCAAAACGATCCCGCCCCCACCGACCGGCGACCGAGCGAGCGGACCGCCCTCCCGTCTTATCGGCCGGCCGGCGGGCTCCCGTTCTGCCGGCGGCGTTGCGAAAACCCGCAGCCGTCGCTCATCACTCCGCTCTGATGTTTGAGTTCTTCTTCGTGTTTGTTCCTTCCGCTTTTGGGGTCACCGGGCGATGCGCACTTGCACTTCTCCCTGCCTTCAACCACCGGCTGCTCTGCTTTCTTCCTGCTTTGTTGTTGCTCGAATGGTGACGTGTTCGTGGAGGTGATCGAACGGCGAATTCGTCCGCTTCCTTCCATGCTTCCCGATCGCTCTTTAAACGTCACGGCGGACGGCGAGCGGTCGGAAGTCCGGGCGGAGATCACGACGCCGCCGGCTTCTCTTTCGGTTGACATCGCCGCCGTCCGCCCGATCCGCCCGATGGACGGCGGCGAGCGGGCGGAAGCGGCGGTCGGTCGCCGTTCGAACCGAAAGACGGCGGCCGGCCGGCCGGCAGTTGTCGTCTGCCGCCGGCGGCGTTCGTGACGCGCCTCGACTGGCCGCTCGGCTGGCCGGAATCCCCGCCGCCTCCTCTCTTCCTTCCTCTAAACAAACGGACGGACGGAAGGGGCGGACGGTTTGCAGGTGGTTTTCTCGTGCATTCGATGAGCGGTTTGAGGATCTTCGAGACGTTTTTTACGATCCGCCGCCCCTCCTCGCCGGCTGCAGAAATGCGACACCGCAACAAGGCGGCCGTCTCGACCGAATGGGCGGCAGCTTGGACTCGTTTGCGGTCGACGAGCTCGCCGGGCTTCCCGCCGCCCATTGACGCGCCCAATTTCCTCGATTTCCCGCTCGGACATCGGCCGGCGGGATTCCCAGTCTCGTGTCTGTCTTCCTTCGTCCGCGTGCACTCAATCTGACCCGCCGCCTTGTCTCGGGGCTCGTTCGGGAAGCGCGTTTCCGTTTCGCCCCCTCTCGCGTCGAATTCCCGTCGGTCGACGTCATTCGCGATCCGCGCGGCTTGCAGAGAAGGCGGATTAATGCGGGCACTTCCTCCGTTCATCGTCATCCCCTCGCTTTCAGCCGATCCCCCGACTGTTCGCTCGCGAGTGGAAGCGTTCGGAGTCAACCGACCGTCGCCCAATCCTCCACTGCGGCGGGCCGCCCGAAGGCCAAAGGTTGCCGCCGAGCACACGGGAGTGCGGGCGAGGGCAGCCGTTTGTTTGAATTTGTGCTCAAAAGCCGGGACGTCGCGCACCCCGACGGGCGTTTGGCCGCGGATTGTTCACTTCTTGCCGCCGGCCGGCTCCTGATCGCCGCCCGCCCGCTCGTCTCCCGTCTGCTCGCACTCGAGGACGGCGGCCGTCGAAATCCGAGCGGTTTCGACTCGAATGGACGCAGCGAAAAGGTTCGTGTTCTCCTGCACTCTCCCCCTCTTTACAGTAGACGGCTGAAGTGGCTGCTCGGGAATTTGTTTCGAGCGAGCGAACGGCGTTCTCACGACTACCGCCGTTCGCCCTCACCCGTTTCTTTCGGCTATTTTGGGTTCAATTTGGGTCCAGCGGATAATCTCGCCTTTCCTTGCGGGTAATCCGTGGTGTTCCTTCTTGATTGCACGGGGAATGGGCGGATTGTCTTGCAGCGGGCCGAAGAACGGGCTCGTTAGCGACCACTCACTCGCGGATTCACGGACACCTGCCGACCGGCCGTCTCGTTTCGAACCGTCGGGTCACGAGGACGGCGGGCGGGCGGCGTTCACGCCTCGTTTGTCGCCGGCCGCCCGCCGTTCGGGCGGACGCGGAAGAAAGGCGGCAGAAGAAGAAAAATGGCTTCTTTGTTCGCTTCTTCCCGGTTGTCCCCCTTCATCCCGAAGGAGCACGGAGTGCAAGTGACCTTCCAGAAGGACGAGGAGGTGGGCGGCTAATCGCCGGAAGCCTGCGAGAAGGGCGGACTCCCATTCGGGCGCTTTTTTTCTCGTCCACTTCTTCTTTCGTACAGTGCGCAGAGCAAACGTTGCGGCTGCAGAAGAAGTGGGAACTCGATTGTTTACGCGGGCCGAAGTACGCCCTTGGAATTCCCTTGTTTTCGTCCCAATGACCAGAGTTCGCCGTGCTCTTTTCGGTTCCCGCGGGTTCAAACGGCGGGGGGCGTACGGGGAACAAAACAACCCACCTTCCACTCCGTTCTCATTCCTTTCGTTTGCAGCTGCTCGTCGCCCACTTCCGCAATCAAAATCACGCCCACGGCGACGACGATCGAGATGGCGGCCACGGCGCCCGCCCCGCCCGCCGCAGCGACGACGAAGAACGGCTGCGAGCGGAAGTGGAAGTCGAAGAACGGCGAACGGCTCCGCGATCCCCAGGGCTACCGCCTGCGCGCCTCCGGAGTGTGCGCCCGCCGGAACGCGACGAACGGCGAGCTCGAAGTGTTGCTCGTCTCCGCCCAACGCGGCCCCCACTCGTACGTGATCCCCGGCGGCGGTCTGGAGCTCGGCGAGCAGATGAGCGAAGCGGTCATCCGCGAGGTCGAGGAGGAGGCGGGCGTGCGCGCCGACGTCGTCGAGATGATCGGCGAGTTCTGGGTGCGTTCTCTTCCCTTCTTCCAATCAATCGATTGCGATGCACGAATTTATGCCCGAAATAACCGGAAATCTCCACACAAAGTGACTAGTCGAAAGAAAACTACGCCATTTACACAGCAGAAAGAACGGAGAGGAAATGATTTGTTTGTTGCAGGACCACGAACGTTTGCATCGGACCGCGTTGTTCCTCCTGACGCCCGTCCACGAGCTGCACGAGTGGCAAGACGGGCGCGACGGACGGCTACGCTGTTGGCTGAGCTGCGCGGAGGCCCTGGCCGCCGTCAAGCCGTCCCAACGGCCGATGCTCGAGAAGACGACGTTTCGCATGTGAGTAGCTGCTGGCACAACCACTTCCTGCAAAAAAAGCGTTGATTTCTGCCCTCCCCTCCCTCCGAAACTCACTTGCAACGGTCGATGTTCGTCGATTTCAGCGCCGAGATCGAGAAGACAGCCATGTCCGCGCGGTGAACGGGCTCGCAAATCTCCTGGCAGGCGTCGCGGAGACGTTGCGATCGATGAGCACGGGAAATTGCGTTCTTTTTTCCACAATTCCGCCCCCCTTCCGGTCCCCTGGTGGACGACGACGAGCTGAACGAACTCTGGCTGGGCGTCCGCAGGTGCTCTGGCGGCACGAAGTCCGGCTTGTCCCACCCGTAGGCGCGGTAGACCTCGTAGTTCGCCTCGTCCTGCGACGTCCACCCGCCGTTCTCCTCCACTCCGTTGCCTGCAAACAGCCGGACATCACTCCTCCCTCCCTTGTGCCCGCCTCTGTTCGTTCAGCTTCCGATCCCCCGCCCTCCTCCCTTTAGTCCTTGCACTTGTCCCCCCCCCATTGTATCCAAAAGAACCACGATTCACAGCTGATTAGCCATATCACGAACGTAAAAGAAATAAAACACTTCAACTTTGCCCACGTGGAGATCGATCGAAAGAAACGAACCGTTCCGTTCGGCCGTCCCCGTTGACGGCCGACAAGGCGGGACTCCTCGCAGTCGGTGTCCGTTTCGTGGCCCGCGCGGAGGTCGCCGTTGGCCGTCGGCGGGAGCAAACTGGTGGACGGCTGGGCGTCGAGCAGGTCGCACTTGTTCAGAACGATCATCAGCGGCACCGAGTGCGCGTGCTCGAAGTTCATCAGTTTGTCTGCAAGGAGCGAACAAAAAGAATGCAAGAAAAGAAACGGAATGACTCACTGATCGCCCGCAAACAAGCCTCGAACTGGTCGCCGTCCGCACACGAGTCCACGACGAACACGATCGCGTGGCAGTCCTCCACGTAGCGGTCCCACATCGACTGCAGCTCCTCGTTGCCGCCCACGTCCCAAAAGTTCAGCACGAAGCCGTCGACGTTGAATTTGACCACTGAAATCGATCGAAAGTCAACACAAACGAGGGGAAAGGGGTGGACGCACGATTCAAAGCCGATGGTTGGCGTCGTCCGCTTCGGCAACTGGAATTTCGGGTCGCAGTGGGCGCGGAACTGCTCGGCGAATGTCTTCAAGCGGTCGATGAGCAACAGAGAGAAGCAACGAAGGAATGTGCTCACCGTTTTGCCCGAAGATTCCGGCCCGCAGACCAGCACGAAATACTCCTCCTTTTTGGTCATCTCGCGGAACATCCCCGCTCCTGAAGCAGGAATGAGTGGTCGTTGAATGGGGGGAACAAACCAAGAGCGAACATCCTGCCCGTTCTGTATGGTGGAGTTAAAAGCAAAAGAAAAACCCGTGATCAAAATCAAATGCGGAGGTCAGGTCGGCATTTCTGCAAACAAATCGATTCGATTGGATCACACGGACTGGATCCAATTCAAGGCATTAGCTGCTTTAAAGGAACTCACAAAGGACGTCCACTAGAAGCCGGCGAGCATCGAAAGAGCGAGGCGGAAATCCACGATTTCTGACAACAAGTCGCCGTCCGCCAATCGGGCAAACGGAACGCCAAACGCGCGAACTGCGGCGCGATGGACGCGCCCTTCCTTGCAAATTCTTCCGCTTATTCCGGTTGCTGGATAAAAATCGTTACAATTGCGAGTGACAATCGTTTTGTGGGTAGTGCAGGGCAGAGCAGCTGGCGAGAAGTTCGATTTTATTGCTGTTTTGTTCGTTTCAAACGTGAATTTGTTTGAATATTATTTTGTTGACTGTTGCAGGAGGATGGCGACGAAGGACTTCCAGGACATCGTCGGGAAGGAGGGGGCCGCTGGCCGGACGGACAAGGAGAAGGGTGGGCGGGTGAGTAACCTCCACATTCCACCCACCCACTCCTTTTCTTTTAGCTGATCAAAGTGGCCAAACGTCCGAAGGGGATGAGCCGCGAGGTGTACAACCTCTTCGCCCACGGGCCCAACGAGAACGAGCTGAACGTCGTGGGGCCGGGCGATCGGAAGTCGGCCGTCCAGAACATCAAGGCGAATGTGAACAATCATCCGTTCTTTCCTTCTGTTCAGATCACTTGCTTGCAGATTGCCTTCCGCCGCACTCGTCGCTGGAACTGGAAGCCGTTCGTGAACGAGGCCCGCACGGACGGCGTCAAATTCAACCACTGGGAGCGGGAGGACCACAAGCAGCACGAGCCGTACGTGTTCGCCGCCTTTCAACAAAGTGAAGAGTCCACTCTACCCATTTATTCCATTGTTTTCCTGCTTCAGAACAAGGTGGACGTCGTCTCGTTCACGGACGAGGAGTTCGAGCGGGTGTTGCGGCCGATCGCCGGCCAGTGGACTCTCGAAGCGACGCGCCACCTGCTGGAGAAATGCGCCCAGTTGGACTTGCGGTCAGTACGCTTCTTCCACTCGATTGAAGGCGTCTTCCGGTTGCAGTTGGCACGTGATCTTCGACCGCTTCGACCGGTACACCCATGGGTTGGAGTTGACGCTGGAGGACCTCAAGGAGTGGTTCTACAAGCTCACGAATGCGATCAGACGCGCGCAGAGCAGCGAGAACCCGCCCTTCTACTTCGACGCCGAGCATGAGCGGCGGCGGAAGGAGCAGCTGGAGATCCTCTGGAACAGGACCGAAGAAGAAGCGAGTCCTCTTCTTGCATCCCTTCATTTCCATCGTTTGTTCGTTCAGATCAAAGAAGAAGAGTACCTGAAGAGTCAGATGAAAGTGCTGGAGGTGAAGCGGAAGGAGCGCGAGAAGCGCGCCCAGGAGTTGCAGCGGCTAATCAACTCCAGCGAGCGGTCGACCGTTTCGCCCGAGACGTGAGTCCTCCGTCCTGATCCTCTGTTTGATCGTCGTGTGTTCAGGAACGGAGCGATTGCTGCCGCCAACCAACAAAGCCGGCAGAATCGCCGCCTGCAGAAGAACCGCAGCAATCAGCTGGCCGCCCAGCTGTTCGCCGTTCGTCTCACCGCTCTCTTCTGCCCGCATTCCTTCGATTTCAGAGCGAAACGTCGACCAACCTGCGCTTTTCGGAGTTCCGCTCGGCCGGCCCGCACCTTCGCAGTCAGGAGATGAAGCTGCCGAGCAACGTCGGCCAGAAGAAGATGAAGGCCATCGAGCAGGCCATCGAGAAGTACAAACTGAGTGAGTCGCCCGCCCTCTCCTCTCGTCCACTCGCTGCTCTCCTTCAGGCGTCACCCCGCACGCGTACGAAGAGGTCGTGAAGATGTTCAACGAGCTGCGGACGAAGGTGGTCTTCGCCCAGGAACTGCGCACATCGCTGCAGACCACCGAGCAGGACCTCAGCTCCATGCAACACGTGCGCCAGACGGTCTCCCGCCAAACCTCCACCGCCCCCACCGAGCTCTTCCGCCCCTCCACTTGAACGCTCTCAATTCTTTCCATTGCTTTCGATCGCTGTATCTCGCCGTTTGTCGTAAACCAGCGGCGATTGTGGGGTTTGTCGATGGTTGTGTTTAACGTGGGCCGTCTTTTGTGCTCTCGCTCCGCTTCGGCGGCGGATCGCCGGCGATTAGCCGACGAATTTGAGGCCGCTCAGCCGGCGCTCGCCCTCGTCAAGACCAAAAGTCGGCGCTGATGCGCGCCGAACGAAGCGAAGCAACAAACGAGAGCTTCGGTTCGGCCGACTTTTGGCCTCGGCGGCCGGCAGATGGGCGGAATCCGGCGAGCGGCTTTTCCGCTGATTACAAATCGTGTTTTTTCTGCTTGTTCCCCGATTCCGGCCGGCCGGCGGAGATCTTCAGTCGATGCCCTCCGGGCGGACTAATCGCTGCGAAGGGCCGCTGGAGGCGGAAGGCGTTCGCAGTCGGCCGTCGAAAACAGCGCAGATCGCCGAGCGAACAAACAACCACTTGGTGTAATTGGAGGCGATCCATCGGGATCATCGGCGATGTTTCCGATTAGGCGCTCGAGCGGCAGCGACGAATTCGGAGGCCGCCGGACCGGAAGGCGGCCTCAAAAAACAGCTTCGAGGCGGCCGGTCGGGTGGAAAGCCGGAAGTCGGCCGCCCGCACACTCCACCGGCGTTCCACCGGAAACGGCCATTGATTTTCGCCGACTGCCAGCCCAAAGCGGCGTCTACCGTACGGCCGGTTGGCATTCGGGGATCGACGGTCTTCGGTCGAAAGTTCACTTCTTTCCAACCCTCTGGCTACCAGTCGGCCTTCTGCTCGCTTCCTCGGCTCATGATCAATGGAATCCCGTGGATGCCGCCGGCTGGAGGGCAGATGGCCGGCCGGCTGCTCATGATCACGAGTCCTCATGCCGCCCGAGCAAACGACTTCTTTCGATCATAACCGATGGCTGGCCGAAGGCATCTGCCCTCGATTTCTTCCATGAATGCTGGCTGCTGACCTTCGGTAGTTTCTACTTTTGGGTTCAGTTCATAACTGCTTTGTTGTTGGCATCTGTTCGCTTACGGTGGGCTTTTTTCGATCTTTCGCCTTCCCGAACGGAAAACACCCGCTCGGAGGATTGATGTGTGGAAGGAGATCAATGACGTTTTACCGGCGAGCTCAAACCGTTTCTTTTGGCAACAGTACGTAAGAGAACAAAGTACCTACCTACCTGAAGGCTACAAACGGGGAACATCCGAAACAGTTGGCTAATCCCCGCGGTGTGGAGTACGAATCGCTTGAATTCTTGCACGAATCCTCCGATTTCCTCACCACCGGCGACCTTTGGGGTCTCCAAACCGGCTACAAATTCGGGTGCTCTCGTGGAGCGAGTGCCAACCGAGCGGCCAAGTGGAACGAAAAGAACGTTCTTTCGTCCGATCTGTGGAGCTGCGGGCAATTGGATTGCGGTGATTGGATTCCACTGGCGATCGCCGCTCGACGTCAAGCACCGCACAGGGCTCGCCTTTTAGAAATAGGCTTAAACTCCGGCTTGTCGCCCGCCTTTCCCGCCCGAAGAGATCGCCGGGGGTCGTTGTTCGACCAACGAGCGTGGACTTCGACCTCCGAGTTGCAAGCGAAAACAAACGGCCCATTGATGCCGGGAGGCTAATTGGATTGCACGCGAGGTTCCAATCAACGTATTCTTTCGAAAAGTACAGCAGTTTTTTCTCCACTCGCCGCTTTTTTCGCTTTTGTTCGTCGTTCCAATTCGATCTTCGGCCCGGCCGCTTTTGGTCGCCGATTCCGAGTGGACACGCGACTTCCCGCCAGACGATCCGCTTAGCCGCCGCTTTTTCATTTGGGAAGTGGCCGGAGCGGCAAAACAGGGGGGATTGGAGCGCTGGGCTCAAGTGTTTTCAATCAACACGATTAAAGTGGAGGCGATGTTCCGAGCCGCGGCTTATCGTCTTGTGGAGCGCCTGAGTGCTCCGTGATCGCCCGGTTGCACAAGCGGGCGGTGAGCAAGCGGGCGCGAAGGGGAAAGTCGACGAGCGGAACTGTCATTCGGACGGTCATAACTCGGCAATTGCGCCGCCCGCCCGCCTCGACGACATTTCCAGCCCGCCAGCATTCCCTCGATCCAAATGCCGCCCACGCCGCCGCCTTCCGCTCGTGCCTGCTTGTGCGCGACGTGCGGCGACAAACCGGTTGTTTCTGCCTGCAAGGACAATCGGTCGCTTGACGGCGCGTCCCGATCGGCCGCTCGCATTTCGAAACACGCCGCCCGCCCGCCCACGCACCGCCGATCGGCCAAATGAGCGCGCCAATTATTACTCGATTCTGCAGGCAGCGGGCGGCGGCGGAAGGGGCGGGTCGAGCGCGAGGGTGATCGCCCTCCGACGGCACTCCGCCGAGTTCGCGCGTCCACACGAGCCGCCCGCCGCGCGACCGCTTGGAACGCGCGGATCAGCGGTTTTTTTTCCGGCGCGGAGGTGCCAGTCGGTGTGCGCCAACTCGCGCGGGGTGCCGCTTTCGAAATCGCTGCCCTGGCCGCACCCTTTGACCCCGCAGCCTCCCGTGAAGCCCGCGAGTACGGTAAGCCGGTGGGAGGCCGAGATCTCGAGTTCACTTGGAGGTCACGAACGGGACGCGCCTTACGGTAGCCGGGAGGGTTCAAGGGGAAAGCCCCCATTTACCGTCCGATCCATTCATTCATGCATTCTTTCTTTCATTCAATTGTTCTCGCAAGTGGGCTACATCCTATTGTTGGGGTTTCTATTTTAAGCTCCGGCGGAATTCTCACCCGAATTTCGAAACTTTCAACTCTTTCCTGTTGTTTAGCGGTTCGAATTCCGGAACGTGGCTGTTCAATCGTCCCTCTTCTCATCGTTCTTATGAAAGAATGATTGCGCAACTCGTGGTGACCGGTGCGCGAGGACGAAAGCGAGCAGGCGGGCCGGCCGGCCGGCAGGTGAGTCACGGGCGCGCATTCCGGAAGACGGCGAGCAGACGGGCGGCGGCTCACAACCTTGAGCAAACGGCGGCCGTCTGGGCCCGTTGGACTCGTTCCAAGCCGCACCGCCCGCACGCCCGCGCGCCGCCGTTCGCTGCGAACAGCCGCGCGAACACGCCGACCCGCGAGTTTCGCGCCTTTTTTCTTTCGCGCATCGATTGGGAAATCGGCCGCCTTTTGTCACTCCGCTTCCTTCCCTCCGCCGGACGTTCCGCAACGTGCCCGACCGTTCCCGATTGCGCAACAATTCTCGGCGAGCACTCACCGCAAGGAGCACGACGAGAGCGAGCGAGCGGCGAATTGTTTCACGCTCGCCGTACGTGCGAATTCCCGCCAAAAAGCCCCCAAGGTCGCCCACAGCATTGTGACTCACGGCCGTGGGATTCCCGCTCTCGTCTCGGCCGCCTACCGTACGCGTCGATCGGCCGGCTTACGGTCGATGGCCGACGGAGTAGCCGCTTTGTTTTCATCCCCGTGCTCTTCCCGGTACTCGCTTGTTTGTTAGAACAAGCTAATTCGGATTTGTTCGCTCGCTAGCCGCCTTTTGTTCACGTGTGAAACGAGCGGCCTTTCCGTCCGGTTGGCCTCAAATTTGGATCCGATTTGAGGGGTTCCCCTTTTGATTCGATTGAAAAAGCCGAAATAGCGGCGGGTAAACGAGTTTGTTCGTTTGTTCGGGTGATGTCGACCTGTTCGTGTTGCCCAACCGACCGGTCGAGCGAGCGCGGAGTGTTGCGAGTGGTGACGTCGACCGAAAACGCGGTTTCTTTGATCGTCGCGTGTGGCCTCGCGTGAGGTCGGCGAGAAAAAAGGGGCGAAAGGGCGAGCGGGTGATCGAAGAACAAAAAGAAACATTCGCGGAGTCCAGAAGTTTGAGCACCTCCGCTCGAGGAGTGTTCGGCGGTGTTTTGGTGTTTGTTTTGGGTTGACCGCCGAGAGTGACCTCCTTCTTCTTCGACGACTGTTTTCTGCCGCCCCCTTCCCGACGAACGGCGGCGAGTGTAAACAGTCGGGCGGGCGACAAGCCGCAACGGCAGACGAGCCGCCCGCCGTTCCCGCGAGTGGACGTCGCGTTTTACAAATAGCGGCGGCGATCGTCTGCAGAAGGCGC
This sequence comes from Aphelenchoides fujianensis, assembly GCA_024699865.1. Lineage (NCBI taxonomy): Eukaryota > Metazoa > Nematoda > Chromadorea > Rhabditida > Aphelenchoididae > Aphelenchoides > Aphelenchoides fujianensis. The sequence continues at coordinate 51,218 of JAMPIO010000101.1, forward strand.
TCGAACACACGTGCGACAGGCGGCCCCTTGCGTCGATTGTGAGCTTCGACTCGCCGCCCACGGCGACGCTCGACGCGTCACTTCTTGTTTCTGCTTTCTGTTTGCATTTCGATTGCGGCCGCTCGGATCGCGTTTCCCGTGTGCTCGCGGTGACGTTCGCTGGGCGGTCGATCGATCGCGAGTGGCCACCTGCGGGGGCTGGAGATCGCTTCTTCGTGTTCGTCGATCGTGAACTTTGCGCTTGCCGCGTCTTCCACGCACTTCCGCCTTCGGGCGGCCGTTCGGCGACCTCCGAGACGTCCGGCGGCGTTCGCCCGTGCAGAAGTCAAAAGTCGGCATTGTTTTGGCTTCGAGATGTTTTCGGGGCGGTTCGAAACGCGGTCTTTGGCCAAACGGCCGACTGTTTGGCGCCATGTTTGCGGATTTCGTGCGGATCGAACGCCGAGGGGCGGCGCCAGCGGAGGGCGGGGCGGAGCGAAGCGGACGTGATGCGAAGACGAGCGGCGGCTTCGATCTCGGGAATCGCCGCCCCGAATGGACGTGAGCGGAGGGCGGGGCGAACGAAACAGCAAAATCGAAAGCCGGTTGACTTTCGCTCCCGTCCACTATAAAGAGGCCCGCGGTTTGGCGCAGTCCGGACATTCCGGACGCGAAGCCCACCGGTCGAGGGGCGGAGTCCACGCGGCCGCCCGCCCTCCGCGTCGCGGCTGGGAATCCGCCGGCGTCGTTCACTTTCGTTCTCGCGACCCCGGCGAACGGTTGCCGCTTACCGTACGCGGGGCTCCGAGTCGAAAAGAAACTCTCGGGAGGGTCGTCATGACCGGCCGCTTCCTTCCGCCCGCCCGTTTGTCCGCCTTCCTTTCGCCGCGCGGGTCAGCGGCGAGGCGACGCGCCTTTTTTGTCGTCATCGTTTTCCGGGCCTCTGCGCGGCGGAAGACGGTACCTGGCAGTGGTTTCCAAACGTCGGCCCCGCCCACTCCGCGTTTTCGAGGTAGAAAGGCGCGCAGTCGGAGCAGTTTTTTTCGGTTTCGGTGGGCGGCCGGCCGCTCTTCCGCCGGCGTCCTTTCTCACGGCTTCCGCGCGCATTCCGGCGGGCCTTTCGCTTCGTTTCGTGCATGTGCGTGTGTGTGTTGGGCGGGCGAAGGGGGCGGGGCTGGCGCCAGTCCAAACACGAGACGAGCGGCGCGGGAAGTTCGCCGGTTTCTCCCGATCATCGTCAGTCGGCGTCTGTCGCCCGGTCGATTATGCGCGCGACTTTTATTTTCGTTTGCGCGTGTTCGCGAGGCGGCTGGGCGGCGGTCACTTTCGGGCGCTCTCGTCCACGTCGCCCGCCCGCCGGCCGCCTTTCGAAATTCGACGGACGCCTCGAGCGCTCGCGCACTTGCGCGTTTTGTACGTGTGATTCGCGTCGCTCGCCGCCCGAAGACGACGATTCTGATCGACGGAATTTCAGTTCTGAACGCCCAAGAATGCAGCTCTCTGCCGCCCTCCTCTCCTCCCTGCTGCTCCTCGTGCTCGTCGCCCTCTCCGCCCTTCAGGCCGAGGCCCGACACCACCGGCATCACAAGCGAGGTGAGCACTCCCTCCTTCTCCTCCCTTACTCATCCCCTCCTGCTTGCAGCACTCGTCGAGGACTACGAGTACCGAGATGTCACCGACTACGTGAGCAGCGACGGCGTGTTCGTCGACTCTGTCCCGATGAAGACGACGCTCGAGCCGAAGCACCTGAAGGACCACCAGAAGACTAACCGCTTCCCCAAACTGCGCCGCTTCTTCGCCGACGGCTCCGATCGGTTTTTCCACTGAGCGCCGCGCCGAACGACGCCGCCCGCTCGACCGACCGACCGGTTTGCTCATCCGCCGCCCCGCCGACCGCTCGGCGGCTCGCGGGCTGATCTCCGAGGATTCTTTCGTCTCATCACTTGCTCATTTCTTTCACGCCGCCGCCCTTCAGCGCCTAGATTCTCACGCACGCCTGTTGTCTGTAAATAGCCGCCGTTGTGTTGTGCTTAGCCCCCCGAGTAGCCCGCCGCCTCTCGCGCCCCCGAAATCTCAACAGAAATGAACGTAGTGCAAATGGAGAGTCGAATCGCTTAGGAATCCGCCCTCTGGCCGCCCGATTGGTCCTCCCCCCCCCAAACACCAACCTTCCCTCCCCTCCCTTCTCATCTGCAAGCTTTATCCGATCTCGAGTGCCTTACGTCTGTTTGCCGCAATTCTCGCAAATCGTTTAGTCCACTTGTTCTCTTCTTGTTCTTCTTGTTGCCGCCTTCCTCCCACCAGAATTCTCCTGCTAGCCTCTTTTGTAACGTGCCCCCTCTCGTCGCAACCGAAAGAGTCCGCAGTCTTTCGGTCCCGCCGCCCTTCTTTCACCCGCAACTCACGACTTTAATCCGAACAGATGCTCTCCGACCATATTTTCTACAGTGTGCTCCGTTTCCTGTTGTTTCTTGTTCGTTCACTCAAGATGCTCAACTACCCATAAATAACCACACACAAGTGCATTGGAGGGATGTTGCGGAGAAAGCAGAGAAGATTGGAATCGAAAGAAAGAACGAGAAGACAGGAGTGGAGATCACGCGCGTGTGTTTTGCTGCGCGATACCACGTGGTCGGAATGACGAAGAAGAACTCGTTTCCGTCGATTGGCTGCCGTCCATCGTTCGCCGTTCGCTCCGCCCGCCCTTGAAGCCGGAGGAATGCAGCGGAGGGCGGAATGCAAACAAGAGAAGCGGTGTGTTTCTTTGTGTTTTGCGTTTCGTGTTGTGCTTTTGTTCTCCGCTCTTCTCCACTCGACTACAAGCTTCGGGTGCCGTCTGGAGCACGTAGTCTGCCGACGGGCACGATCCCCGCCGACCGAAGCGGCGGCGTGATGTCGGCAGCCAATGAACGTGCCCCCGATCGATCATCGCGCCATGCGGACGGCGGCCGTCTCAGGGTCATCCGGCGGACGTCCGAGGAACTCCCGACCGATCGACGAGTTTCAAAAGGCGACAAAACAAAAACACCGCCGCCAAAACAGCCGCAAATGAGTGGAGGGCCGGCCGGTCATACGATCGACCGGAAGGCGGCTGTAAACCGAACCGATCGGCGCGCTGATTCAAGTGGACGACCGGAGGCGAGCGTTCCAATTGGTCAAACGATCACGAGACGGCGGAATGCCGCGAATAGTCGCTTCTTCTTTCCGCATTCGTCCTTCGGACTTCCGCAACCACCAGACGGCCGCCGGGGCGGGAGAACAAAGGATGCCGCAGACGAACGGCCGGCGGGCGTGCGAACGCGGGCGCGGTCGAGAGTGACGTCCGCGAGTCGTGGAAGAATGCGGCGGTACGGCCGATGAGTCCCACGTTGCACCCCCGACGGTGAGAGTGAGGTCACCCGCCGGCCCACTCATCCGGTCGACATTCGGAACCTCCAGCCGCTTTAATCCTCGCGTCTAATTCCTCCTCATCTTTTGCGCTCATTTCCGCCCGAAAGTTTGCGGCGAGAAGCCGTCCGGCCGAGGGATCCAACGCGGCCGCCGCCGCACGTGCCAAAAGGGGAAGAGCGGTCATTTCCGGGCGGTCAAAAGCGGCCCGCTTTCCTCACTCGTTGGCTCGAAGCACGTTCGTTTGGACGGCCGTTCGGACGTGCCTCCGCTCAGCTCGTGCCCCGTTGTGCTCCTCCGTTCGGGCGCCGCGTTGTGAAACGCGGAGGCCTCAAAAACCACACCGTTTGGCGAGTGACGTCTGCTCGCATCAACTCAAACAGAAGCCAATTAAAAGCATCGAATTTCGAAGAAGAGAGACGTGGAGGAGGATAAACGACGACGGTGCCGGCCGTTCGACTCGCCGCCCGTCCGAACGCAACGAGTCGTTCGGAGAAGCACGTAATCGGGTTGCCTTTTCGGTTCACAACTCGCCACCGAGTGGTTCGAATTGGCAACAGAAAGAAGCGAGCACTTCCGCCTTCCTTCCTTAAGCATGCGGGCGTTGATGACCACCGGCTTCTCGCACCGAGTGCACTTTTAAGCGGGAAGGCAGCTCTTTTTTCCCCCTCCCGTCGACCTTGAGGTCACGATGGGCGCCAAATGGCAACATTTCTCGTGGAGTGAACCGAAAGACCAACGAGAACACTCGAAAGGGCACTCGGTGAACCTCCGAGTAGCCGGTGGAATGTTCGTGTGGAGAAGAAATTGGATGAAAGGCTGTTTGTCACCCAAAAACACGCGAGATGATTGATGGAATGTTGTTGTGCAACACGTGTGCTGGATGATCTTTAAAATTCGGAGCTCAAGGCCGCTTCGCCCAAGTGCCCGCTCGTCTGCTCGGTCCCCGACTGCTTCCTCGCTGCTTTGCGAAAACAACCACACGCCGTCGCCTCCGCAAACGGGCGGAATGTGGAAATCCGGCGGCAATCCAATCAGTCGGGAGTGCTGTGGAGTAATCGGCGAGTAACAAACTCCGGCCGGCCGTTCGGCGAGCACCGAGTGTCCACTCGCTTACCGTAGGGCTTTGTTTTGGATCAACCGAAAACAAACGAAAAGCCGGCGGCCGGTTCGCTCGGCACGAAGCGGCAAATCGGGGCTCTTCCCGCGGGCTGAGCGGCGGGTTGAGCTCCAAAGAACACCGAAGATCCGCTCGCTGGGGGCTCCCGAACGTCAGCCGGCGGCCGGAGCTGGGATTTGTGTTCGTGTCTGCACCCGCCCGAAAGGAGCGTACCGTTCGGTACCGCGTTTCTTTCTTCCATTTCCGTCATTCGAGCGGGTTGAAAACAAACACGAAAGACTGTCGAAAAAGAGCGCCCGTTTGCGCAAGCGGCGACTCGTCCGCAGCGCCTCCAGCAAGCGGATGGACGGAGAGGATCGTGCCGATTGACCGGCCGGCGATCATCCGCTCGGCTCGTGGGTCGATCGGCGCGACGCGCACGTGCGGCCGGCGAGAACAGAAACCGTTCGCGGATTCCGTCGGTTAATCCCCGCAAAACAAGTGGAAAACAAGACGAACGGGCCAAAGAATGATCGCCGCAAGACGCCGAACATCAAACTGCATTCCAACTGTTGTGCAATTCGCCCTTCTAAGTTGATTAAAACCCCCGGCCGGCCACCCAACAAGCATGAACAAAAGCGGCTTTTGGCTGCTTGTTTTTAATAATGAATAGTGGAATTTCGGCGGCGTTTTTTCTGCTCCCCACCCGACTTCCAATCTCCGCACAACCATCACACTAAAAGGAAGGCCGAACACGTGGGCTTCCAGTGCAAAACACTTCGTTCGGATGAGCGCGATGTTCTTCGGTCCCGAGGACGAGCGGCGATCTTCACTCTCGCCAATCCTCCTCCGCTCGTTTGAAGGAGCGACAAACGGCAACAACATCCGCTCGCTCGCTTGTTGTTCCACTCGTTTGCAAACAAGCGAGAGCAAAGAATGGACGTGCCTTTCAAAGCATTGTTCGAACACCCCGAACTGTCCCCTGGATTTCGAAAAGAGTGACCAGGAAGGAGAGATTTGCGCAAATTGCCTGCAGATCGGATGTCCGTGGATTGCGGCGACCGTTGAGGAAGATTTGTGCCGCCCGCCCGCCCGTCCGTTCGGCGAGTACTTTGATCGATTGAGCGTGCGGGCGGTGAGTGGTCAACGGGATTGCCGCCGCGGTTGACCAATTAGTTCGATCGGCGACAATTCGAATCGACCGGCGAGTGGACGTTCGGTGCCAGGGGCTGCGGATTTTCCGTCGATTTCGCCCCCGAATCGGGTAGTCGGCGAGCGGATTCGGGGGATCTAATCGCGCCCGAGTCCATCGCCCCGCTTCGACGTAATTCGGCTCGGCTGCAGCGGCCGCTCGGATATCGCGTGCACTCGGCTCGTCTGGACGTCCGTCGGCCTGTCACCAACCTCCACACACGAACTCCGCAATGCCTTCGGAGTCGCCAGAAAGCAGATTACAGGCCGGCGTCGAGACTTCCGAGCCCCCTACCGAATTCATCCGCTTTCAAACAGTCCCGCACGCAAACCGGCCGGATGTACCAGCCGCAGGGTCGCTGCAGAAGCCGCTCGCGTCGGCTATTTCTGCGATTTGCACCTAAAGCGGAGTGATGAGACGGCAGAGCGGCTGCAGGAGAGGAGTGGACAAAAGAGCGGGCGGTCGGTCAATCCACCGCTCGCATCAGAGAGCTCCTTTCCCTTCGTCTTCCCGAATCAGCCGTCTTGCGCTCGGCTGGTCGGCCGGTGATCCAACCCGAAGGCGATCTCCGTCGAGCCGCCCGGCAACCTGTGGTCCACCGAATGCGGAAGCAGAAGCAAGTGCACCTTGGCACGAACTAAGCAAGCCGATCCTCACCGAACAACGTCCATCCCGATCCCTGACCTCAACGAAGAGAGTTCATCGATCGGCCGGCTACCGTTTTGCCGCCGCCTAATCGACCTTGACATCCGCCGGCCGGCCAGCGCCCTCCACAAGTTGCAACGAACGCCGCCGTCGGCGCCAATTTGCCGCCTGTCCGCGCGACGCTGCCGGCGATCGGCGGGCGGGCGGCAGACGTTCTTTCGCCCGCCGGCCTCCAATTGGAGAGCAGACGGTCGCTTTTTTATGCACGTGGGATGTCGCTTCGAGCAGACCGACGGCTTTGATGTCGCGAGACGGTCGTTCGCTCACCCACGAGTGCGCGAGGGCGACCAAGAAGCACACGTCACAGATCCCCCTTCCATCTTCTTCCTCCTTCCTCATGCTTATTCGTGGAATATTGGAGTTTACTTCCGGAATACACGCCCGATGTCCAGTGTTCAGCGTTCTTTTTGTTGCCGCCCGTCCGCCGAGTGACGTGCGCAAGACGGGCGGCTGTCGAAAAGCGGACGAAATGCCCGTTTTGGTCATCCGGCGGCTATTTCGAGCGATTCCGCCAACTACTCGCCGAATGAATTCTCGGGTACACGCGGCGTCTAATCGCCGAACCGGAGGGGGAGGCGGCCCGTCGTGCCGTCCGCTGACCCCCGAACTACGCGGCCGGCTGAAGGCGGGCGGCGTGGGAGGGCGCGAAATTGAACGAAATTCGATCCGCCGACTCCGCAGATTTCCGTAGGGTCGATTCGAAAGGAGTGCAAACCGTCCGTGGAAGTATTTTTGGAACAGAAGAACGATTGAGTCATCGCCTCTCATCTCACTTGCAAACCGATTTCTGCGGATCGAAACGAGTGACGTCAATCCGCTTGCAACCGAAAGACGCTCGAGCGGAAGCTCGTGGCGAGAATTCGAGCCGCCGGAAGGAAGACGGGCGCCCGTTGGACGGCTGCCCACCCGCAAACACACACGTGCACCCGTCGATGATCCCCGCCGTTGCAAGAAGCAATTAGGCGGGCGGACTACAAGCGACGGAGCGCCCACCACCCGTTCGTGCCCTCCACGTGCCCGATCGGGGCGATTGCGGAGGCTTCGAGTGCTCAAAGGTCGTACCAGCGAGAGGCCCGCGATTTGTGTGTCACTCGACTTCCGCCCGCTCCAATCTCGCAGATAACAATCGACAAAAGACCCTCTCGTTTGCAGTGGAATGCGGCGACTGCAAGTGCGGGAATGCCGACCGTCGACGACGATGAGCGTACTTTGCACCGCCGCCGCCCTCCCGCCCGTGCCAACCCCAATCTCCGCGGAATCTTCTCGAATTCTGCAACCGATCGGCGCGGAGACGAGCGGCCGGCCGGCCGGCGGTGGGCGACCGAAATCCGGCGCGTGTAAACGGCGGTTTTATCTGATTTCTCCGCTCCCGATCGCCCGCCCGCACAGCTCGTGAATCATCCGCCCGCTCGCCACTTGCCGAAGAGAAGATGCGCGTGTCAGCGGTCGAGAGATCACTTTTCGGTCGTTTTTCTCGTGAGTCACCCGTGGGCGGCAATTCGCTTTGCGGCCCGCAAAGGTCGATCTCCCGCACACATCGTCAATTATGCTCAATTTGCTACACGATTACAATCTGCTGCAGTAACGAAGATGTGCTCCGGCGAGTACTGTAGCTGAGGAATGTTTACGAGCGAGCGGCCGGTCACGCTCCGCGCCCTACGGTAAGCGGGCCGAAAACAAGCGGACGGGCGTGATGACGTCCCGTTATGAAAAAACTGTTTGTTTTCGATCCACTGGACGATAAGAACGGGGAGCGCGCGAACGGGTGTTGGCAGGCGTTCTGCGGAACTCCCTTCCGCTTCCGGGAAGGCGGAAAACAAGCGATCAAAAGGTGAACTCTCGAGGGCGTTCGCTCGATCCAAAAGAGCAACCCGCCCGCCTGCAACATTTCGGCCTGCAGCCAGCCGCCAATTAGGCGAACGAAACGGTCGATCCTGCAGCCTCAAATGCCGCCGTGCCGCCCGCCGCCGCCACCTGAAACAGGCGGAAGAGTTCTTCGGACTTCGACGTCCACCTTCTGACGATTGCCCTAAAAGGCCAAACATCCCCTTCGGTTGGCCACCGTACACGTGCCGAGCGGCCGGAATTCACGAGCAGAGAGCAGAAATGACGACAGAGCACGAGCACAAAGGTTTCTCGTGTTGTTGCCAACTCGTGTGCACATCAAACTGATGCAATCGGAGGTCCGTGTGTCGTGCATCCAAACGAAAAAGAGGAGAACGGTTCCGAACCGAGCGAGCGAGCGGAACCACTCGGAAGCCAGCGGAGCGGTCGTCGGTTGAACTCGCGCGTGTTCGAATCAAGGGAAGAAGATGCGCTGCGGGCGGGGGGGGATGAGCGTGCTTGCGCGGATAAACCCGCTTTCTTCTTCTTCGTTTTGTTTCTTCTGCATTTGGCGCCAATTCCGGTGCGGCTCCTCGCCGACTGCCGCGAGCGGCCGCCCATCACGGACGGACGGCGGGCGGGAGAGCGGGAAGAAGAACGAAGTAAGCGATCAGCCGTCCCGTCCGTCCGTCCCGCTCGACCATCGGCGGCGTCCTCCGCTCGCCGCACGTACGACCGGGTGCCGGCCAGTTGGCATCAGGCGGCAGTGCTCGCCCGAAACGAGTTGGCGAGCGATTGCGCGTCGATCGAAACGGCGAACGTTCCGCGCGGCCGGCCGACCGACCGGTTTGCCCGCGGCGGGCGGCGAGCGTTGCGGAAAGCGAGCGAGCGAGTGGACGACGAAAAAAAAAGTGCGGGGATCCGAGCCGACCCGACGGCCATCCGAACGCTCATCCCGCTTGTTCGAACACATTCCCTTCAATTACCCGAAGTTTTAGTCGATAATTGAACGTCCTTGAATTCTCTTCGGTTCCCAAGTGCTCAACGAGCGATTTCTGCTCACCGAACGGGCGGTAAACAAGCTCCCGAACATCCACTCGAGCGAGCAAAGTGGTCAACACGACGAACAAACCGCTCCTTCGTTTGTTGGCGACTTCCACGATTCAGCACGCTTGCCAAGCAAAGAAAGCTGGTCACCGAAACCACTGCAAAGTCAATCAACCGAACATTTGTATCTACTTTGCTCTCCGAACTTGCGGTCTTTTCAACGGACACAAAAGCGGTGCCACAGTAGACATTGGTGTTTATTGCACAACAAGGAACAAACGAGGAAGGAAGGAGGAGGAATGCACTCGTGTTTGCGGAATTAAAGCCGGAGGTACACGTCGGAATGAACGGAGAACAAATGCACAGAACAACAGAAACGAGATAAAACGAAATGCACGAGCAGAACAACAAAGAACCGAATCGAACTGAGCAGAAATAACCAACAGAATCCACTCAAGAGCGGAATCAAACCTTGGACTCGTCCTTCTTGCCGTCCGTCTCCGTGCTCTCGTCCACCATCTTTCGGTAGAACGGGGGGACGGCGTTCTTGGGCAGCGAGTTGGCCGATTGGTTCAGATTGCGGGCGAACTGGTTGGAGTTGGCGAGCATCTCGGGGCTCCACACGATGGCGGGCGGCGGCATCAAAGCGGTCGTTCTCGTCGGAGCGGTCGGAGGCGTTGGGATCGTCGCGGCCCTTCGATTTGCGGCCCTTCCGCTGGCGCACTTGATTCTTCTTGTTCTCACTCTGCGCTCGATCGTACTGGGCTGAAAGCGGGAGTGTTGAGTAAAAGAGGGGAAGAGAGGAAAGCGAACCCATGGAGTTGTTGCCCTCGTCCGACAGTTGGGTCAGCTGGTCCTCGATCGATTTGTACGACAGCCACAGCTCTTGAAGCAGCTCCGTGGCGAACATGACGCCGGCCTGGATGGAGACCACCCGCACGACGAACACCCCGTCCTTCTGCAGGTAGCGCCGCATGAAGAGGTCGATGTCGTGCGTGTGGTCGCGGTGGTCGAAGCGCTCTTCGCCCATCTCGAGGTGTCTCGTGATGAAACGGCGGTTATCCCAGGGCGAGACGATGATCGCGAAGTAGTAGGAGAACGAGCAGATCGACAGGCAGAGCAGGAACGCGTACCTGAACAGCCCCATCATTCTTTCAACTTTCCGGCAGGAAACAAACCAGAACCAGAGCAGAATGAAGATCTTCTCGTTGAGCAGATTGATCAGCAAGACGCACTGGATCGAGTGTTGCTGCAAGTTGCCCATCACGCGGATCTAAACACCACTCATCAATGAGGACTCGAAGAGGAAGAGCGCACCGTGAAGTCGCACATCGTAACGCGGGGGAAGATGAGCGTCTGCTCCCACGAGTGTCCCTGCAGGAGGTCCGTGATCGCACCCCAGCCGTAGAGCGGTCGGGCGTCCGTCTGCAGGAATCTGAAACCACTCATTCATGTCAGGAAGAAAGAATGAAGTCCTGACTTGTTCATGAGCCACAGCTGAAGGATCACGTTCGCCAGGATCAGGAACTTAGTCGTGAGGAAGACGAGCGTAACGAAGAACGCGTGATAGGGCAGATTCAGGCAGGAAGCCACTCGATGGGGCTCCACCTTTCGCTGCAGAAGACGTCGATGGAATTGTAGAGCGCCCTGAAAAAACGGGGAGAAAGTGAGTGAAACGGAGCAAACTCGTTCCTGCAAGTGCTTGCTGGCCGTCTTCACGTTCGACTTCTTGATGTCGCCCTTCACGTTCTGCTCGTCGGACGCCATTTGCACGAGTTGGCGCAATTTGATGCCTAGAGAACAAGAGGGTGGATGGAAGAAAGCGAGGAACGGACCGGAGTAGTCGGAGAACGACGTGAAGAACAGGTTGGGCAGTCGGAAGCAGGCCGCTTGGAAGAGGAAGAAGAAAAGGGCACCCACTGGTAGTAGGAGATCGATCTCTCTACAACGGTCGAGATACACGGACACCTCTCGTGTGCAAACGAACCTTCTCGCTGTTCCCTGGGCATCCCATCGACGACGACAGCGTCCGGAACGACGTACGTGTCCTGCGCAAAGCACAGCGATTCCGCGTACTGAAAACGAAAGAGAGTTCGTGACTGAAGAAAGTAGAAAAAGCGTGCCTGTTCCCACGGACCGCTGAACGTGTCCGGAATGATGCATTCGATCGGAGCTCCTGAACGAAAGGGTCAAACGAGAAACACCAGAGCGAGTCACCTCCGAATTGCTGCAAGAAAATCATTGATCAAAACACGGGAAGAGAGCCCACCTTGAAGCTCACGAGGATCGCGAGTCCGACGAGGAGATTTGTGGTGAAGTAGGCGTTCAGGCGATTCACGACGTCTCGATCGTCCCCGCCGGTCACGTAGTGGACCATCGAGAGGACGGTGGTGAGCACCATCCTGTCGGTCGACTATTGCTGGACGGAGTGGAGGCAAACGACTGAAATCGAATGAATTCGAGACAATCAGAACGCGAATAATCGGCCGCTTTTCGAATTCCGCCCGCCAAAACGCCGATCGCCGCCTCGAAGCTTTTGGGCAAACAGGCGGGCGGGCGGGCGGGCGGCCGGCCGTCCAGACGGTCGACGCAATCGATTGTTTTCGATTGTAATCCACGAACGGCCGGTCGAAAGAAGGCGGCGGGTGGCCTGTTGATCGGCTGACGCCTCGTTTCGATGGCCGCCCGTCAACAACCGCCGCCGTCCGCCCGCATAAACAGAGCGATGGGAATCGAAGGACAAAGCGGGCGGAGGAGCGAAGCGGTCGATTTCTCAACTCCGCCGAACGCCCACCGCAATCGACCTCCAGCCGGCCGTTCGTCCTGCCGCTCACTCCTCTCCGAAAACACCCTCCTTCCGTCCTTTTGTCGGGCCGAAATACCGTCGGGGGAGAGCGGGCGGAATGACTCGCCGATCTCTGCACTCCGCTGTCTCCTTTTCTCTGGCTGCCTGCAAACGAAAGGCGAGTGACTCATCGTCGAAATTTCGATTCGAGCTTGCCATTCTGTCCGCACTCTTCCACTTCCTTGTGATCACCGTGCTCTTCCTCGCCTCGTAATGGACGACGTCGAAGCGGAGATGCGCGATCGGACGCCCGCTTCGTCGTCGCCGCCGTTCGATCATCGCGGCGGGCAGACGGAACATCCTGATGGAAGCCGGCCGGCCGTCGCGCAGTCCGGAGATCAACCGAAGCGGCAGAAACACGTTCCCGACGGGTTCCCCGCCGCCGCCGGTCGTTCCAATCGCGTCTCGTCTGCTTTCACGCGACGAAAAACCGGGCGGATGACGACGGCGCGCGTCTGCAAAAACGGTCCGGTTTCGCGCCGCGAGGAACCGATCGCGCCGTCCGAAACGCGGGGGATCGGCGGCAAGTTCGAAGAAATTGGTAACGAAAAGAAGTTCCCGTCGTTCCGAACACGCGTGTAAACAGTGGCACGACCGAACGGCCGCCGTCGATCGCAAACACCCGAGTGACCCGCCGAATTCCCTTCGAGCGTTCTCTTCGCTCGACTGCCGAACGTGAGGGCGAGAGCGGAGGCCTTGAACACACCTGTTTCTCGTCGCCGTTCTCCCGCAAGGTTTCAAAGCTCGAGGTCGTCCGGCTCGCTTGTTTGTGACCCCGTTCTTCACTCCGCTTCCGCATCGAGCAATTGGGTCGGTCATGTCAATAATTTATCTTGACTTCTTTACAATAGCTGGCTACAAATAGTTGAGAAAGGAATAGGTTGAGTGAGTAGAGAGGGAATGAAAGAACATCGGAAGAAGGAGGAGTACGGGGATTCGATCGCTTGGAGGTTCACGAGTTCAAGTGCAGACGACTCGGGAGTCCGCTCTGCGAGTCGCGGGAGGACTGGATCGGCGGAAGCGTGTTGTTGCGGGCCGGATTCACGAGCGGCTGCTGGCCGGAATCCGGCCGCGAGACGGGCGAGTGGCCGCCCGAACTGCCCACCAGCGAGAGGGCGGGGAGCGACTTTCGCGATCTGTCGGATTGGCGACCACTCGACTGCGGCAGCAAGACGTCACGAAGAGGAGCCTGAACGACACAGCAATGCCCTCATCCTTTTCGCTCACTCCTCTCACCAAATCAACATGCCGACTGCGAACCACAGCGCCAAATTCCAGCCCGCAAAAGGTAGCCTAAGCTCGAAAAAGGAGAGCTTCGCGGTGCGCACTTCGTCCTCCGACTCGAGGCTTTCGAATCCCCAGGCCACGCTCGTGATGAAGTCCTGGACACGAGCAGTTTAGAGCAGAGAGGAGCGAACTCACTCCGGAGGTCTGCGGGTCGAAAGAGAGCGGAAAGTCGGCCGGTCGGGCCGCGTATTCGGTCTTCTGGCACGTGCGGTGGTGTTTCCTGCAATCCCCTTATTTCGATCACTCGTTTCCTCCGTCCACCCACTTTCTGCACTCGCCCACGTCGTCGGCCAGCTGCTTCCGGCCGCCGGCGATCTCCCCGCTCCAGCCGGTCGGGCCGGGCGAAGTCCATGTACGCCCTTCCACAACGATCGAACTCGCTGACCGTGCAGATGGACGTCGCGTTCTGCTCGCTGATCACCTGCCTGCAGGAGAAACGAGTGGAATGAGCGGCCGCCCGTCCACTCACCCGTTGAAGTCGCCGCGGTAGACCCAAAGGACGACGCTCAACGGAACGCACTTGCACGTCCGAATGGCCGCCTTCACCAAACACGTGACCCACTCGCCGTTCGTGTTCGACCGATCCGCTTGGCCGGCGTCCCCGATCGTGTAGCCGCAGTCACTCGAGCGGTCCAGGTCGGGAGGAAACCTGCGAAAAGAGCGGATAGACTCGCCTTCTTCCCCCTCGAACCCACTCGTTTCGTGACCAACAACGAGGTGCCCACTTTGTTCTTCAGCCGGAAGCCGCTCGTCGCCTCCAGCTCGGTGGCCATCCGGAGGGCGTTGAAGTCGGCCGGCTGCAGGAAGACGTCGATGCCCGGATGGACGAGCGGCTCGAAGTTGTGGCGAGATATCTGAACGAACAACTACTCGTTTCATTCCTCTTCAGAGAGAGAACTCACTCGGAAGTCCAGCCGAATCCCCTGGTACGTGCCGTAAGCCCGCTGGTTCATGCCGGTCGCGTTGAAGATCCAACACAAGCCGTTGAGCGACGAGACGTACGCTTGGACGTGGTTGGAGCAGCACTCGTAGGAACTCAATTGATGGCCCTGAACATCCTTCTTTCATCCCATTATCGGCATCGGCCGAGTACCTGGACGGAACACCCGCTGATCACCTCGATGCAGCTGATGAGGAGCGAGTCCAAGTGCTCCTTGAAGGCCTGGCCGAGGAGCGTCGAGCTGATCGTGAGCTCCGCCTGCTGCGAGCTCGAAGTGTTCTGCTCGCGGCGGGCGGGCGAGGCCGCGTAGCTGCTGTCCAGCCAGTTCTGCAGGTACTCCACCACGGGCGGCGTGTTGAACGCGCTGCCCAGCCGGTCGAGCCCCGCCTGCGTGAACGGGAACTTGTTGCAGAAAAGCAGCGAGGGCATCTCCAGTCGATCGTGCGAAGTGCGCACGAAGGTCGTCTGCTCGTAGTGCTGCAGGTATTGGGCGACGAAGTAGAACGTGTGGGCCGCCCACAGGACGGCGCAAGTGAGCAGAAGGCAGAGGGCGAACAGAATCCGCCCGCATCGCACGGTGTTCATTTCGTGAGGCTGCAGAAGCGAAGTGATTAGAGGGGTAGTCTTTCGTGGGGGTAGCGAGTAGCCGCGTGTTTCGTAAGAAAAACAAGAAAACAGTTTAGAAGGCTTGTTTCGTTGACCACTCGCGCCGCCGGTCGGTCAACAGATCGGAATTACACGAACGAAACGAAAAGGCATCAAAGGAAAGCGGGAAATTCGTACAAGCGGGTGAGAGGGCGAACATGACCCAATTTGGAGTGACTACAAGCCGCAGCTCACGAATCTCGAGGTCAATCGGCGGATTGGCCGGCGGAGAGCGAGGAAAAACACGCGGCGGCGGCGGCCGAGCGGGCGGAAGGCGCCAAGTGAGCCGCGAAGAAATCGCCGCAGGCCGCCCGCCGCCCTTCGAATCGCTCGAAAGGGCGGTCGACCTCCGCCTCGGCCACACACTTTCGTCATCGCCCCTCCTTTCCGGGTCCGTCCGTCGATGTTTGCACGTGGTTGTCGGTTGATGTGAGCAGAAAGAAGTGTGTGGGGCAAATGACCTCAAGAAGGAGTAACGGGCCGTCGTTGAAAAACGGACTTCTTCTCCTCGAACCTGCCGGCCACTCGGCGGGGTCATTCACACGCCGAAGGGGGCGGCCGCCGGTCACCGAGGAAACCTGATTGGCGCCCGCCTTCCGCTCGGCCCGCCGGCGGCCGCAAGTGGATTACAAGGACGGGCGGCCGGCGGGCAGGTTGGACAGCGGGAGGATTGCAAGTTGTTGCCAGTAAGTCACGAACCCCGAACGAAGATGCTCGCAATCAACAGGCGACTGCCGGCCAAGAGATGGCCATCGCCCAAAGCCGAGGTCTTCAATGAGCACAAGTGTCCATTCTCGCCCGGGAAGTAGTGGACAGTAGTCACTTGAAGGGCTTCTGGAAGCCCCAAGACGGCAGAAATCAACGCCCGTGTGGCCAAAAGGGATTAAACACGTGGGAAAATGCGGGCGGCGGCCAAATTGGGAGCCGCAGGTGGAAAGCGGCGAGTGACCGGCGGCACCCAAACGTTACGATTCGTACAACAATTTCGTTATTTGCGGAGCGGGTGAAGAAAGGGGAGGAAGTAGAATGTGAGTATCGTAGATCAGCGGTGCAAAAGGACCTGGAGATTACGCGAGCAGAAAGACCACAGTCCAAAGCAGGAAGAAGTCAACAGTCTTCACTCAACAGACAGCTCTTCCATCCGCAGTTATTTTAAGAAAACAGGTGGAGGTCAGCACGAGCGGTCGGCCGACCGGCGGGAGGCGGGCGTGTGGACAATTGACCGTAAAGACGGGCCGCTCAAGAATGGACTGCCGCCCTCCTCCATGGAAACTGCCCGCCCGCCCGCCGACAGCCGCCGGCCGTTCGGTTCGGCAGGCGGCAGGCGGGAAGAAGGCGGAATTTCGCGAAACTTCCGACTTCTTTCGGACATTCCCGAGTGGCCTCCAGTGTTGTTCGAAAGCCGAAGAGATCAACAACCCACACGTAACCTCCTCGTTCTTGAGGGCCTTCCAGAAGGTCGTAAATGTTGTTCGAATGAGGACGAGAACACGATTTATGTCCCCACTCGTCCACTCCCTTGGGGATACCCGCGAGAACACCGGCTGCTTGTCGGGATAATGAGGACACAAAAGGAAAACGGCCGAACACTCCGAATGGACAGCTTTTATTCAACCGTGGACAATAAACAGGACAAAGTTAGTGGAAAGAAGATCTTCTTTAGGATGAACAACAGTTCTGGATAAACAAATAACGGGCGGCATTAGCATCGATTAAACAGGACCCTTAACTGGCAGAAAACGAATGAGGATCGTGCGGGAGGGAGATCATCCCCGGAGGACTGTTCGTCTGGCGCCTCAAGTAGCCCTCGTACTCGCGGAGGAAGACGAGGAACGAGTTGGACCGCGTGAAGCGCGGGTTGAAGAACGGCAGCCGCGGCGGGTTCACGCCGAGGAGGTGGGCGCGGCGCTGTTGGAGGAAGTCGGCCAACCAGCTCCGTGTGCGCGCGTTGGCGACCGCGGCGGGCGGCCAGCTCCGCGTGCAGCTGCTGGACCTCCACGAACTGCCGGTCGTCCGGCGCGATCATGTAGCACTCTGAAAGGAGAGGAATGAACGGAAGGAGGAGGGCAGGAGGAACTCACGCGGCACCTCGCTCTCCGAGGCGAATCTGCAGATTGAAGTTGAAGCGTTGATCGCGGTTGGGTGGCCGCGTCCTGCGCGCGGAAGCCCTCCACGCGGTGGAACGTCAGGCGGAGGACGCGCTCGCGGGCGGCGTAGCGCGCGTACTTCGCTTGGGCGAACTTGTCGTTCGTGATGACGGCCGCGCCGCTCGCCTCGGCCCGCTGCAGCATGAGCTCGTCGTCGTCCGCGTGGTCGGGCACGATCTCGATCAGGCCCACTTGCCGCAGGTACTGAACGATCGATCGATTAGAGAGCGAGTAGAAGGAGGGAACGAACCTCGATGATGAAGTGGTTCTCGACGGTGTGCGGATCGTCGAAGTACTCCTTGAGCACGACGAGCACTTGGAAGTCCGAGGCGAGCAGCTCGTGGACCAACAGCAGCAGGCAGCACGCGCTCGGCTTGCTGCAACGAACAAATCAATAAAAGGACGAGGGGAGGAAGGGTGCGTACCGTCGATTCATCGTGCAGAATGTCGAACGTTTGGTGGCCGAGGAGGTGGATGACGTTGCAGCCGTCCACGATCACCGGTCGCTTGATCGAGGCCATCGGGACGGAGAGAGGGGCAGTCGGCCGGGCTGGTCGATCGGTTGGGATGAGAGTGGAAGAAATCGCCGCTCGGCAAGCCGCTCGCCCGCGTTCGCGCCGTTTGATTCGGCCGCTCGGCGTTTTGGCGTTCCGCTTCAGCGACAAGCCGGAGATCTCCGCGCACTTGCCGCTTTCCTCCGCGATGCTTGGAGTTTGTTTCTTGCTGCTGATGAATTGGCAGCAAACACAAAGGGCGTAATTGTCGTTGAAGATTCTGTTTAATTGCGGGCCTCTCGTCGCTGCTTTCGAACTTTTCGCGAATTCGAATCGTTCCGGATTAATCGGTTTCGTCCAACTTTCGTTTGATTTCAGACGTCCGCAATGGAGATCGACCCCTCGGAGATGCTGGACGTTCGCCTTCTGGCCGAACTCTCGGCCCGCTCGTCGCCCACTCCGTCCGCTTCGATCCCGCAGCCGGCGGACTTGAACGAGGTGAGGAGTTCCTTCGGTTTTTCTCGTCGATCATCCTCTTGCTGATCGCCAGTCGGTGGACTTCGATGCGCGCGACCTCTACCTGCGGGCCGTCATGGCCGAGAACCCGGAGATGGACTTCGAGGCGCCGCCCGCCGAGAACGAGGACCCGCTGGCCGAGGCCCGCAAGAACTGGACGATCACCCGCGCCGAGTCCCGCTGCATCAAGAGCGAGCTGTCGGCCGGCCTCAACTACGTGCGGAGTCTGCGGATCAACCAGGAGCTGCGCGACAAGAAGCTCCAGAACATCCTGAAGGCGTCCGAGCGGCGGCAGAAGTGGCGCGCCTTCGACATCCGGCTGGACGGGAACCTGCGGCATGCCAAGGTGACTCCTCCATTCCTTCCTTTCACTGTTCTTACTCGAGTGTTCAGGTGTGCCAAGAGGAGGGCCGCCTGCGGCATTTGGCCCGCGTGAACGAGCAGATCCAACTGGAGAAGGAGTACCGCCGCCGGCTCGGTCTCCCCGTCTTCGTCCCGCTCTTCTTCACGATCGAAGAGAATTTGTTCCCGGGTTCGTCCTCTCCATCACACTCGTTCCATTCACTTGAGTTTCGTTCAGATCTCGACGCCAACGCTCTCGATTTGGTCCGGCGCGCGTGGGACTCGCGGGCGCCCGAAGGGCGAGGTCTTTTCGGAGGACTTCGCCGTGAAGATCACTCGGAAAGGACCTCAAGACGCTCTCCGGCCTCAACTGGCTCAACGACGAAGTGATCAACTTCTACTTGAGTCTGATCGCGCGGCGGGCCGAGCGGGACGGGTCTCTTCCTCGCGTAAGCCCCCAATTTCTTGATTCTTTTGATTGTTGGCTTCAGACCTACGCCTTCAACACGTTCTTCCTGAAGACCCTCCAGCAGCGGGGCTTCGCGGGCGTCAAGCGGTGGACGCGTCGGAGTGGACGTCTTCTCGTACGACGTCCTCCTCGTGCCCGTCCACTTGGGCAACCATTGGTGTTTGGCCGTGAGTCTCTCCTTTCCGCTCACTCGTCCACGAATGCTTCGTTGCAGGTGATCGACTTCAAGGCCCAGGAGATCAACTACTACGACTCGCTGGGCGGCACCAACCCGCAGTGCTTGGAGACCTTGAAGTGCGTCCTCTTCTTCCATTCTTTCTTCACTCTTCTGCTTCTTTAGGTCCTACCTGCGGGAGGAGCACAAGGACAAGAAGGGCTCCGACTTCGACCTGAGCGGCTGGACGGCCGAGTGCAAAAAGAACATCCCGCGGCAGATGAACGGCAGCGACTGCGGAGTGTTCACTTGTGCGTCCCCTCTCTTCCTTCCCCCTTGCTGATTGCTGGATTGCAGGCGTGTTCGCGGAGTTCTCGTCCCGCCGCTCCGAGCTGAAGTTCGACCAGCGGATCATGCCCTACTACCGGCAGCGGATGGTCTACGAGATCTGCCAGCGGGCGCTGATGATCTGATTGACTGCGGGCGATCTCCCCACCCCTTCCACCTTTACTTTCTTTCATTGTTGCTGTTTGTGGTAAAGAACTCACTCACTTGTTTGTTTGTGTCCATCGAATGAAGGCCGCTGGAAACAATCCGAGCTGGTCGGGAGTGAACAAACCGTTGAGAACTGCGGTCGGAATTCTTTTTGCTCGAAACTGCCTTCTTTCGTTCAACTTCCTTTTCGGCAGATGGACGACGTTAAATCCTCTTCCGCAACGGAGGCGACCTCGCCGTCCGCCGGCCCGTCTTCTTCGTCTTCCGCTTCGTCGGACGACTTCCTCGCCGAACCGTTGGGCGCGTTGCGGCGGGTGATCTTCAACGCGTTCGCCACCCGCGAGGACCCCGTCGACTTCATCGCCAAGTTCAACAGCCTGCAGAACAGCGGCCTCGTGCCCGTCGAGCTGCGGCCGGAGATCACCGTGCAGGCGTTGATCGACGTGGGCTGCGCGACGAACGAGTGCCACCCGCTCCTGTTCGCCTACTTGGACGCCCTGCTGGAGTGTCAAGTGAGTTCTTCCTTCTTCCATTCGATTGAGTCCTGCCATCTTCCAGCACTTCGACTTCATCTTCTACGTGCTCGCTCTCACTTCTTACCGCGATCTCCGCAAACCGGAGTGCGTCGCGAGCTTCGCGGAGAAGATCGCCTGTTTGCTGCGAGTCGTTGAGTGAGTTCTCCGTTCGCTCTTCCGCCCACTCGCTGCCTTCAGCTGCGACTTCCGCGACGACCACGCGCTGCACAACTTCTGCGACACGTACGTGACCGCCCTCCAGTGGTTCCTCTCGCTGCTGTGGGAGATCGCCGACCAGCGGCTCGAGCAGGCGGTCTTCCTGGCCAAACCCCTCGTGGATCACGTCCACTTCTTCGCGAGGGACCACACCGCCAAGTTCGTCCTCTTCTACACGAACTTCCTGGCTGCCGGCAAGCGAGAAAGAAGGAGGGAGTTGATCGTCGTGCTCGTTGCAGAACTCTTCGCGAAGATGAACGCTCAAGTGCGGGAGATCAGCGAGAAGCTCCACGAAATGAGCAAAACGATTCCAAATTCCGCGAGAAATCCGAGATCGCGTGGATTCGTTGATTCCGTTGGTCCAAAGGTCGGCAGTCTTCCGTCCATTAGATCGAACTGCTCGCTTCTGTTTAGCCTTCCGAGCAGGCCCGACTTTCCGGTGGAATTCGTTGGAAACGTACCGCTTCGGATCGTCGCAAGTGAGTGGACCATGGAAGGGAGAATGAACGATTGATTCTTGCTTGCAGCCCCGACCGGCGATCCTCACGCTCGTCTCGATCTTCGCGTACTTCCGCGTGGGGATGAAGAACGAGGAGATGGCGGACGCGATCGCCAACATGGGCGAAATCATGCTGATGTCCCGCACGCAGGTGATCTCCGACCTCTTCCGCGGCTCCTTCCTCGGCCTCCTCGAGGGGAACGCCGCCCTGCCGCTCGAGCGGCAGCCGTTGGGCGAGGTGTTCATGTACAAGCGGGTGGTGCGCATCGCGGAGATCATGGTCGAGACGGGCCTGTGCAGCGTGGAGGAGTTGCACCAGGCGCTCATCAAACTGGTCTCCAACTCGGCCCTCCTGAACGCCCTCGACCAGCGGCAGATGGAGAACACTTTCGCGACCGTCTTCGAGGGCAGCAAAATCTCCGAGTTCTTGAGCGAGGACCAGTACACGAACCTGACGACCATTCGGTTCGTTCCCCGGGATGGGCAGAGTTCATTGCTCGTTGCAGAGTGAACAACATCACGAAGCACGAGAAGCGGATGAAGGACGACAAGGACTACGTGTCGCCCTTCCCGAACGGCTGCGTGATGGACAACGCGTGCCATCCGCGCTCCCGCTTCCGCCTGTTCCTGCGCGCCGACCGGACGGCCGCCAAAATCATCGGCAACACGGGGCCCATCGACCCGCTGGCCGTGGAGCTCGTGGACTGCGCGGACGTCGAGCTCGTCGACCTCATCCTCGGCTGCCTGTGTGCGGAGAACAACAAAATCAAGAGTTTCTCCGGCTTCCTCTCCACGTGCGTTCCTTCCATCATTCCCTTGAAGAGAGTTTCTTTGTGTTCAGGCTGACGAACAAGCTGGAGCAGAGCGACGGATCGGACACGAGCACCCGCGTCCAACTTTTCGACTCCGCCTTCCTGCTGCTCTCCCGCATTCGACAAATCTTTTGCGATCTGGTGGGAAGAAACGAGTGGATTCCCTTCACTCTTGCTCTTCTTGCAGCGCCTGGACGAGATGACGGACAACGTGACCACGTCGACCTTCTACAAGTGGACCGAGAAGTACAAGGAGCACTTCGACAAGGGCCAACTGCTGCCCGTCAACGAGGAGATCAAACAGTCCACGTTCATGTCCCACTTCGCCCGCCTCAAGTTGGGGCAGGCGTTCTGGAACGAGGGCTGGAACTTCGAGCACCTGCTCGCCCACGCGCCCGCCATCGGAGAGGCGCTCCTGGACGAGATCCGCGCCCACGAGGGCAGCAAGGTGGACGAGGAGGCCATTTCGGTGGGTTTCCTCCACAGACAATGGAGTGAAGAAGGATGATTGCAGAACATCCTGTCGACCTTCGGCGGTGTCACGAGCATGTTCCTCTGCTTGTGCCAATGGCTGGAGACGAACCCGCTCAGCGATCCCGTCCAGCAGCTCGCCCAGGGACTGCGGGACGTGAGCAGGAAAGCTCGTCGAGCAGTACGACGCCCACCCGGCCGACGGAGACCCGATTCTTCTGCGACAGCAGAAGAGGTTCTTTTTCCCCCTCAGGTTTTATTGCATTCGGATGTTCAGATGGAAGTTCACGATCCAACTAGTGACGCCGACGCTCAACCGCATCATCCACGGCCCCCGTGCCCGCGAGAACGTCTACACGTGGCTCGTGAACTGCGCCCGCCGCGAGCTGCCCGTCCTCGACCCCACCGAGCTGCCGCACATGAAGAAGCTGAAGCACGCCTTCTACTTTGCGATGCAGCAGGGATGGGCGAGTCCGGACGTGGTCATGTACCTCGACCGCATGAACAAGAACATCAAACACGAGCAGTGGCTGAAGGCGAGTACTCCGGCCTTCACCCTTCCTCCCTTACCGCTCATTTCGTTCAGTGCTGGCTGATCCAAATGACGAAACTGATCACGGCGGACGAGCTGGAGTCGGCGGCCGAGTTGTGCATCTCGGCCTCGATCACGGCGCCGGTGGTCTGCCTGCTGGCCCTGCTGCGGATGATCATCGAGGAGCAGGTGTTCGACCGGAACAACACCGGCTTCAACCACACGTGGGTGCTGGCCCGCATGCTCGTGCGCGTGATGCTCGTGTGCTGCTGGGCGGAGGACCGCCGGCGGGACACTCGACGGCGCTTCCTCGAGTGGCGCAAGGAGACGAAGAAGCGGAAGGCGACCTCCGAGCTGAGTGCCGGCGATCTCTCGGCCGAAAGCTCGCTCCTCTCCGCTCCCTCGGCGACGAACAGCCCGCCCGAGGAGACGGCGGCGGCGGCGAAGGACTCGAGCGAAACCGTCTACTCGCACATCCGCCTCGCCTTCCAGCGCTTCTTCAAGGAAGTGAAGCCCTCGTTCGTGCGGCCCAAGGTCGCCTTTATTGCCTGCTTCATGCAGGAACTCGCGATGACGCCGGCCGGCGACTACCGGCAGCGGCTGATCGAACTCGTGCCCGACGAGATGGTGAGTGCCCTCGCTCCTCTCCATTGATCTCCTCTACGCCTTCCCTTCAGATGTTCGCCCTCGTCCGACTGGAACCCGACCTGCTTCAACGTTCCCTTCCTGATGAAGTTCTACGACATGAACAACGTGGACCATCGCCTCTTGACGCTGCAGATCGTCTGCATGCTCCGCAAATTCCACTTGGAGTGATCCCCCCGCTCTGTTCGATCTCCCTCTTGTGAATAAACTCCTGATTGATTAGAGGAAAGGGTGAGTTTATTCCCGGACAGACGGATGATTGGAAACACGAGGGACCCGCAAGTGGACGGAATTCACGGAATCGAACAGAAAGCGAGCGGCGGGTAGGCGAGGGAGGGGAGATCCCGGTTGTGTCGAGTGAGTGGGCGGGGGAGCGGGCGGCTAGTCGCTGTCCGAAATGACGATCACGTCGTCGTCCTCCGCAACTGACTGTTCTTCGTCCTCCTCGTCGTGGTCGTAGTCCTCGTCGCCGTAGAGGTCCGTCGAGTTGTCGAGGGTCGCCTGCAGGGCGCGCGCCTCGCCCTCCGCGATCTTCTTCTTCACCTCCTGCTCTTCTGAAAGCGAGCAAACGAATGGAAGAGGGAAGAAGGGGGAACTCACCCAGCCACTTCTTGTGCTCGGCCGGGACGGGCAGGCAGTGGGCGGGCGGGGCGCCCTTCAGCTCCTTCTGCACCTGCTCCACGATGTCGGCGAAGAGCTCCTTGACGTCCGGGTTCTTCTCCAGCACCTTGAGCAGCTCCTGCTTCGAGTCGCGCGCGTACTTGCGGTACTCGGCCGTCGACTGCGGGTGGTGCATGCCCACGAACGACCTCTCCTTCGTGTCGTGGAAGAAGCCCACGACGCCGGTGAGGAGTCCGCTCACGGTCCACAGCGGGTTCCAGCTCTCCTAAACGATCACGTGACAAACGAGGCGTGTACAACAACGAACCTTGTGGAAGGCCGAGTTCGTGATGCACACCTTCTCATTCGGCCTGCAAGGAAGAAGGATGAGGGCAGGGGAAGGGGAAGGGAGAGCGCACTTGAATCGTCCGTTCTGGGTGAGCATCCTGTAGGACGGCGGCTGGAAGGGGAACTCCTTGTCGAACGACACGCAGCCCGTAAATAGTAACCGCCCTCGAACGGGCTGCCCTTCTCGCCCGTGAAGCTGCAAACAGCCGGCCATCCTTCAATCCATCGATCGATCGAAGGAACTCACATGAAATGCCAGAGGAAGATGTTGTCCGGCAGGTAGGCGCAGCGCACGTTCGGCAGCGGCTCCTTCACCAGTTCGAGGTAGTCGTTGTACAGCCGTTTGGTCGCGACGGCGGCCATGGCGCGCGGATGGACGGCGGAGAGCGGCGGATCGAAAAGACGGCCGGCCGATCGCTCTGCACGAGGAAATGAAAGCGGCGAGCGGCCGGGCGGCGGGTGGGCGAATGGGCGGAAGAGGCGACTCGCAATCAACGAAACGGCCAACTCTCCCTCTCGCTTTGATTCACGCCCTTGTCAGAAGAACGCAATGCAATCGAGCGGCTTGCCAACGATCGATCGATGCGGACCACGAGGAAGTGGGAAACGACGTCACTTGTGGTGGACTCACAAGCAGCAGTCCTTCAGTGAAACCTCGTCTAAAACATTCGTGAAGTGGAAGAACGAGACAAAGCCGCACTCGAATGCGCGCTCCGTTGGGCGGCACTTCGGGCAGCTTCGGCTCCTCGACGAGCTCCACGTGCTTCAGGTCGTCCACGCGGCCCAATCGAATGCGCCGATTCTTCGCGCTCGCCCCGCCGACTGATTAGTTCGAGCTCATCGCTGCGAAATTAAAAGAGGAGGTGGGAGTAAGAGGAAATGGAGCGAATCGGGAAGGGATTGTAGATGAGTGAACGGAAGGCAGAAACCGATGAGGGTGTTTCGCTCTACGCTGCGTGGTGTGATCTGCGAGTTGTTGCTTTTCATGTGTCCATGAACTGCAGGTTGCTTCTGCTGATTTTTTTCATTTCCACACAATTCAGCTTGAGTCAACGACAGGACAGCAAAGAACCAGTGGCTTCCTTCCATTGCCGAACGCTTCCCGCGCGGAAAGCGGAGTTCTTTTGGCATTTCGCCCGGATGTTTCGACACGCCCGCCGCCGCCGCCGCCTCGCGCTGGGCGGCAACTGCGAGCGCCTGTTGTTTCGATTGGCGATCGGAAGACCGCTGGATTTCCGAGCACTTCGCTCAAATCCTCCTGCTCTTCCACTCCTTTCAATCATCTTCGTTTGATTGATTCTTTTACGCGTTTGTCCCGCGTTTCCATTTTCCGCGATTTCTGCCGGATTTCGGGCATTTGGCTGATTGACCGCTCGTTTCTCGCAGATCCTTCGCCCGCTTCCCGCTCGCAATGGTCACCGAGACGGCGGACGTGCGTGTGAGGAGAACCCGAGGTCGGCGACGCGGAGAACCCGCGCCGTCGCCGCCGCTCCGGTTCGCCCGTGCCGCCCGCCGAGGACGTCGCCAAGCGGGCCCGCTCGCGGTCGCCCGTCGAAGTGCCGACCATCCGCGCGCCGCAGGATTGGGTCGAGAAGCCCGCCGAGCAGCCCGCGGAGAGGCCGGCCGAGAAGCCGAAGACCGGCGGCCTCCTGCAGCGAGTGGGCGGCGCGTACATCCCGCCGGCCAAGCTCCGCCTCATGCAACAGCAGCTGGAGTCGGACAAGAACTCCGAGGCGTACCAACGGATGAACTGGGAGGTCCTCAAGAAGCACATCCACGGACAGGTGAACAAGGTGAACGTGGAGAACATCGTCGACATCGTGCGCGTCCTGCTCCAAAAGAACGTCATCCGCGGAATGTAAGTGTCTTCTTTTTGTTGATTTCTTTTCATTCCTCCGTTTGTAGGGGCCTGCTCGCTTCTTCGATCCTCAAAGCTCAAACCTTCTCGCCCACCTTCTCGCACGTGTACGCCGCCCTTGTGGCGATCATCAACTCGAAGTTCCCGAACATCGGCCAGCTGATCCTCAAGCGGCTCGTCATCCAGTTCAAGCGCGCCTTCGCCACGAGCAACAAGGCGCTCTGTGTCACGGTCTGCAAGTTCCTCGCCCATTTGGCCAACCAGCGGGTGGCCCACGAGATCGTCGTCCTGAGATCCTCGTCCTGCTGATGGACAAGCCGACGGACGACTCGATCGAGTTGGCGATCACGCTGCTCAAGGAGTCGGGCGAGATGCTCTCGAAGGTCATCCCCAAGGGCCTCCACTGTGGGTTCTTCCCGCTCAATCTCTCCGTTCAATCCCTCCGATTTCAGCGGTCTTCGAGCGACTCCGCGCGATCCTCGAGGACGCGGACACAATCGACACCCGCACGCAGTACATGATCGAGATCGCGATGCACGTGCGCAAGGAGAAGTTCGCCGGCTATCCGGCCGTCATCGAGGCCCTCGACCTGATCGATGAGGAGGACCAGATCTCGCACATGATCGAGTTGGCGCCCGAGGACGGCACAAAGTACGACCCGGAGGTCGGCCTCAACTACTTCAAGTACGACCCCGACTTCGAGCAGCACGAGGAGGAGTACGAGGAGATCCGCAAAAAGATCATCGGCGATGCGGAGGATTCGGACGAGGAGGGCGACGAGGAGGAGGGCGAGGCCGAGGAGGCGCCCGTTCAAGGCAAGCCATCTCCCTCCTTTTCCATTGACTGTTCGTTCCTTTCAGAAACCCCGCAAGTTCAGAAGATCATCGACATGACGGAGCAGGACATGGTCGCCTTCCGCCGCAACGTCTACCTCGCGATCCAATCCTCGCTGGACTTCCAGGAGGCCGCCCACAAGTTGATTAAATTCCACTTGAAGCCGGGCCTGGACGTGGGTCTTCCTTTCTTCCTTCCACCCACTCATCCTCGCCCTCTTGCAGGAGGAAATGTGCAACAGTGATCGTGGATTGCTGCGCGCAGAGCCGAACCTACGAGCGCTTCTACGGGCTGCTCGCCGAACGCTTCTGCCGTCTCCGTCTCGAGTTCCAGCAGTCGTTCGAGCGGATCGCCCGCGACACCTACCGCACAATCCACCGCTTCGACATCAAGAAGATCCGAATTATGGCCCAACTGGTCGCCCACCTGCTCTCCACGGATGCGATCGACTGGGCGGTGAGTTCTTCCTGTTCTTCTGCACTTCACTCCTTCGTTTGCAGGTGCTCAACGAGATCAAAATGAACGAGAACGACACGAGCTCGGCGGGGCGCGTGTACGTGAAGATCCTCTTTCCAGGAGCTGAACGAGACGATGGGCATCACGACGTTGTTCCGGAAACTCTACGATCCGTAAGCCCCTCCCCTCTTTCTTTTGTTCAACTTTTCTCGTTGCAGGACGATTCTCCCACCACTTCGAGGGCCTCCTGCCGCGCGACCATCCGAACAACACGCGATTCGCGATCAACTTCTTCACGGTCTGCGGACTCGGCGGCTTGACGTGAGTTCCCGCCTCCTGCTTTCCTTGGTTCACTCGTTTGTTTACAGGGTATCTGCTCCGCGAGCACTACGAGAAGAAGATGAAGAAGAAGGCGGCGAAGAAGGAGGAGGTGAGCGACTCCTCGTCGTCCTCCTCCTCCGACTCCTCCTCGTCGTCCGACAGCTCGAGTGACGGCGATTCCTCGGACTCCTCCTCGTCATCTTCTTCCTCCCTTCATCCGACGAGGAAGCCCGCCGCAAGAAGAAGTCCAAGAGCAAGAAGGAGGCGGCCGGCGGCGACAAGCGACGCGAGCGGGCGGCCAGCGAGGAGGAGAGCAAGGAGAAGGTGCAGGAGGAGATCCGCCGCCTCGACCTCGAGCGGGAGGCCGAAGCCCGAGAGCGCCGCGAACGGAGCGAAGACGGACCCCCGCGCGGGACGCCCGCCGCCGCCGCGAGGAGACCGCCGAGGATCGCCGCCGCCGCCGGCAGGAGATGATCGAGGGTGAGCGCCGCCGTTTGGGCCTCGAGGATCGCAACGAGGACGAGCGAGCGGACCGCCGCGGCCGCGACGATCGCCGCCGGGAGGACCGCGGACGGCGGGCGACGACGCGACGACCGCGAGCGCGGAGACCGCCGTCGGGATCGCGAGGAGGACCGCCCGGAACGCCGCCGCCGCGACCGGCCCCGCCGGGCGCGTGGCGCCGTCGCCGGGACCGCGACTCTCCGGCGAAGGACGAGCGGGTGGACCGCCGGCGGGAGCGGGAGCGCAGCGACTCGCCGCCGCGTCGTCGTCGCGAGGCGAGCCCCGGGAGGAGCGAGTGGAGCGTTCGCGCCGTTCGCCGCCCCGCCGCCGCCGTCGCTCCTCGTCGCCGCCGGCCGAGCGGCGTCGCGATCGGTCGCGCGAGCGCCGCCGCCGGTCGCCGTCCTCGTCGCCCGAGCCGCCGCGTCGTCACCGCCGCGACCGCAGCGACTCGCCGCCTCGTCGTCGCCGCGAAGAACGCCGCCGCTCGCCGGAAATCAAACAGGAGCCGGACGACTCGGACGGATTGATCCCCTTCCATGTCCTCTTCCGACCTAAGGAACGTCCATCCCCCTTCCCATTTGTCGTCTAATCAACAACTTCATTTGCGTTAGTCGAATAACCATCGCCCACGCCCTTCTTTCCGTTTCGTCCATGTCGTTTGGCCGAAGATTCGAGCGAATAAATGATTTGTTGCTGACTCGCGTGGGATCGACGGGGTCGTTATGCAGGCGTGGAAATCGAAACTGGAGTTTGCAGTGAACGAAAGAACTTCCGCGCTTTCCTCTTTGATCAAACGCTCCCACGCAGCGAGCCCGTGCGACCACTCCGCTTAACGGCTGCCGGGTCCAGAAAGTAGAAAGCACTCGGTTATCTCCGCGTGCTCGTGCAAGTCGGGAGTACAAAACCAGCGGCCATTACGGGCATGTCTGTTCTTCCCTCTCGCACATCCTGAACTCCCGAATCGAATGGCAACCGCGTTGCTTGCAATTTCCCTCTGCTTTCTCGTTGGAAATCGGCCGCGGCCGTCGTTCGGATGCGCTCGCTGCCGGCCGGCTGGGCGGCCGATCCGGCGGGCGGCTGGGAGTTCGGCGGTCGTTCTTCGTGAGCAAAAACCTCTTCGGTTTGTTCCCCCTTCTCCCCGTCCACTTTCTCCCTTCAGCCCAAGAAGTGAGCGTGGCCTTCGACCTGGAAATCCCGTACACGACCCTTCTACGACGCGAGCTTCGTCCAAGCGAACGGATGGCCGCAATCCTCGTGGTTCGCCTACTTCCAGCCCGCCGACTCGCTCTCGTTCGCCACGCAGAACGTTTCTTTCGAGCACGAGTTTCGAAGCGGGGGCTTGCGGCGCGTCCGTTCCCTCGGGTTCGCGGGACTCAGGGATCTTCTTGCCTCGGCCGAAGACAACCCCCCCTCAACGCGCCTTCGGTTTGGTCCAAGCGGCGACCACTTCCGCGCACACGCCGCTCGCGTTCACCGGTCGGCGGGCCATGTTAACGACAGAAGCGACTTCAACGACGACCACCTGAACAACCTCGAGAAGGAGCAGCGGCGGGGCAGGGCAGAAGACGGTTTGTTCCAATCTTTCGATCGCCTTCATTCGTTCCGTTTAGCGCCGCGAATCGTTGACCGTCTGCGCGTCGCGCGTGTGCCCGAATTGGGGCATTCGGACACGAACGAGGGAAAAAGGTTTCCCTTTTTTTTTTTGCCCTTTTTTTTTTTTTTTTTTTTGAACAGCGGAAAATGTAATGAACCACCTTTTTGTTTGCAGTCGCTTAAAGAATTGTGCTTTCCTTCGGTTTTCACAAAGTCCACAGCAGAAAGCCAGTAACGGTAGTGAACACAATCGAGCGTCCAATCCGGTTGCCCCCCCCCCCCCCACGCGGGCTGTCACGTCCAATAATCCCGTTCGTTTTTGTGGGGGGCCCCGGCCGGGGCTCGGGGGGGGGGGCAATTAAAAAACCCCTTCTTTCCCTTTTTTTTTTTTCCCCCCCCCGGGGGGGGGTTTTTTTTTTTTGCGAATGCGCGCACTTCACACCCACTTGTTCGCACAGGAATCAAACATTCAACGAGCATTCGGGCCGGCCGCCGGGGAAGCAATTCGAGGGGCTTTTCTTTCCGCAACGTTTCGCTCGTCGTTTCGCCCC
Source organism: Aphelenchoides fujianensis (assembly GCA_024699865.1). Lineage (NCBI taxonomy): Eukaryota > Metazoa > Nematoda > Chromadorea > Rhabditida > Aphelenchoididae > Aphelenchoides > Aphelenchoides fujianensis. Next base: position 81,537 of record JAMPIO010000101.1, read on the forward strand.
GGCGGGCCCCGATTTCTCTAATTTCATATGAGGACGGCCGACGAGGGCGGCGGCTTTTTGGCCGCCCCGAGCACGTCGGTCGAGATTTCCGCCTACTTTTCGGCGGGGCGGCGAGGGCGGGGAGGGAGCCAAGGGGAGGAGGCTCGTGGCCGGTTTCCAGTCGAATGACCGGGAGATTCGTCCATTCGGCGGCTTTGTTTCGGCCGAGAGTCGACGAGCGACACGCGGATTCCTTCACAGTAGTGGCCTTTCAGTGGATTGCGTGTTCATTTGTTCTTTCGCTCGCTTCCTTTCAATCGAAACACGATCGTCATTCCGCCTTGCGTGTTCCCGAAGAGCCGCACGGAAACACGTGCGCGTGCTCGTCTTCCACTCCCTTTTCGCCCAATTACTCGGCGAGTGGCGGAGATCACTCCCGTCTTCCCCGAACCAGAAATCCAACCCGCGGAACACGACGAGCCGCCAGCCGCTCGATCATGTGCTCTCCAGAGTGCACGTGCACCCGGACGAGTGATGGGCGGCCGGACGGCGAGTGAGGGGGCCGCCCGCCGGCTGAACGGCCGCAACCACCTGCCGCTCCGCCCGGCCGGCCGGCTGTTTTCGATTACGTGGGCACTTCTTTCGGCTTCCGCTCCTCCGCGAACTTCGTAATCAGGCGGCCCTTTTTGCGAACGGAAATTGAAATCAGGACTCTCGGCAGAGAACTCGTGTACTCCGGGCGGGAATCGAGTTATTCCACCGCGGCCATCAGCGACCTTCCGCAAATTGAATCTGCGGCCGTGAAGGCGCGAAGTCGTGAGTTTTGCGCCCTTTTCGTTTTGTTTCGATTCGGCGACGAGCAGAAGCCGGCCGTTGGGGTGGGGGACGTGGAGGGACGACTTTTGATCCCGCCGAAGACGGGCTTCTTTGTTGCGGGCGGCCACTCGACGCGACGAGGACGCCCGCGGGACGTTCGAGTGGGCGCCGGACGGCCAATCGGACGAAATTATTGCCCCCGGCGGACGGCGTGAGGATTTCGTTCGAATTCCGCCCGCTTTCTGTCGACCGAAGGAGGCGTCAAGGTTGTTCGTTCGATGAACACGAACTTTCTTTTCACTCCGCCGATCTTCGGATTACGCGCGAAAGACGAAAATTGGCGTTCGTTCTCGTCGGTCGCCTTCCGGATCGGCCGCCTTCTGCTTTCATTTTCGTCCTTCAAACCGGCGACCTTTGGGTTCTTTTCGAAGTTCTCATCGAAGGCAACTTCAAGAGGGGATCTTCGGCAATTTGGAGGAGAAATCTCGGCGTGTGGTCTGTTGGCACAAAAGAGACGAGACGCCGCTCGAACGTGCGAATTCCACGGTCGACTCCGACCGGTCGCTTCGCTTCGAATTAGACGATCGATGGAACGAGTGTGTGTTCTGCGTACAAAATTCGGACTCGAATTCCGGACGAGTGGCGGCGAGTCGCGTGATTGAACGCGAGCGTCTTGCCGAAAGAAATCGAATTTCGTTTGATTAAAATGCGCTCGAGCGGGGCGGCGAACACGAGACCTCGACTGCAGGTGTTTTTCTCGTGTGTTCCGGCGGGCAATTCGACCTCCAGCGCCCGCCGGCCGCTCCGCCGCGCGACGAGTTCGGGAGCGAAACGAAAACACGTTCGTTCGGTCGGCTGATCGTCCTGCAGGTGCGGGAAGACGGCCGGCTGGAGGCGGGGGTTCAAATGTTCGCTCGGCAGTACGGAGCGTCCACCTGAAGCCCCTTCGTTCTCGCTGATTGGAGTTCGAAATATCCCCCGCTCCCCCTTCCCTCCACTCGGCCGCCGTCCCGCCCGCCCGCCTCTTCCGTCGGCTAATCCGGCCGGACGTCAACGGAAGGCCGAGCGGAGTGGCGATCCGCCCAACACGTGGCCTTTTCGGCTTGTTTTGCTCGAAATAATCCACGAATTACGAAAACTAATTCGGGAGTTTCCATTTCGGGCCTCCCGCTTTCGAAAGACGGCGCTGAAATCGGGGATTTCGGCCATCCGATCGACCGGCGGCCGTTCGCTCGCCGAAATCACTCGCTGGACGGCCCGCTGGGGGCGGCGGTCGGCGAGTTCCTCCGCTTTCTGGCCGTCGGAAAGCGGAGAACAAAAGAGCGGAGTGTTTATTCGGGTGGTCGTTGAAACAATGGGCGCCTTCTTTCCATTTCGGGCGGCCGCCTCCCCGCCGCTTCGCCAAGCGACCGCGTGGATCGTCCTCGATTGCCGGAGGTGTCGAGTGGCCGCCGGGTCGTTCACTCGCTTTACGAACGAGTGGAAGGGGCGGTTTCCATGACAGTCCTCAAGAATCTGAAGGGAAGTGGGCCAAACGGGGCGGAACGGTCGAGCGGTCATTCCGACGGGCGGGCGGGTGGGCGGCGAGTTCAAAGCGGCCTTCCGGCAGTTCGGAGGCGGCGAGCGGGCGGTCGAGCGGAAAGCGGGCAGCAGAACGGGGCGTGCAGGGGGTAATCCCGACCGCGGCCGACCGGTTCGCATGTTTCACGCACTAATGACCTCGCCGAAGGGATCATCTTCCACCCCACCGACCGACCGGAGGCGGCGGGGGAGAACGGCCGACCCAAAAGGACGCCCGCCCGGCTGTTCGTCATTGCGCTCGAGTTTCTCCTTTCCGATTGCTCGCCGAACACCCCGCCTTGCGAGCGGCCAACGGCGGGGAAGCGGGCGGCTGATCCACTTGACCGTCCGCCTTTCTTCTTTTGTTCGCCCGCCGGCCGGCCGTCCGTTCGGCCGCCGTCTGTTTGCACGCGACGGCCGGCCGAGCGGGGGATGAGTGACTAATGTACTTATCATCAACACTCCCCACCGGCCAACCGCCCGCCCGCACTCACGAAACGTGAAAAAATGGGTGCATTTCGTACAGTTCCTTCCTTTCTCAATCAAAGGTGTGTTCTGCTCGTTGTTGGAGCGGCCACGTGCTTCTTTTGTGTGTTGATGTCATCGCTGGAGTCTCTCGTTTGCGCTGGACCCCGGATCGGAAAATTGGACCGCCGGCGGCGACCAAACGCGGGCGGGCAAATCGGGGACGTTTATTGCCGTTTTATTGCACTTTCTTCGCCTTTCGTCACGCGCCTCCGAACCGCAAATACGGTCGATGCTCCGTGGCTGCCGGTCGGGCCCTCGAAACGAGATCGTTCGACGAGCCGGCGGGCGCGCATTCCATTCGGAATTGCTCAACCGGCGGCTTCAACCCACTCGCCGCTCATTAGCTTTCGCTTGTTGCCGGTGGAATGCACGGAGATTGGCGCGTAATCGGCGGCTTTACGCAACCGACGGCTCCCGGTGGGAATTCGGGCGATTCCTGATCTGCCGTCCCCTAATTGCCGAGCGCGGAGGAGCGGCGGCCGGACGAAAATAATCTCCGGAAAGGCGGCAATTACGAGGCTGGAGTTTTGGGACGAAAAGGGAATCGCCGAGTCGAAAGAACGTTCGAGTGCGGGCGTTTCGGAGTGAAGGAGGCCGGCAGGGAGGTGGGTGAATCACCCGTGCGAGGCGTGAACTCGTGATCCCGCAGTTTCGCTTCCTCCATCGATTTCTTCTTCCTCGTCCGTTCGGTTGTCCCGAGTGCAAATCGAATTGGAAGCCGATTCTTCTCGCTTGCTTCCTGCTTTCCGTCGGCCGTCGTTCGAGTAATAAAATTACAACAGAGCGACGAGAAGGCCGAACGGAAGACCGTGGCGTGCGGTGAGCGAGTCGAAGGTCGTTTGGCGCCGCGGCGAATTTCGTTTCGATTGATTTCCGTCCTTTCTTTCAGCAGTCCAGCGAACTGGGCAGTCAACACTTGGAAGCTCCCCTCGAACGAAGGGAGAGAGCGGGCGGGAGGGCGGCTGGAGGAGGGGCGAGGGAGCGCGGTTCTCTCGCCGCCTCGCCCCGCGGGCGGCCCGTCGGGCGGCCGCCGAACGGGAGGGGCGGGCGAATAAAAGCGAGCGTCTCCGCCCGACCGGAGCGGGAGAACAGCCGGACGATGATGCCGATTTATTCGTTTGCAGTTTCCACTTGAAGCTCCACATGTGAGTCATCGCTTACTGAGTCCGACCGCCTTTTGCCCCCGACCGGAAGGCGGTGCACGTGTTTCTTTTGCGTTGCCGGATGCAGGCGAGTGGACCGAACGGAAGGAAGTGGCCGTGCACGCCGCCGATTGCCCAAAACAAAGGGGAGGATTGGGCGGCAATTAGCGACGTCTGGGCGACGTGAAATCGGGCGGGCCGCAAATTACTCGCCGGGCGGCCGCCGTTTGCACGTGAGCCGCCCGTCCCGCGGGTCGAGTGGCCGCCGTTTCGCACTTCGGAGGGCGGCCGGCTGTTTCGGCGGCCTCCTAATCGCCGGGCGGCATCAATCGGGATTTCCGGCCGGCCGATCGTCGGCGAAACGCGGAAGTCGGCCGGCCGGCGGAGTCTCCTCCGTAATCCCCGCGGCGGAAATCGAGCGAATTTCCGCTTCGTGTTCATTTGTCAGGATTCCCGCCGCCTCCCTCGACTCCTCACTCGGCTGCTCGTCTCGCCGTCGGAGCGCAGCGGCGATGTTCGCAGTTGGACGGGACGGGCGGACGGGTGTTTTGTTGAAACTTCCGCACTTCTGCCGCGATTGACGACCGTTTTGTTCCGCCGACTCGGCCGCTCGTTCCGTCCGGCGGTCGTTCGGGAGCCTGCGGGCCGTCCGCCGGGCATTCGGCGTCATCCCGCCCGCCGGGCGGCTTTTTATTCCGCCCGTTGGCCGCGATTTTTAACGTCATGCCCTCTCCGCTCCTCTTCAATTGGAACACGATTGGAGGGGATGCTTTCGGACGCCTTCGTCAAGCAGATTCCCGCCTTCTTCGCGAACGTCAAGAGGCGGCTGGAGGGGATGACGCCTTCTCGTGACGTCCCGGCGTTGGGATTGCGGAAATTGCGCACTTGAGGCGACCGTTTCGGCCTCCTTGCGCTCCTGCTCGCTCGAACGGCCGGCCGAACAATCCCTGCTCTCATTTCATTCCCTTTCCTTCGGGCGGGATTGAATGGACGGCAACATTCGTCGTGCTCTTGGGTTGATTAGCGATGACAGACGACAGAAAGGAGAACATTTGCACCTCTTCGTTCCTTCTCGCTCGTTTGCGGCATTCCCCGCCCCCTCCTCGTCGTTCGTCCTTCGAACGACACGCCCGCCCGCCCGCTCGTCTTCCTCTCGTGTCGGACATCCTGCGGGCGTGTTTCTTGTTTTGATTCAAAGGTTTCAATCATAAACAGCCGTCGCTCTCGTCCTTTCCGCGGGGTGGGAATTAAAGGTGCATAACAAGAAGCAGGAGAAGGTGGTTGGAAGGCACTGCTCTTTCGTGTGTTCCTGGGAACTGCCGCTCGTTGCCCCCATTCGAAGAAGCCCGATTCCGTTGCTTGTTTTCGAACAGCTTCGAACCAAACGGCAGCCGGTGGCTTCCGTTGTTCCACGTCCTTCAGCCTTCTTTGCGCAACACGCCTAGCCGTCCAGCAGTCCATTGTGTTCGATTGCGGTCACTCGACTCCGCCGTCCATCCCTCTTCTCCCCTTCCTTCTCCGTTCTTCCGAACGTCAATCGAGCGAAGAGGGCGGACGGCGGAGATCTTCCGCAATTATTGCCGCCCTCTTCTTTCCGCAATCCGATTGTTCTTTTTGTTGCGCAATGGCAGAAGAAAGAAGGGGAATACACGATTTGGATCGGTCGATCGATTGCCTCCATTGCTCTTCTGCTGCACTCGCTTCCTCTCGATCAACAGCCGCCCGTCGACTCCAAAGTTCGTTGGTTGCGGCGGCCGCGCAGATTCCCGATTTGTTCACGTTCGTTTCACCCGCCGGCCGGCCGCCTGCCGATCGTTCGATCGACCGAAAGGAAGAAGAGGGAGTGGGAAGGACGTTGTCGGTGTAAAATTCTGTTCGTTTGTTCGCTCGTTCGCCGTGGGGCGGCCGGTGGTTCCTGTCGTCTGGAGATGTTCGCTCGGCTGTTTGTTTGTGTTCAACAGGTTCGACCACCTGCTTCTGCTTTCTGCTGTTTGTTGTTGAAAGCTTGCGAGCATGTGGCAGCACAATGGAGGGCGGGTGATTCCGTCGCTCATAACTCATCGGCGGCCGTCCTTCCGGCTGTTTGCTCGTGATTTCCGGTCGGCATTCTGCGAATTCCCCCGCCCGCCCTCTTGAACGTGAACGCTCTCGTTCGTTCGTTCAATCGTAAACTGTCCGTTGGAAACATTCGACCTGCGAACTTGGCCGTTTTATGGCCGTGTGGCCGCTGCAACCCCCGCACCTTCGAACTGCGGGACTCCCGCACGTTTAATCGGCCTTCTTCTTCTTCTGCAAAAGAGGGCAGTTTTAATTGCGGGCGTTTGGAACGGCCACGATGTTTGTCGTCCGTCCGCTCGACCGTAACCGCGAGCAATCAGACATTCCGCGGTGGGGAGAAGCCGGTTGCATTCGGAAGTAATTCGGGCGCTCGTGTTTGCCTTTGATTCCGGCCGCCCGGCTCCCGCATTCATCAAAGCTGCCACGTGCCGGCCGCCTCGAATCCCCGAGGGCGCGAAGTCGATCGAATTCGTGAATTCGCTCCGCTCCTCGCCGGGATGTTTGAGTTCCCGACTGCCGGGCGGGAGTTCCGCGTGCGTTTGGCCGCCAACAGTCGTCGGAACCTCCATTCATAACCGATGAAGCGCGTGCTCCCGGCCGGCGGCTAATCGAATCGAACGGCGGCCGTCGCTCATTCGAGCGGAAAGTGAAGCCGCTTGTTGTTCTTCCGTTCGTTCCGTGCTTATCGCCCGGCCGGCCGCGAGCATTCCATCAATCGTGATCACGCGTGTTCCGCGTCTATTCCGGGCGCGATTGCTCACTCAGCTGTGTGCGGGGCGTGTTTCTCTTTGTGGCCACTCCTTCATTCTTCCTTCCGTTTAGACCTCCAGCTTGCTCGAAGTCCCGAACTTGCCGTCTCGCACGAGTACTCCCTTCGATCGTCCTCCTCGCTCAATCAACCTCCAATCCGAAGATGTCGCGCGTTGGGTTGTTCGGACAAATCAGCGAGATCAACGACCACCTCTTCCTTTCGGGAGCTGGGGTGCTCCGACCGGAGAAGCTCAAGCAAAAAAAGATCACCTGCGTGATCAACGTGACGAATGAGGAGCCTGCCGCGTACATGCCAGGCATCGACTATTTGAAGGCGAGGTGCTCCCTCCCCTCCACCCACTCACTCCTCTTCTTGTTCAGATCCGAATCGACGACAACCCGTACGCCCACTTGGACCACTACTTCGACATGGTCGCCGACAAGATCCGCGGCATTAAGGAGCGCGGCGGGCGCACACTCGTCCATTGCATGGCCGGGAGTGAGCCGCTCGGCCTCGCTCTGCATCATCTACCTCGTCAAGTACGATCGGATGACCTTGCTGCAAGGTAGGAGAGGAACAAAGAACAAGAGAGAAACAAGGATTGTTCAGCGTATCACTACGTGAAGGCGGCTCGTCCGATCATCCGCCCGAACATCGGCTTCTTCAAAGCAGATGGTGGAGTACGAGAAGAAGCTGCGCGGCCACAACTCCGTCCAGATGCTCATGATCGACGGCTGCGACATGCCCGTTCCCGACGTCTACGCGAACGAACTGCGGCGGCAGGTGGCGTACCGGTCGGCGTTGAGCAACGCGAACAGCCGCAGCAGCGACGACGAGGGCGGCAGTCAGCGCGCAAAGTCGGCCGCCTCTGCCGCTGGAGTACGCGAAACGGCGGGGATTGTCCGTCGGGTACGCTCTCCTCTACTGCTGTTCCCGATCACTCCTCCCACTTGCAGGAATGCGGACAGCTCTCGCTACCGCAGCAGCGGGATGTCTTCTCCGTGGCGGCAGGCGACCGCCCTCTCGCTGCTCAGCCCCGCGCCCAGCCGTCGCGCCCGGCAGGAGAATCTGTTCAGCAATCTGTACGCCAGCCGCGGCGCCTTCTTTTCCGCCTTCTGAGCGGTCGGCCTCGAGCCAAGCCCGTTTGAGTGCACAGTCCTCTCTTAAGAGTCCCCCAAATGTTCGTCTGTTCGTCGCTTTAGAACTTCTTTCTGCGGTCTTCTCCCCCCTCTTTATCGCCCGCTGCAGGAACGGTCGCCCGTGTGTTCGGAGGCGGTCGGGCCGTGGGCGCTGTCCAAACATATCCGCCGGTCCGCGCACCCCGCCGCCCGCCCACGACCCGACGGACCTCTTTGGAATCACTTCGCCCTCCCTCTCCGTCTTCTTCGTCGTCCACTTCGGTCGATCTCAATCACGGATTGTACCTTCGGTTGATCATTCGAAGAGTAATTAGCTTCCTTCCTTCTTCTCTAATGGATTTCAGGTAATCAATCGACGTTTTTTTCTCTCCGATCAGATATTCGCCCCCGTCTGAACAAACTCTTCCCCTCTGGTTCGATTAATAAATGTGATTCTCGGAAGTCGTCTTGAGGCCAGGGAGGAACCCAGTGACGAGCGAAAGCAAGCGACCGCATTGGATTGGCGTTCTTCTCTCCTAACCTCGAAAAGCCACAGGAAACCGTTTACAAGGACTAAATTAAATCGATTTAATTACATCAAATGAAAGAAACAACCAATTCCAGGAGTTATGCGTTCGTTGCGGACGGTTTGCGATCAATACGTTAAGGACACAATGGGGGGACGGAAGTGCGGGCACTAAACGAAAGAAGACTCCAATATGTTCGCTTCGATTACAAGAGGAAGAAGAGGGGTATGTACAAGGAACAGATTTACAGAAACTCGAAGAAGTAGCAAACCAAAAAGGGAAATGCGCGAACTTGTGGGCAGAACTGAGATTTTGGATGGCGGCTTATAACTGGAGGAAGGACGACGAAGTAGGGAAGAGTGAGGAGTACGAACTAATTAACCTTAGTTAAACAAACGAGGGACTAGTTGCCCAAACAGAAAGCTGCTGATTCGCTTCAACTTGACGACCAGTTCGGCGAAAGTCGGCCGGGCGCGCGCCTCCAGCGCCCAGCACTCGATCATGAGCTCGGTGATCAACGGCGGCGTTCCCTCGGGCGTCTCCATTCGGTAGCCCTTCTCCACGTGCCGCACGACGTCTTGGATGGGCTGCAAGAACGGAAGAGTGAGAGGAGATGGAAAGGAGAACTGACGATTCGAGGGTAGGGAACCCGGCCGAACGAGTAGATCTCCCACAGCAGCACGCCGTACGACCACACGTCGCTCTTGTTCGTGAACAGCTGCAAGAAACGAAGGATAAGGGAGGGAACATGCTGGAGTGCTCACCCCATCGCGGAGGGCCTCGGGCGCCGTCCACTTGATGGGGAACTTGGCGCGGCCCTTGTCCAGGGCGCGGTGGTCGGTCTTCTGCGAGAGGCCGAAGTCGCTGATCTTCGCGTTGAAATTGGAGTCCAGGAGGACGTTGCGGGCGGCGAGGTCCCGGTGCACGAGCTGGACGGATTCCATGTACCGCATGCCGTCGGCCACGTTCCTGCAACCACCCAACGGATGAAAGAAAGAGAAGGGGAGAGGAACGAACATGGAGAAGCCGAGCAGCTGGTCTTTTTCCACTTGATGCCGCCCGCGTGAACGGAGGAACTCGACGAGGTTCCCGTTGGCCATGAATTCGGTCAGAATGAAGACGTCCTGGTTGTCGTCCATCACGACGCCCACCAACGCAACGAGGTTCTGGTGCTGGAGGCCGCTGCAAACACGAGAGTGAACGGAATAAAGGGCGGAAGGAGAGGACGAACATCATGATGCGGGCCTCGGCGAGCAGATCGGACGAAGAGGCCGTTCTTCGGCGTCTTCACGGCCACCTTCCGGCCGCGGTACACGGCGGCGATCACGTCTGCAATCGAGAGAAGAGTTGAAATGAACGGAAAGGAAGTGGACAAACCGCCGAATTCGCCGTGGCCGATGACGTCGCCCAGTTGGACCTCGCTCCTCGCAACGATCACGCCCGCCCGCTCGAACTCCCGATGCCGCTCTTCCCGACTGGCCGACTCGTACTGAAGCCGGAAGGCGTCGGAGACGTGCGGAGTGACCAGCCGGTGGCACAGCCCGTCGGCATCCCGCTTGTAGTGCTGCAAACAGGCCAACGGATCGAAGAAAGAGCGGGAGAGGACGTACGGAAACGAGTTGGATGAGGTTGTCGAAGATCTCCTCGTGGTCGCACGTGTATTGCCGGTGTTCTGTCAGGTATATCCTGCAAGCAACAAAACGAATAAGGGTGATGAGATGAAGGGGAAGGCTGACCGGTAGTGCTCGACCTTTCCGTTGAACGCGACGCACAACGTGAAGCCGTCGGGGAAATTCGTCGAGTTTCGAATCAAAAACGTGCCGTCGCTTCGGCCGCGCAGTAATCTGAAGACAAGGGAGATCTCCACGCTCCTGACTGAACGGAAGAACGAACCGTTCGGTCTGCTCGCGGTCAATCTTGCCGTGGAACCAGGGCATCTTCGTGTCGTCCACGGTGGTTGTCGGGAAGCCGTTGGCGTTCATTTCTCCTCACCATTGGGCGCGCAATTGAGCTGAAATCAACCCGATGGCTGGCGAGGAGGCGGGCGGGCGGGCGGAAGTGGGCGAACGCTTCCCGAAAGACAAAAGAATTTTGTTTTCGCCGCCGGCCGATCGGCGTTCGCTGGAGCGCGCGGACGGGCGGAATTTCGAGAACGACGAGCAGGAAGCGGGCGATCGCGGGTACACGCTCCCACTCGATGCAGGTGTCGAGCAGCCGAAAATCGACCGGAAACTCAAATCAGACGACGCCACGCCGGGTTTCCGGACGCTCAAATCGAATCGGAAACCCCGCTGGAAGACGGAGAAGACGGCGCACTTTACAGCGCCGCCTCCAGTCGATCGGTCGGAAGTGAAACGCGAAGCAGCGGGCGATAATTGGAACGGGGATCAAAGCCGGCTGGACGGCTGATCGCTCGAGATTCACCCCCGCACCGAAAATCGATGGCTGTAGCACTTCGCTCTCGTCACGCCACTCCCCACTCGCTCAGCGGCCATCTTCCCCAACTTGTCACCCACCGGCGTCCACTCACTTCCATCCCTCGAAGAAGATGACCAACCTGGAGCGATTGACGGGCGCCGAGCGGTTGGCCCTCTGCCGCAAATATTTCTTCATCGGGCTCGCGTTCACGCCGCTCGTTTGGCTCGTGAACTGCGTGTGGTTCTACCGATTCGCCTTCTGCAAGCACCAGGACGATGCGGACGAGGAGACCGAAGTGAAGCCGATGCGCAAGTGTACGTGCAACAACCGTGTCTATTCTGTTCATTCTCTCTCGTTCAGATCTCGTGATGTCGGCGGTCGGGAATCGCCGTCTGGTCGGTGGCCATCGGCGTGTGGCTGTACGTGTACACGGCGGCGCGCGCCGAGCGGGCGGCGTGGGCCGATTGGGTTCGTTCCTCTCTTCCTCTCCTCCCTCTATTGATCCCTTGCTCGTTCAGATCACGTTCATCATTCCGATGGGCCGCGTTTGATCTCGCCGTTGGACGGAGAATGCGGGCATTTGGCTGCGAGTTTCTCATCACTTTGGATCTTCTTTCACTCGTGCTTTATTGTTGCTAATTGATGGACATAAACATTCCTTTCTCGTTCTTCCTGTTCGTCGATTCGAATTGCCGGTTTGCCCGTCCACCTTCAACTTCCGCATCTTCGCCCACTTCCGCCTAATCGCCCGCTTGTTTCCGTTGAGAACCGATGCGAAATGTGCGGCTGTTGGGGCGAGTGCGCCGTCGGTTCTTCTCGACCGGCCGGCCGCCCGTGGAGCTCCAGTCGCCGTACTGGGCGGTCGTGAACTCGGCCGTCTGCGAGTCCTTCCTCGACCGGACCGCCCGCAACCTGCTGGCCGCCAAGTCGGGCGGCGACCTCAACGTTCCCACCTTCCTCCCAAACGATCTCCTACTGGGAGCGGATCGTCCAGACGAAGTCCGCTTTCGACGCCGTCCGCGAGGAAATCGAGCAGCTGAATCAGTTGGAGCAGGATGGTGAGTTCCTCCGCCCTTTTTTCCCTTCCTTCCACTACTTCCGTTTGTTCAGAGAGTGCGGACGACTCGATGCGGGCGATGATCGAAAAGGACCGCGAGTCGCTGAAGGAGAGCCTCGAGGAGGCGGTCGAGCCGCCTCGTGGACGCGATCGTCCCCGCCGACTCGCTCGAGCTGCTCAGCAAGTGCCAGATGGAGTTCAGTTGGTGGGCAGCAGACAATGAATGGGAGTGAACGGCCGCTTGTTGCAGCGGGGCGGGCGGCATCGAAGCGATGATGTTCACGAACGAGCTGATCGAAATGTACGAGAAGTTCTGCCAGCGGAGGGGCTGGACGTGGACGATCTTCGAGTACGAGGGCGGGCAGCAGGGCGGCGCCCGTTCGGCTCTCGTTTCGATCGAAGGCGACCGCTCGTACTCCGCCCTCCGCTTCGAGGCGGGCGTCCACCGTGTGCAGCGGATTCCGATGACCGACAAGTCCCGAATGCACACTTCGACGGCGAGCGTCTCCGTCCTGCCCGAGCCGGAAGAAGTGGGTTCTTCTCTGCTTTCTATCTTCTTTTATTCTTGTGTTCAGGCCCAAGTGGAGATCCCGTCGCACGAGGTGCAGTACGAGGCGATTCGGGCGTCCGGACCGGGCGGGCAGAACGTGAACAAACGCTCGTCGGCCGTCCGCTTGACCCACCTGCCGACCGGCATCGCCGTCCACTGCATGGACGAGAGATTTCAGCATTTGAATCTGCAGGCAAGTTCCTCTTCTTCCGCCCTTCTACTCGTGTGTTCAGATCGCCTTCAAACGGCTGGGCGCCATCCTCCTGCAGCAGAAGGTGGACGCGCTGCAGACCGAACGGACGTCCGCCCGCCGCCTCCAAGTGGGCTCGAAGGCGCGCGCCGAGAAGGTCCGCACGTACAACTTCCAGGCCGACCGCATCACCGACCACCGCCTGAAGACGTCGACCACGGGCGTCGCCGAGTTCATGGACGGCGGCCACAAGCTGGAGCACTTCGTCGACGAGTTGGGGCGGCTGAATCGCCTCGAGAGACTCACGGAGATCGTCAACGCGCCCGCCCCCAGAATAAAACGATTAGGAATTCTTTTAATTTGTTCACTTGTTGCAGAAAACATAAACGAATTAAATCCACACGTTGACGATCGTTGCAAGCGGGCGGCTAATCGAGCCATTTGTTGACGACGAGTGTTCGAAATCACTTCAGCAATCAAAGTCGAACAACGACGACGCCCGTTCGCATGTCGAATAAACAATCCGCCCTTCCGATGGCGCAACCTGGAGCAGGCCGCAAGTTGATGGGCGGAGATAAGACGGGCGCTCTCGCGTTCGGGGCCGCCTGTTGACCGCCGCGACGATCAGCCGGCCGGCCGAACGAACGAGCAGCTGATTCGTTCGTCTTGTTTGTGACTCGACGCGCTCTTCCGTCTGCCGAGCGATGATGCGCGGCTCCGAGTGGTCGTGGACGGCCGTCCTCCTGCTTTCGCTCCGACTGGCCGCCGGCTTCGTTTTGACGCCCGAACGGCCGCCGCCCACCCACCCGCCCGTCTATCGGCGTCAGCCGGACGATCCGAAGAAGCCGACGAATCCGATCGTTTTGAGTGAGTCTCCCCTCCACTTCTTTCGTTCCTTCATTTCGTTCCGTTCAGTCCCGGGCGATGGCGGCAGTCGGCTGTTGGCCAACTTGACCGGAAAGCCGGACGTCGTCCACTACCTCTGCGATCGGACGACTGCCGACTACTTCGGTTTGTTCCCCGCTTGGCTTCGGAATCCGTTCTTCATGGCTGATTGTTCAGATTTGTGGCTGAATTTGGAGTCCTTCGTGCCGATCGCCATCGATTGCTGGGCGGACAACAGTGAGCATTATTCCTTTCGTTCTTCCTTCCACTCGCCCTGCTTGCAGTGAAACTGGTGTTCGACAACTCGACCAAACGCTCGGCCGACTCGCCCGGCGTGGACATCAAGGTGCCCTTCTTCGGGGCCACGGAGGGCGTCGAGTGGCTGGACCCCAGCCAGCGCTCGCCCGGCCGCTACTTCCAGCCGCTCGTCGACGCGCTCGTCTCCTGGGGCTACACGCGCGGCAAGAACCTCGTCGGGCGCCCGTACGACTGGCGGCGATCTCCGGGTGAGTTCCCCGTTCGTGACCGTTGACAAAAACGGCAAAAAGGTTGGTTGCCGCCTACAGGGGTCGAACCTGTGACCTTGGGCTTATTAGACCCACGCTCTAACCAACTGAGCTAAGGCGGCCGACGGGTGGAGAGGCGGGCGAGCGCTCTTTCTCCCGACCGGCCGCTCGCTGCCTGCCGGCCGAAAAGCGAAAGCGGCGAGCGGGCGAAGAACTTTTTGGGAGCGAAGAACGGAGAGCCGAAAAACTTTTCAATAGCCCCTTTAATCACTCTCGTTTGCAGCGGAACTGAACGAGTACTACCTGATGCTGCGGTTGTTGATCACCACTGTCTACCGCTACAACAACCACCAGAAGGTCATCGTAGTCGGCCATTCGATGGGCAATCCGATCATCAACTACTTCTATCAAGAACTACGTCGATCAAGTGAGTCCTCTTCCCTTTTATTCGTTCTACTCGTGGCTTCAGAAGTGGAAAGACACGTACATTCAGACGCACATCAGCCTTGCGGGCGCGTGGGGCGGGGCGATGCAGATCGTGAAGCTCTACGCGAGCGGCTACAACATGGACTACTGTGAGCATTCCACACCTCTTCTTCCTTCTTACATCGTGCGTTCAGATCGGGTGATCCTGCCGCCGAGTGCCCTGCGGCCGATGCAACGGATCGTTCACGAGTTCCGCCTTCCTCTTCCCCTCCACCCACCTGTGGGCCAAAGACGAGCCGTTGGCGATCACCTTCGAGCGGAACTACACGCTCGCGGACCTCGAGGACTTCTTCCGCGACGTCGGCTACCCGATCGGAATGGAGCAGTACAAGATGGCCAACCCCGCCCTCCGAACCGAAGCCCCGGGCATCCCCGTCCACTGCGTCTACGGTCTGCTCTTTCACTCTCTCCTGATCATCCTGTTCGTCTTTCAGGCCACGACGTGAACACGCCCGAACTGCTCACGTGGGCCAAGGGCTACTTCCCCGACTACCAGCCGGTGATCACGTACGGCGATGGAGACGGTTGGTTGTCCCCTCCCTTCAACCAATCTTCCGTTGCTCCAGGAACCGTCAACCGCCGATCGCTGGAGCTGTGCAAGGAGTGGCGGGGGAAGAACAACGGCCGGCTGGTCACGATCCACGAGCTCTCGAACGCCGACCACATCGGGATCCTCGGCGACCTGCGGACGATCCAGCTCGTCAAGGACATTCTCTACAACCAGTGATCTCACTTCCTTCCTTTCTTCTGTTTATGCGTTACGAACGGATAAATACAATTGACTGCAGGTTATTAGAAACAAAAGGAGATTGCGGGTTATCAATTGACTGTGGAGGGCTTCGAAGTGCTCACTCCTCCTCCTCCTCCATCCCCTCGTGCTCCAGCGAGTGCTCGGCGCTCATCCCGCGCGCCTGTCCCTTGCGGCTCTTCGGCGAGAGGCGGCTGAAATTCCAGAAGAAATTCAATGCTGAGAACGAAGGAGGAACGAACCGCATGTCGTAGATGACGGTCTTCATCGCTTGGTTCACGAAATCGGAGAAGTTCGCCCGATCCACGCGGCTGTGCGAGTTCAGCACCTCGTGCTCGTAGAGGCCCATGAGGTCGAGGACGATGCCGATGATCTGGTTCTTGCACTTGATCCCGATGTCCTTCACTTGGCCGCGGGTGCTCGGCCGGTCCCGCACGGTGTACTCCCGCACGCGGTCTTCGGGGATCATCTGCAAGCAGTCGATTGGAAAGAAAGGAAGGAATGGAAGGGAGTACCTGGTCGAAGACCGCCCGCACGAAGCGAGTGATCACGTCGCGCGTCTTCATGTTCTTGCGGCCGATCCGCAGCGAGACCTCGCGCGCCGTCTTCACGAGGTCCACCTCCCGCAGCGGCGGCTCCGCGTCCACGAACCAGTTCTGCGTGACGGGCCCGTTGAGATCGAAGTGGCGGCCGGTCAGGCCGTAGTTCTGCCGCATCATCGTGACCGAGCGGGTGTCCACGATGTCCTCCCGCAGCTTGCTGATCTCCCGCTTCATGTAGTTGATCTAAAGACGGGGCATGGACGAAGGGACGGAGAGGAAAAACCCACCTGCATGGCGAGGGCGGCGATCGTCTTCGCGTTCTGTTCGGCGGTCGCCTTTTTGCCCTGCCCCATCAACGCCATCACGTTCAGCGGGTAGGACATCGTGGACTCCGTGCCGAACACGTTGTTGAACTCGTCGATGCTCAAGTGCGAGTGGTGGGTCATCTCGTCGTAGAGCTCGTTCAGGTTGACCACCGCCTGCGGGTCCGTGTACGTGGGCCGTCGGTGGAGCATCGGGACGCCGAGCAGGTAGCTGTAGCGCGAGAGGTGCTCGTCCTGGTCGACGATCTCCACCTCCTCCTGCACCATCTCGCCCGTCCCGTCGGCCGCCATCTCGTTGTCTGAACACAAACGAAAGGGATTGAGTGGAGGAGGAAATGGAACGAACATTCGGCCACCATTTCGTCCTCGTTGAAGTTCGGCTGCTCGCGACGGGCGCGCGACGCCAACGTCTCGCCGTTCGTGTTCCGGCGGAGGATTCGGTAGCGATCGTTGCGCGTGGGCTCGGCGTCCAACGGCGCCTCGTCGAGCGGCGCCTTCTCCTCCTTGACGGACGTCGCCGCTGCGCGACTGCTTGGCCGGCGGCTCTTCGGGCTCCTCGGCCTCCTCGAGGGCGCAGACGTCCACCTGGCCGTCGGGGTCGATCTCCACCTGGTCCTCTTCGGGGTGCTCGTACATCACGAGGTTGTCCAGCGGCATCACTCGGATCTCGGGCGCCAGCTGGGGCACGTGCGAGGGCTCGAATTGGCGGTACGCATTGCGCGACCACCGCGGCAGGGTGATCGGCTTCTGGAGACGCGTGTAGTCCACCTGGCCGGAAGGTGCGCACTGCGGACACTTGCTGCTGAAGAAACAAACGAAATTGAAGGAGACGAAGAGAAGGGGGCGGGAACGAACCGGGTAGACGTGCCGCGACGAGTGCGGGGCTCCGTTGTATTCGTCCACTTCTGCAATCGAAGGGAATTTCACGTCCATTCACACAAACAAGAAGGAGAACCCACCATGTCCGACGGTCACCACTCGATTCTGCGTACGATCGCCGTTTCATCGCTTTTTCTTCTCGCCCGGCACTCAACAGTCGGAGTCACGTTCGATGCAGAGTGCAAAAACAGGCGCTGTTTGCGGGGGAGAAAGCGGCAGATCGCGACCTAAAGAGCCGCCCTGACGCCGCGACGCGTGTGTGCGTGCGGCGCTGTGTGGGCGGAATGCCGCCGATTCTGACGGCATCGAGCGGATTTCCGAACGAGAGCGCAGTGTTTTGCCTTTGTTGGACGGTAATGGAAAGTGGCCAGGTAAAAGACATTCTAACGGTTGTTTTAACGAGGGATGCTTAAAAAGAACTCTGAGAAACAAACCGTAGTCGTCGGCCAGCACTTGGTTGTTTCTTCCGCCACCAGAGTCAACTGGAAATAACAGAGGCCTCAATTAGTCGCTTTCCGTGGCTTGCTTCAAGTTTCAATTGTTTTCACCATTCGTGCGGTTGAGTCTTCTCGCTTGCAGATCGTCGTCAATGAACAAGATCGCATTCGAATGAGAGAAGGAATGCCGTTGGGGAGAAGGCGCTGAAGCTTACCGGCACTCTCCGCTTCTGAAGCGAAGTCATTGAACAAACGGCCGAAGAAAAGCAGAAAACGTATGTCGACGCGGGATGTCGGAACACGTGTACATAACGCAACCAAGAACACACCTAGACTAAACACTCATGTCCAGGAAACATGACGACAGAGCACGCTGGAGCACGACCGGCAAGCTTCATTGAATCAGAAGCCCTTCAAGCCTCGCAAGGTTGGATCAAGCGAAATCCTCTTGCATCATTCCATTCCCCTCATTTCACAAGAAGTGGCCGTTCGGATTGACAGCCGGCGGGTCCGCTTATCACGCGGCCAGTCCACCTGATCGACCCCCGCGAGGGCGTTCGGGGCGGCCTTATCGAGCGGTGCGGATTGACAGTCGGGGCGAGTGGGTGCAATAAAGACGGGCAGGACGGCGCCCGGCAGGCCGAGTTGTCAATCAGATGGCGCCAGCGGCGGAGATCCCCGGCCGATCGGGGCGTATAAAAGCGGGAGCGGACGGCGGAGAGGTCACCAGCACATTGGAGTCGGTCCTCGTTCCAGCAATGAGAGCCGCCCTGGTGTGTCTTCTCGCGGCCCTCGCCGTGAGCGCCTCCGTCCCGAAGCCCTTCCAGGGCCAGCAGTCGTACGTCTACCGCTTCGACACGCAGGTCGCGTCCGCCCTGATCGGCGCCTCGCCCAACGAGATCCAGCAGGCGGCCGCCACCCGACTGCGCGCCGACGTCCGCATCACGTTCACCAACGACCGCCATGCCAAGCTCCAGCTCCAGCACGTCCGCATCGGCGAGCTGAACGGAGAGGTGAGTCCGGTGGACGTAGAAAGTCCCCCTAATCCCTCTTCATCGTGCAGATGCCCAAGTCCCAGCGCGTGCAGCCCTTCGAGCACTTCGAGCGCCGCGAGATTCCGCAGGAATTGAAGCAGACGCTCGAGATGCCGCTGAGCATCTCGTACGTGGACGGCGTGGTGGAGCGCATCAACTTCCACGAGCAGGACGCCGCCTGGTCCAAGAACATCAAGCGCGCCGTGCTCAACATGATCCAGCTGAACCTGAAGCGCAACGACGTCCAGGGCCTCAAGATGCAGTCCTCGATGCCGCAGCCGGAGCACGAGAAGAACGCGCCCGTGTTCACCATCCCCGAGATCACGCTCGAGGGCGAGTGCGAGACCGTCTACACGGTGCAGAAGCCCAAGTACGAGCAGCAGCAGCAGGAGGAGGACGAGCAGGCGACCTTCAACGTCACCAAGACCATCAACTTCGACAAGTGCACGCGGACGGCGGACATCGCCTACGGCTACACGCCCAACCCCGCCCAGTCGGTGCGCTGCCTGAACTGCCTTCGCCAGCAGCAGCCGCACGGGCAGATGGACGCGCAGACGGTCGAGGCGGTCCGCTACTCCCACTGCCAGCAGGAGTGCCAGCCGAACAAGCCCAACGACGACAACGACCTCGAGCGCTCCACCGTCGCCCGCTTCGAGCTGCTGGGCAAGCGCGAGAAGTACGTGATCAAGCGCACGCAGATGATCTCCCAGTACGTCGCCAAGGCCCAGAACCCGGCCGCCCAGAACGCCGTCACCCGTTCGTTTCCCCTTCTGATTCGTTCTCCTCTCATCCTCCCGTGTTGCAGAGGTGATCGCGCTCTCTGAGCTGACCTTCAAGGAGCAGTCGGACGACGCCAAGATGGTGCCCTCCTTCCAGCAGTCCTCCACCGACGAGACGCTCATGTACTCGCCGGAGTGGGACCTCAAGGAGAAGCGCTTCTACATGGCCGGCGACGAGGAGTTCGAGAAGCAGTCGCCCTTCGGCAAGGTGCAGAAGAAGGAGCAGAAGGTCGCCCACGCGCTCCGCTCCGTGCTCCAGCAGTGGGGCAAGAAGGAGCAGGGCTACGAGCTGGACTCCGCCCTCCACTTCAACCGCCTGGTCGAGGTCGTGCGCCAGTCCACCGTGAAGGAGATCCGCCAGATCGAGGAGGTCGTCCGCTCGGGCGCCCAGCAGGACGGCGAGCAGTCGTGGTGCCAGTCGGGCAGCGAGAAGAACTGCCAGGAGCACGCGAAGGCCCTCTTCCAGGACGCCCTCGCCGCCGCCGGCACCCGCAACGCGCTCTACGTGTTGGCTGAGAAGATCATGAAGGTGCGCGCTGTCTCGTGCGTTCTCTCACTCACTCCCCGCTTTCAGCAACAAATCCCGACCACCTCAGGCCGTGCAGGCGCTGCAGATCTTCGTCTCGAGCCAGCACTCGCCCTCCGAGCAGCAGGCGGACATCCTCGAGCGCATCGCGAAGCACGAGGTGGCCCACCGCTCGCCCGTCCTCAAGCAGACCGCGTGGTTGGCGTTCGGCTCGGCGGTCGGCGCCCTCTGCCAGGACCAGCCCGCGCAGGGCCAGAAGGAGAACTTCCGCGTGGAGGAGATCTGCCCGCGCGGCAAGAAGGAGCAGTACAAGAAGACGCTCATCAAGCAGTGGGAGCAGGCCGACTCCATCTACGACCAGATCCTCGCCCTCAAGGCCATCGGCAACGCCGCCCTCGACAACACGCTCGAGGAGCTGCGCCAGATCGTCAAGCAGCAGCGCCAGCCCGCCCTCATCCGCATGGAGGCCATCGACGCGATGCGCCGCCTGCGCACGGCGATGCCGCAGAAGATCCGCCAGGAGTTGCTGCCCGATCTTCCAGAACCAGCGCGAGCAGCCCGAGATCCGCATGGCCGCCTTCTCGATGATCATGTGCGTAGGATCGCTCGATCAATCCTTCTCATTGACTGTTTGGATTGCAGGTACACGCACCCCGAGAAGTCCGTGCTCGACCAGCTCACCTTCACCGTGCTGACCGACCGCTCGCAGAACGTCAAGTCGTTCGTGCTGACCACCATGGAGGCGCTCGCCCGCTCCCCGTCCTCGGCCGAGCAGCAGATCGCGACGCACCTCAAGTCGGCCCTCAAGATGGTCAAGATCAACGCCGAGCAGCTGCGCTCGTCGCGCCAGTACCGCGTCCCGATCTACGTGAGCGAGAAGGAGAACACCGAGGAGCAGAACGTCTTCTTCGGCCTCGCGTCCATCGTCTCGCCCGCCAACATGATCCCCGTGCACCTGTCCGCGTCGCTGCGCTCGGCGCTCAACGGCGAGGCCACCGAGAACAACCTCCAGATCGCCTTCACGCAGAAGAACCTGGAGCAGCTCTACGAGAAGATGTCCGACTACGCGCAGCAGTACCTCTCGTCCGCCTCCTCGGAGGAGGACAAGGAGGGCATGGAGCGGCGCTCGGCCAAGGACCTCCGCTCGATCTACTCGTCGCTGGGCATCAAGAGCCGCCGCACGGGCTCCTACTTCCTGTCCACGGAGGAGTACGACGAGTCGGACGAGCAGCAGCAGCAGCAGAAGGGCGGCAAGAAGATGGGCAGCAACCAGCCCTTCGGCATGATCGTCCTCCGCGCCAACGACGCCGACCTCGCCATCGTGCCGGTCAGCGAGGAGCACCTGCCGCAGGCCGTCCGCAAGATGCTGCAGCAGGAGAAGCCGACGCTCTCCGACTTCGAGGAGCTCAGCCAGAAGCTCGCCAGCGGCGCCCACTTCCAGAAGCACGGCGCCCTCAACATCAACGAGAAGAAGACCAAGATCCCGACCTCCGCCGGTCTCCCGTTGGCTCTCGTAAGCGGCCGGTCTGTCCTTCCTCTCACTCACTCGCCCTCTCGTTTAGATCCGCCAAACGTCGGCCGTCGCCTCGATCGAGGGCCAGCTGAAGGCGCGCTTCGAGTCGGAGAACCTGGACGCCGCCCGCGGCCTCAACGTCGACCTGAAGCTGCGCACGTCGGGCATCGCGACGCACGTGCACAAGACGGAGATCTGGACGCCGGTGCTCATCTCGGGCGTCGAGTCGCTGCGCACCGTCGAGATCAACACGCCGCTGGAGGCGAAGCTGCGCGGCGACCAGCAGAAGGTCGAGCTGGCCGTGCGCCCGCCGCAGGAGCACAAGACCCGCTTCTTCGCCATCCACACGCTCCCCATCACCTTCACCGCCCAGTGGAGCATGGAGTCGCGCACGCAGCGCGAGCCCCGCGTCCGCACCGTCCACAACCGCGCCCTCCAGCACGCCCAGCGCGAGTACGAGCAGGGCCGTCAGCAGGAGCAGGCCATCCAGATGGAGGGACACTACCACCAGGCTGGCTCCTTTCCTTCTACGACAGCGTCTCATTCGTTTGTTGCAGCTGTCTGACCCGAAGCAGATCCTGCAGGCGCTGTACACAACCGAGAACAACGTCCACTTCTACTTCGTGCCGTCCGAGCAGGCCCCGAAGGAGCTGAAGCTGCGCATCTCGGGCTCCGCCTTCCAGAAGCACGACGAGCACGGCCGGCCGGAGATGGACTCGTTCTACGCGAGCGGCTCCAAGGGCTTCCAGCCCATCTACGAGGAGGACTTCGAGGGCATGGACCTGGAGCAGGACGAGCAGCGCCAGTCCAAGCTCTCCCAGTACCAGAAGAAGTACGAGGGCAAGAACGCGTACAAGCACCAGCTGAAGGTCGAGGCCGAGGCGCGCTACCCGCAGAAGACGCACAAGATCGCCGTCGAGCTGAAGGGCGCCTGCGACTCGCAGCTCAAGCACTGCAAGCTGTTCGTCGATGCCGAGCGCTCGCCCATCCACGGCCAACAGCAGCCCTGGAACATGAAGGCGAAGATCCAGACGGTCGCCCCCGAGGTGGTGCGCGGCGAGGAGGACCCCAGCGAGAAGCAGTCCCGCATGCTCGTCACGGTCGACACCGAGTGGGGCACCGACGAGAAGAACACCATGCAGCTGCGCATCCAGGCCGAGCCCACCAAGAAGACCATGTGGACGGGCGAGCAGCAGTCGGGCGACAAGTGGGCCCGCTTCCTGAACAAGTTCGACCTGGTGGCCGAGTACAAGCTGCACTCGCAGCAGAAGCACTACGTCCAGGCCATCTACCAGATGCTCAAGTCCAAGCTCTTCTGGCAGCTCACGTCCCAGCAGCGCGAGGGCGAGCGCGGCGTCGTGCGCGCCACCGCCGTCATCGACCCGATCAGCCGCCGCTTCGCGAACATCACCGTCCAGACGCCCGAGGAGCGCGTCCGCATCGAGGCCGTCCCCGTCCCGATGCCCGTGCTGGCCGCCGTCGCCTACCCGCTGGAGCGCCGCCCGTCCAACCTGCGCTCCATCGGCGGCCTGCTCCAGTCCGTGGGCAGCTTCCAGAGCGCCGAGTGCCGCGCCGACCAGTCCCGCGTGCGCACCTTCGACGGCGTCTCCTACAAGGCGCCCCTCTCCTCCTGCTGGACCGTCCTCGCCAAGGACTGCTCCCGTACGTCCACTAAGGTTGAATTCTCCCCTCTCTCTCCTGCTTGCAGGTGAGGAGCCCCGCTTCGTCGTGCTGATGAAGAAGACGGAGGAGCAGAAGAAGGTCAAGATCATCACCCGCGACACGACCATCGAGCTGGCCGCCCAGTCGGAGAACGAGAAGATGCACGTGAAGATCAACGGCGAGCGCGTCCAGGACCCCGAGCAGCTCAGCGAGGAGGGCGTCGAGTTGAACTTCAACACCGCCTACGTGCAGCAGCGCGGCATCCAAGTGGAGTTCGACGGCGAGGAGGCCAAGGTGAAGATCGGCGGCGAGTACAAGAACCTCCAGTGCGGTCTGTGCGGCCACTACAACGAGGAGGACGAGGATGTGTTTCGCATGGGCAACAACCAGCGCTCCTCCTCGCTCAAGGAGTTCCACCGCTCCTACGCCCTGAAGAACGAGGAGTGCGACGAGGCGCAGCTGAACAAGCACTACGAGCAGGACAGCCAGGAGTTCTCCGTCCGCCCCGCCCGCCGCCACCAGCGCCGCCAGCAGCAGGAGGACTCGTGGTTCAACGACAACGAGGACTCCGATGAGCAGCAGCAGGACCGCTCGCAGGAGAAGTGGCAGGACAGCACCGAGCAGAAGGACCAGAAGAGTGAGTAGTGGACGGAAGAGGGAGGAATGATCGCCCGCCCGTTGCAGACATCAAGCCGGTGAAGCGCACTCAAGTGATCGAGTACAACCACAAGATCTGCTTCTCCACCGAGCCCGTCAAGCGCTGCCCCCGCGGCACCACGCCCGACGACGAGGCCGAGACCAACGAGAAGCAGGTGCAGTTCTTCTGCATGGAGCGCTCCAAGAGCGAGGGCCGCCGTCTGCTCCGCCAAGTGCGCAAGGGCGAGATCGTCGAGTCCGAGGGCCAGCAGCCCGCGTTCGTCGAGACCGTCGAGCAGCCGACCAAGTGCCTCGCCTACGGAGCTTGAGGCCGCTTCCCCACCATCCCCGTTCTTCCTTCCAGTCATTGTGTAGCGTAGAAGTGTCGGGCGCGTAGTTCCGCCCGGCAGGTAGTCAATAAACAATGGCCGCTTGAATTTGGAATGGGAGTGGGAAGCGAAGAGTAATGGAGCCGTCTGGCTGGTTGCGCACTCCACCCGCCCGCTCATGCAAATTCGCGGTCGAGTTCGGGCGTTCTTTCGGGGTCGACCCGGCAGTTCGGCTTTTGAGTTCGCTTCCGAGTCAACGCTCTCCTTTCGTTCTCTCTCCTGCTCCGATGGGCGCTCGCTGGATGCTGCCGCTCGTGCTGGCCGGCTGTCTGGCGGTCGGGTGGTGGCCGGCGGAGGCGTCGCTGATCCAGTGAGTGCACCGAACGACAGCCTGTTCACCCACTCGTTGCAGGCAAGTGGACTGCGGCGACCAGAAGGCGGAGGTCACCGCGCACGGCCGCTCGCTGCAGTTCTACGTGGACTACACGGGGCCGGCGAACGGCACCAGCAAGGAGACGTGAGTCCTCTCGCCTCCTCCCTCTCTTGATTGCCGGCTGCAGGTTCTCGATCACGGCGGGCGGCTGCTCGGTGGAGTACCGCGCCCACAACGACAGCTCTCTGGAGATCTCGGCCACGAAGGACGGCAGTGAGTTCCTCTTCCCTTTTTACTCATCCCGCCACTCGTTGAGAGAAAATCGTGCCGGCGACGCGCGTGGACCCGACCTTCGGCCTCTCGTTCACCGTGGACGACAAGGGGCTCCACCTGGCGAACCGCAGCGCCGACCGCCCGAACAACACGCGCACGCTCGGCTGCACGGGCCTCCTCGACTGCGACGGCGACGAGTGCACCGTCCAGCTGGAGCGCAAGGGCGAGTCCAAGAGCAAGGCCGGCTTCAAGCTGTGGGCGATCTCGGTCACGAAGATCTCGTGCGCCGTCGAGGGTGAGGGGCCGAACTGGCTGCTGATCGGCATCTTCGTGTGAGTCGCCTCCTTCCCACACTCCCACCTCCCTCCACGCTCTCTGCAGGGGCCTCGGCCTGCTGCTGCTCCTGCTGATCGTCGTGGCCGTCGTGCTGCTTCTGTTCTGCCTCGTGAAGAAGAAGAAGGCCGCCGCCAAGGCCAAGAAGCCGGCGGCCAAGGCGGGCGCGCCGGCGGACGGGCCGGACGGCGGCAACGCGGTCCTCATCAAGGGCTACGGCGACGTGACGCAGGCGGGCGCCACGCAGGCCGGCGCCACGCAGAACCAGGGCGACGTCACGCAGGCGGACCGGCCCGGCGGTGTCACGGTCGCCAACGACGCGCCCTCCAAGATGGGGGCACAGTCGCCCGCCCCGCAGACGCCCTCGCACGCGCAGACGCCCAACCAGGGCGGCGATGATGTAAGTCCCTCTTTTATTCTTCTCTCCTCCCTTTCATCTCTCGCTCGTTGCAGCTGAACCGTAAGGAGCTGATCATTGAGCAGCCCAAATAGACGGCCGATAAGTCCATCCTCCTTCTGTGTCCCCTTGCTTCTTTGTGGTGTGAATGAACGAAAAATAGGTTGCTGGCTGTGGGAATGAATACTCGAAACGAAATGGTGGTCACTCCTCCCATTTGGTTTGACGAGGGATGCCGCTCGCCCTCTTCGTGCTCCTCTTCCTCTGCTCGGCGGTCTCCGTTTGGCAATGCGGGCGGAAGGCGGCCAGTCGACCGTTCGAAAGAAGTGAAGGGGTTGGTCGAATGGCGGAGGGGAGACGCGATTCAACTTCTTCCAGCCCTCCGTTGATCCCATCGTCCACTTCGCGCTTCCCTCCGACCGCCATCAAAGCCGCGCCCAGCTGCTCGTGCACGCGGATCGGCTAGCCGCCGAGTTGGCCGCGCGGCGAGTCGCGGAGATCGTCGCCCGGGAATCCACTTCGTCTGCTTCTTGCATCCTCGTTCGTTGATCGGTTGCTGCGGAATAAACGTTTGTCCAAAAACTTCGATCAAGTGCTGATGCAAGAAGAGTTGCTCCAGAGACAGTCGATCCCATTGCAAAGAACAAAACGATCGATTGGTGAAAACTTCGTCCGCACAGACATCACGCTATTTTCCTCCTTCATTCGGTGTAAAAAGAAGTCTGTTGATCAACCGTTTCTTCCATTTCCTTTGGATCTCCGCTCAATCCGGTCGAATGTCGTCCTCCTTCCGCACGGAGCTAATTTCGATCTGCCTGCGGGTGTCTGCCGCGGCCGCCATCGCGTACTTCAGCGTGAAGTACATGGTCCGCTTCCTCGATCCCAACTACGCGCTCAAGCAGGAAGCGAAGAAGAAGGTTCGTTCTCTTTTTTCACTTTCGATCGATTGCTCGTGTTCAGGTGGAGGAGTTGCTCCAACGGATGAACATCGATTTCGAGGTGGAGCTGAACGAGTACGAGCTGCGCATCGTGAGTTCCCACTCGTTCTGCTGCCAACCACTTCCTCCTTGCTTCGATCAGGCCACCCAACTGGTGCCGCCGGACGAGGGCGTCGAGTGGAGTGCGATCGGCGGGTAGCGGAGAGAAGTGATGGCTGCTGATCACTTGCGGGCGTTCAGGTACGACAACGTGGTCAACGAGCTGAAGAACCGCGTGCTGAAGCCGCTGAGGGCCCGCGCGGACGGCCGCCTGCCGTCCGGCTCCTCGCTTCTGACGCCCGCCCGCGGGATTCCTCTTCTACGGACCGGTGAGCCCTCGAAGGACTCCTTCCTCATTCTTTTGTTGTGTCGATTGCAGCCTGGCTGCGGCAAGACGCTCATGGCGCGCGCGCTCGCCCGTTCGGCCAACGCTCGCTTCATTCAGCTGGACCTCTCCGGACGTTCGTTTTTTCTGTTTTTTTTCTTTTATTCACTCCTTTTGCTTGCAGTGACGGACAAATGGTAAATAGATGGCGTCAAGTTCGAAGGGTTATTGTTCATCCAGGTACGGCGAGTCTCAGAAGTTGGCCGCCGCCGTGTTCTCGCTGGCCAAGAAGCTGCAGCCGTGCATCATCTTCATCGGTCCGTTCTCTTCCGCGTTCTTTCTGTTGATTCTTCCTGCTTGCAGATGAAATCGACTCGTTCCTCCGCGTCCGCCAGTCGACCGACAACGAGGCCACGGCCATGATGAAGGCCCAGTTCATGAGTCCGTTTCCACTTCCTCCCCCATCACACAGCTGGCTTTTGCAGGTTTGTGGGACGGCTTCTCCAGCGGAGAGGACGAGGTGATCATCGCGGGGGCCACGAACCGGCCGCAGGACGTGAGTTCCTTCTATCTCTTTCTGCATTGTTTGTTTGTTTTTAGGTCGACGCGGCCATCCTCCGTCGGATGCCCACTCGCTTCTTCATCGAACTGCCGGACGAGGGCGCGCGGGCGTCCATCCTGCAGACCATTTTGAAGGACGAGTACGCGGAACCTTCGATTCGACTACGCGGCCGTATCCAAGGCGATGCGCAGCCTGAACTTCAGCGGCTCCGATCTTCCGCGAAATCTGCCGACTGGCGGCTTTGACCCGCCTGAACGCTGTCGAGGAGGACGTCGCGTGGTTCGCCTTCCTCCTCTCTTCTTTTCCATTCGGCTTGCTTTGCAGGATCGAGCCGTCGCTCGTCACGATCCGCCAGTCGGACCTGATGGACGCCGTCCAGAAGTATTCGCGCGATCAGATCCCGACCTTCGCCCAGATGATCCTCGAGGAGGCGGATTGATCTGCCGGCTGTTTGTTGTTGGGTTTGTCGAGCATCTCGGCCGTCTGATTGGTCACACATTCTATTCGGAATAATAAACACATCTATTCATTTCTTCATTCCTGACTGGTGTTTCTTGCGGCTTTATCGTCGGTCAACGGAGAAGAATCGATGGAACAAGGCGGAGTGCAGATGGAAGAGGATCCCGTAGTCACAAACAGGCGATATGTGGGGGCAGAAGGCGGGCAGCTAGAGGGTCAACGATTGCAGGTGGCGGAGGTGCTTGTCGCGGACGCCCGCCTTTCGGCTTTCGGCCACCGCGTCGAAGTGGGCGAGGAGTTTCTTGAAGTCGAGCGTGGAGGTCTTCGGCTGCTTGTTCGGGTTGCTGGAACGAGTAGTCAGCGGGAGACGAGCGGGAGAACTCACTCGATGACCTGCAGGTGAGGGATCACTTGGAGTCGCTTGTGGAGTGTGTTGAAGGCCTCCGTCTGGGGCAGGAGCATCAGGAGGGCGGAGAGGACCGAAGCGAGCGGCCGCTGGTGCTCGGCGGACAGGAGGTCCATTCGCACGTCTCAAACGAAGAAGATGATGTGTGGAAGGGATAAAAGCTGCGACTCACAAGCCAGGATGGGCGACTCGATCAGTTGGATCAGCCGGTCGAGTTCGATCAGGATGTCGGTCGTAAGGTCCAGCGAGGAGAAGCGACTCGAAAGGTCGACCGCGTGCTCGTAGTTTTGGCGACAAAAGGCACAAGGAGAGCAGGCAGATCGGTTGGGAGCACCAGCATTTGTACAGGCAGACGAACAAGCCCGGCCACTTCCTGCAAGCACAGCAACAAAGAATGCTTGAAAGCAAGTGGAAGACTCACGTTCTCGTCGGGATTCTTCAGCTGGACGCGAAGGCGGAAGAGTTCGCTGGCCGTGAGCAGAATTCGGTTGAGCATCGCGACGATCCGCGAGAGGAACTCGACGTCCGTGATGGTCGCAGCCATGAGGACGGCGAGCGCCTTGTAGACACTCGCCGGCTCCAGCAGGAGGCACAAGCTGCCTGAACAGAAGATGGAGTGAGTGGATGGAAAGGAAGGAAGACGAACCGAACGATCTGAATGCCCCGGTCGTCCACCAGCTTGGAGTCCGATTTGAACAGCTCGAGCAGACTGATCGTGAACTTGATCAAGTAGGGCGACATCCCGTCCAGCTCGCGGAAGCACCTCCTCGTCCAAATGGAACGGAGCGGAGGTCGATGTCCTCGTGCCGGGTCGGTGTGTTGATGATGTTCGGAAAGGAGCATGATGTCGAGCATCAGGACGTCGTCCGAGGGGTCCTCCAGCAGCTGCACGATCTCCGGGAAGAACTTGCCGAGGAAGGGGAAGATGGCGGCCGGCAGGTTCGAGTGGAGGCGGCGGACCCAATTGAGCGCCGCCATCCGCGTGTCCGTCTGTTCGTGGCGCATGTGGGCGAGCAGGCACTCGACCACCGAGTCCACGTTGATCTTCGCCTCCGAGTCCACGAGGTCGATGAGCCGCTTGTTCAATTCGGCCGCTGAAACCTCGGGGGATCAATCGAACAATAAAGCGAACTCCAACCTTTCAGCTTCTCGGCGTGCAGCCACGGGAGGGCGGCGGAGAGCATTCCGGAGAGGAACTCGAGCACATCCTTCTTGTAGTAGACGCACAGCTGGCTGAGCCAAATCAACGCGATCTCGCGGGCGGAAGCCGAGGAGCCGGACGTGTGGCTCACGAGGATGTTCACGATGGAGCCGGGCGAGACCTCAACGAACACAAGAGATGAACGAAAGAAGAAGGAAATCGGAGCACCTGCTCTCCGCCCTCCTCCACGTCCAGGCAGTGCAGCAGTTCGGAGAGGACGGTGATCGTCGTGTCGTGGACGGCCGGGCTGGGGTCGTCCAGCACTTTCAGCAGGCCGTCCACCACCTCGGGGATGAACGCCTTCACCGAGAAGCCGGGCATCTTCAGCACCGCGTGCAGCTGCAAAGCGAGAAGGTAATAAAGAAAAAGAAGGTCGAACGAACCCAGGAGATGATGAACCGCCGGTTGGAGGAGTTGCTCGTGTAAATCCGCTCCCGGATCAAAAGCATCAGTTCGTTCACGTCGAAGTCGGGAGTGCTTCGCACGATCTCCTGCAAGCGGCGAGTGACCAGGAGGAAGAAAGAGGAAGCTTGCCTTGACCAGCCGGTCCAGCAGCTCGGCCCCGCTCCGGACCGTCTGCTCGGTGTCCGACGAGAGCTTCCAGAGCGCGTCGAAGAGCTCCTCGAAGTGGTTGAGGGCCGAAGAGCGGCAGATCTTCACCACATTGTACAGCGACTAAACTCGAAGCAAACGAATGCAAAAAGGAGGAAGAGTTCTACTCACTTCACACGCGAAGTAGCGAACTCGCGAGTCGGCATCGTTGAAACACGTGAGGGCGGAGAGGAGGAGCCGGTCGGAGTAATTCGTGTAGTTCTGCAAGCACCGATCGTCCATCATTCTCCAAGGAATGTTCTCACCTTGCCCAGTCCAATGGCGACGGCGGCCAATCCCATCAGTCCGCCTGCAATCGAAAAGAAGTGAGCAATGGACGAACTGAGGCGAAGAGGGGACCTTTGCGCACGTTCCCGTTCGGCGTGGCGGTCAGTTCTTCTACGACGGCGATCAGCTTCTCCAGTTCGGGCATCCGGTTGTGTTTGATGAGGTCCTTCACGCTCCTGCAAGCGAGACGATTGGAGGGAGATCGAATGGAACGAACTCACTTCTCGATCTCCAGCGCGGACGCCTTACGCTTTTCGTACACTTTGTCGGTCAGTGCCCGCACGAGGGCCGGTGTTAAGGGCGCGTATTTGTTCGAAGGATCCGCCATCGCTCGTCCACTTCGATCGGAGGCCGAAAGAACGACGAAAATGGCCGAAAATTCCGGAAATCTCCGCTTGCTGCGGAACGCCACGAATTCGGGGCTCTTCGCCAACCGCTGCGCCTTCTGCTGACGTCGCTTTGGATCCTCCGCTTACGCGCGCCCTCCAACTCGACGCGATCCACGTGGCCGCGGCCACAATCGGCCGAATTCGGGGGGAAAGCGGGAGTGTTTGCGGTCGGCGGAGTGACCGCCGAGTTCTCATTTGCTTCTGATTGACGTTCCGCTTCGTTGTTTGTGGCGAATTTGTTTTTTCTGCCGGCGTTCCGAAAGCGATGAGTTGGAAGTTGCGGGGCGGGGACTCCGCCCTCTTCCATGAGAGGCGTCCTTCCAGTCGTGGGCGTGGATTGTGGCGGCTATTCGTGTGTTTCGAAATGATCCTTCGTTCGTTTGCAGGCGAGCGATGAAGCAGAAGCATTTGGTGTGGCAGTTGGAGGCGCTGCGGACCTTCGAGCGGCCGAAGCTCCACCTGGAGCAGTACCCGACGAGCGCCGAGATGGCGGCCGAAATCCTCCGGCTGGTCGACGCGGCGGACGGCTTCGAGGGCAAACGAGTCGGCGATCTCGGCTGCGGTCCGGGGATCCTCCTGATTGGCGCCGCCTTGATGGGCGCCGCGACGTGCGTGGGCTTCGAGGTGGACGCGGAGACGGCGGAGATCTGCCGCGAGAACATTCGGGAGGCCGACGTGGAGGAGCGCTGCGAAGTCGTGGTGGAAGATGTGAGTCGCCGCTTTCTGTTTTCTTTCAATTGGATCGCCCGCATTCAGGTTCTGCAGCCGGCGAACACCTCCGCCGACGCCCCCTTCGATTTGATCCTCCAGAACCCGCCGTTCGGCACGAAGCAGAACGAGGGCGCCGACCTCCGCTTCGTGCGCGCGGCACTCGACCGTCTGAAGCCGGGCGGCCGCCTCTACTCGCTGCACAAGACGTCGACGCGGGCGGGCGTCCTGCGGAAGGCGGCGGCCGGCGGGGCGGCGGAGCCGAAGGTCGTCGCCGAGTTGCGTTGGGAGCTGCCCGCGCACGTACAAACACCAGCGAAAGGAGACGGCGGACATCGCCGTGGATTTGATTCGCTTCCAAAAGCCCCCCGAATGATCCCCCTCTGTTGGTCTCCCGCTTGTACGTTCTCGTTGAATTTCTCGTTGGATCAATGAATCTCGTTTGTTTTCAGACGTGTGTTGTGTTGATTCGAATCCGAAAGGTCTTCGTGCCTTCCTTCTGCTACCTTCTTTCTCTGCCTTTGAACATTCCCCGTTCGTTGTGTGGATGGAACGGACGGCCGCCGTTCTCTCGGTGGTCGGATTAATGGACTTTTTTCTTTCTTTTGATCCAATCTTCTCGATCTTCCCTCGCGTTGAATTGCTTTGGATTGCTCCCTTTTCTTCGCCGCCTCCTCCACTCCGCGTTGCCCACTTTCGTGCACTCGGCGGCCCGTCCGCCCTCGTCGAGTGACCTCCGCGTTTCGCAATTCGAATCGAAAAGAATCTTCCGTCCGCCGAATCGCCCGGCGGATCTCCGCGCGTGTTTCTCGATTGCGCGTCGTCGTCGTGATTCCCCCCTCCCTTCCGAATCCAACTTCTTTTCGTCGCCGGACGGGGCGGCGAGAAGTGGGCGAGGCGGTGCGCGAAGCCACTCACCGTCCGGCGGTCGACGAGCGCGGAGGTCAGCGGGGCGGCGGGTGGAGCGACGGGATCCGCAGAAAAACCGAACGGTCCGTCTCGCACTTCGTTTTTTCTCGCCGCTCGCCGTGATCGTTCGACCAGCCCGCAGGGGACGAAGATCGCCGAGCCGCGCCCCCTTGCGCAAACTGTTGACTTCGGACGCCCCCTCCGCTTTTCGGTTCACGCCGCCCGCCGGCCGCCGATCCCGCTCGTGCCGACCGCCGCCGTCCGCGCGCGATCAGAAAGCGGCGGCGACTTGCGCTCGAATTTCGTCAGTCGAAAAGCGGCGGTCGACGCGAAGGACGTGAATTTCGGATGGAACTTTCCGGCTCGTTTGTTGACCAAAAGTTTGTTGCCGCCGCTAATCTGCCGCTTCCGCCGCGCAATTAAGCCGCCCGACCGGCGCTCATCAAAAACGAAGCGCGGGCTCGTCCGAGCGGCCAAACGAACGCCGCCGACCACTCGGGCTGTTTTTCGTCCGCGCGGGCAGGGGTCGAGAAGGGAGTTCGAGAGCGGCGAGCGAGCGAGAAGCGGTCTGGCGACCTTTTGCGCTCCGCACACTCACGCCCTCATTCTTTTTTCTGTTTATCCGCCTTTGCGCGCGTCCCGTACGCGTTTTTCTGCTCGATTCCCGCTCCCGTACGCCCCGAATTACCTCCCGTTTTGGCTGCGGGGCAGCGAAGGCCCGCCCCCTGCGTGCGGTTCGTTCCGACGGCCAAAACGGGTCCCCGAATTCCCCGACCGACCGCCGCCCGAAGGCTCCGTCCGCATTCATTCGCGGCGAGAGGGGCGGATTCCGAAGGTTTTCGTTCGAACCCCTCGGTTTATGCAAACGAGCCCTCCGACTGCAATCCGCTCCCCCTCTTCGCGGGATCGGAACGCTCGCTGCTCGCCGATGCAAAGCCGCTCGCATTCCCGCAGCCCGCAGTTCGCTTCGGAGTTCCGCGAACGCCCTTGCGAGCGAAAACAAAAAGGCGGAAAACAAGTGGGCGCCGTCCGCCGAACGCACGCATTCGGCGGGTTCCGCGGTGCATGAGCGAAGCGGACGAGGGCGAGTGTCCGCCGGTCGTCCGTTTGATCAGTGACCCCACCGATTTTTTGGGCGCCGTTCACTCGTTCTTTGGGGCCTGCCCGCTTCCACTTGCCGCCCTTCCGCGTCCCCCGTCTGGACCAAAACATCGCGGCCGCCGCCGACTCATGGCGGGCGGGTGGCGTTCCCGACCGCTTTTTCGGGACGTGAAGCCCGCCGGCCGCTGGAACCTCGGCCGCTTTTGGGCCACCGTTCTCCTTTCGGGGCCTCGGAGGGCGGCGGTAGGGGGCCGAGGGAACGGGAACGGGGCCCCCACATGCGGCCTCCAGGCTTCCATTTACATTCGACGATAATTGGATTCTCTTGGGGGAAATTGGACGCCGAATGCCGCCAGCGGTTTCTTCTCGCCGATACGGCGCGATGATTCACGTTTATTTTCGTTCTTTCGCCGGCCTGGGCCTTCTACTCGCTTCCAGTTGAAACGTGGAAATCCGCAGCAAAATGAGGCCTTCGAATTTTTGGGCGACGATTTCCGCTTTTGTTTCGAGCCGCCCGCTTCTCCGCACACCTGCGGCGGCGAACAACGCTGCGGGTTTCGGGCGGTTTGTTTTGTGCTCCACGCGGTGGTGATTAGCCGAAGGGAGAGAGCGGGAGGGCGGCGAGGCGGACGGTCGACAGTCGCTCGTTCACGGCTGGCGGGCAGCCGGGCGGGTGTTTGAGCAGTCGGGCGGGCGGGCGGGCGGCCGATCGGCGGAAGGCGCCCTCGATGCCGCGCGGACGATCGGGGCGATAAAATCGGCGATTGCGTGATGCCCGCGTGTTGGGGGGCGCGGTCGTGATCCCCTCCGCCCACTCATTCATTTGTTCCTCCTTGCAGCCCCAGCGAGCAATGGACGTGGACCTGGACGACTTCGGCGGCCCCTACCTGTGCGACGCGGACCCGCTGATGAGCGAGTTCGACCCGGACGTGTTCCTCAACCAGCTGCACTCGGCGGACCCCTTTCCGGGCGACTTCGCCGACGACGCGCTGCTGAACATCCCGACCGACGGGGCGTTCATGGACGCGCTCACGTTCGCGCCGCCGGCCGCCCACTCGCCGCACGACTCCGAGGGCTCCACGCCGTCCTCGTCGTACGCGGGCACGAGCACGGACTCGGACTCGGGCTCGCTGGCCACCCACTCGCCCAACTACGCGCTCCCGCCGCCCCCGCAGCCGCTCCACTTCGCGCCGTGCGCCCGGCCGGCGGCCAAACGCCCCGCCGCGCCCGCCGCCGTTGGCCGCCTGAACGCCGCCACGCGCCAGAAGCTCCGATTCGGTGAGTTCCTGCTTCAAGGGATCAAAGATGGGTGTTTACGGAGTAGAATTCGTCGTGTCTTCCCGTCGGTTCTTTCGGTTTCCTTCGATCTGCGGGCTTTTGTGCGTGGGGCCGCTCGGTCGCGCGGCGTCTTTTGTCCGCCGCCCGCCGGGTACGAGGTCGCACGCGGGCGAGTGGACGGACCTTGAATTCCGCTGAATTCCGCGGTCATTTCTTTCGCTTCGACTCCCGGCCGGCTGATTGACGTTCGGGAGGCGACGGCCGGGGGTCGGCGGGTTGTAAACTCCAGGCACGATCAGAATGAGCAGGGAGGGAGGGAACAAACATTCAACAGATCGAACAGAACAGAAGCAATCGACCGTTTGCAGCGCCGACCTATCAGTTCGAAGCGGCCCCAACGGCGGCGGCCTTCCGCCCGGCCGACCGCCAGCGCAAGTACCCCGCCCTGGACCTGACCGGAGGAGGAGAAGCGCCTCTGCAAGAAGGAGGGCATCACGCTGCCCGAGCACTACCCCCTCACCAAGACCGAGGAGCGCGAGCTGAAGCGCATCCGCCGCAAGATCCGCAACAAGAAGTCCGCCCAGACGAGCCGCAAGCGCAAACAAGTGGGCTTTCCGCCCTCCTACCGCTCTCATCCCCCCTTGCAGGACTACATCGAGGCGCTGGAGGACCGCGTGGACGCGTGCACGCAGGAGAACGTCGACCTGAAGCGGCAGCTCGAGCTGCTCACCCAAGAGAACCAGCAGATCCACGCGCAGCTCCGCAAGCTGCAGGCGATGACGGCCAAGCGGAGCGGCCAGGCGGGCACCTGCCTCGCCGTCCTCCTGCTCTCCGCCTGCCTGCTCGTGATGCCGAACCTCTCGGGACACGTGGGCGGGCGGCAGGCGGTCCTCCAACGCCGCCAGCAGCTGCGCGCCCTCGAGCGGGCGATCGGCGACCAGCAGCCGGCGGCCAACGAGAGCCGCCTGTTCGAGGAGTGCGAGGGCGGGCTGCGGCCGCCGTTGAACGCCTCCAACCAGTTCGGGCGCTCGCGCACGCTCTCCGTCGTCGACGTGGACTCGCCGCCCGCCGACTTGGAGCCGCCGGCGCTCAAGCAGCCGAAGCTGGAGCCCGCGTTCGACGAGCAGGAGGCCGGCCGGCTGTTCGCGGCGCCGCCGAAGCCGCGCGTCTACGTGGGCAACGCGCCGCCGCCGCGCTACGTGATCCCGGACGAGAAGCCGCCCAAGGTGCGTTTCCTTGAAGGCTCCTCTCTCATTCCCTCCTTCCTTCTTGCAGCTGCAGCCGTCCGAGTCGCCGCCCACCCTCACGCCCACGAAGCGGCGCGTCCTGCCGGCGGTGTTGGGCGCGAGCGGCGGCCCGCAGATCGTCTACGTGAACAACGAGGCCGACCGCCTGCGCCACGCGGCCTTCCAGCGGCCGCCGGTCGTGCGGCTCGTGCCCGCCGCCCGCGCGCGCCCCAACGCGACCACCGCCTTCGTGCGCCACGCCGAGCCGAAGCCCCTCCGATTCAAGCAGTGAACCCGCCCCCAACCACGACTAGTCGCTCCTATTTATTGCAAGTAATCTAACGCCCTTGATCGTTCCACTCCTCCTGCTAATCGTTGTTCTTCGTGCACTCCCTCTCGCCCCCACTTCCCCTTGTTTTTGTTCCCTCGACTGGACGGCGGCGGCATAAACGGTTGATTGTTGAGCGCTGGTTTGAGCAGAGGGAGGTTGACGAGGGAGCATGTGGGCAATAGGGACTGCAAAGGCTTGCTTCTCTCTTGACGCAATCGGCGGTCGTTGCGCAGTTCGAAAAAGGGGCGTTGTTTGGGGTGGGTCAGGGGAGCTTCGATTTTAGCCACTGCTCGACGGTCACTCGGCTGCAGCAGCGCGTCCTGCCCCGCTTGTCCTCTCGACCATCCGCCGGCATGCCCACGCTGACGCACAAAGCTGGGTGATTTGGGAAGATTCTCCGTCCTCTTCCACGCCTCCAACACCGGACGGCCGGGCAACAAACTCGACGCTTCCTCGCCGAACTACCTGCCGGATCGGGCGGCTCTTCGGCTGCGAACTCTCCGCTTCCTGCTCACTTCTTCGGCCAACCTCTCGGCCTTCTTCAAGTGGGCGGGGAAGCCCGAACAGAACGAAGCGGAGTCGATGCGCAGTGGAGTTCACCAACGAGTCGCTTTTCGAGCTGCTCGCCCACAAGCGACGTATTTGTGTTCAGGCTAACCCCTGACCACGTGTCCGCCGCTTCTGGTGTTCGCCTGTTGCAAGTGGCTCCGTTGGAACGAATTCATGTAGCGTTCCGCTCTCATTCGAGAGCTGACTGCGGAGCGATTCCAAGTGTGGATGCTACCTTGCTTTCGACTTTGAAGAGTGAGTACTCCTCGGCAGTTTCTTTTGTCGATTTCGACTGCCTTCAGATCATCCCACTCTAAAGGGCGTCGTGTTCTCGATAGGTTTATAGCCCAGGACCCCAAGCACGTGATTCCCTTTGCGCGGGACCGTTTTGAACGAGAAGATCGTCGACGTTTTTGTGAACAACGTTCGCAAAACGGTCGTCTTGTATGGCCTGTCCTCCTGCGCTCATGGAAGAAGTCTTTGTTGACGTTCAGTACGAACCATTTCCTTGTTTGTTCTACTCCGTCTTTCTAGTGAGCAATCGACGATTTTAGATCTTTTCCCTTTTTTCAAGACACCTTCTCGTGTGCTCTCGGTTGAGGCCAAAATTCGAGGACATTGCTGCAAGCGGACCGTAAGTTCTCTTCAAAATCAGAAGACATCTTTTCGTTAGGTGCGCACTAAACGAAACGGTCGAGATCGTGAACCTCAGTCAGCGGGGACGTCGACTGTCCGCACTACTTTTCCCCGACTCCCCGTTGGTTCGCTGTGGCTCGACAACGAAGCAAAAGCCCGTGACTATCGGCGGGCTTTCGAGAATCTTCGCTCGTTGAACGAAAAGTTTGTGCTCAAACTGGAGCTTTTCGGGTTTGGTTTGCGCCTGCCGATCGTGAGGGCGCCCGCACAAGAACGACGGGATTATCTCTTCGGTTTTAGGTGCAAGAGCACGTTGACGTTGCGATGAAAATCCTCGTGGATCGCTCTCTCGCCCTAATCGAGTGGGCGGAAGTAGCGGGCGTTCGCTTGGGTTGAGTTCAGGTGGAAATCGGAACGTGCGGGAATCCCCGAAGAAACTGCCGTTCGTTCTCTACTGAGCTCTTCCGTCTTTATACCTTCGTTTAGGATGCGTGCAGGGAAAGAGTCGAGGCCATCAAGCAGTACTTCGCCCAACACACCGATGTTCGCGATTCAAACCGAAGGATTCGAGCAGGACCTTGTGGACTGGTTCGAGCGACGAACTTTAGGCATTTTGTGTGGTTTTCATCGGCGCGTGAATGCAACCGAAGTTTGTTTTCTGGGTTACCCGCCTTATTCGTTGAAAATAAACCTGTTTGTTGCCAAAAGGCTGATTACCGGCGTTCATTATAGGGGAAATTGGAGGCCGGAAGCAAGCGGGCTACCAACAGAAATGAGCGAAAAAATAACAGGAATGGAAACAGCGCGTTGCGAATTTCTGTCATTGACTAGAAAGAATCCAGCACAACGAACGGGCTCCGTTTAATCGGGACTACGACAGCGATCAACTAGAGGGTTGGCGGAAGCGAACGGTGGACAGCTGATCAACGGTTGGCAATCCGCGGTCCGCTCTCCCTGAATGTTTTCCCTTGATGGAAGCAGTCAATTTGCATGAGTGGCTGGCAGAAGCTGCCCGTTTCGCCGTTCACTCGTGCTTGCGGTTTGTTGAATCGTTTTCCGTTCGCATCCCGCTCGGTCGCTCGCCTCTCGTCCTCTGCAATGGATCCCGCCTCGTTGTGAGTGCCTTCCGTTCGATCAATCCACCGACTTCTTCTGGTTGCAGGGCCCTCTCGCTGGCGCCCGTCCTGCTCGGCGGCTGGACGCTGGCGGCGTGCGGCAAGAAGAAGAAGCAGGAGCCGCTGGTGGACACGGGGGCCGCCGCCCAGGGCGCCGCCAACATCGCGCCGCCCGTCACGCCCGAGGGCGGCGCGCCCGCGGACGCCAAGTCGGCCGCCACGGGCGTCAATCCGAACAGTAAGATGGTGCCCTCCGCTTGCTCACTGCTCCGTTCACTCGCTTGTTTGCAGACGGCCAACTCCGCCCTCAACATCGCCTGAACACGCCCTGTTCCTCTTCCTATCGTGAATAAACGTTCGTTCTTTGATTGTTGGCCGTTCACTGCACCCACTAAACCGTCTTCTCGGAAGCCGGGAACCTTCCGGACGTGCAATTAGGGAGATGAGCGGCGAACGGAGCGGCGAACGGAGTGATCGGCCGGCCGGGCGGGCGATAAGCAGTCAGAACGGGGGAGTGGGGCGCCGATCACGCGCCGCCGAACGTCATCGCGGCTTCCGGAAGTCAACAAGAAGGCGGGGCGGGCGGGCGGGTTGGTCTTTGGGACGTGAACGAGTCGATGAACTGCCGCTTGTTCAGAAGCTCTCATTGTCATCCTCTACGGCTCCGAGTTCTCCTCGAATCCCGGCAGATCCCAGCGGTCGTTCGATTCTTGTGAAACACTTGCACTGCCCTTCTTATCGCGCGTCTGTCGCCCCCATTTTACTTCCTTTTGCCACTCGATTGCCCTTTCGTTTGCGGCCGATAAGCCGCCGCCGTTCACGCGCCCCCGAGTTTAAAAGCCGGCGACCACGCGGCACGAGGGCAAACCGGAGTGCAATGACGGCGAAGATGGAGGAGAAGTCGGGCGTCTTCTGCGGCGGCCACACGCGGCTGCTGATCTTCGGGCTGGCGGTCGTGTGCCTCTCGCTGGTGGTCGGCAACTCGATCGCCATGAACTTCACGGTGATCTGCATGCTGCGGCCGGGCGAGCACTACCGGCTGGCGAACGGGAGTGTGAACACGGGTGAGTTCTTCGTCGCCTTCCTCCGCTCACTCCTCGCTGCAGCCGCCACTCCGCTCTACGACACCAGCGAGCAGTCGTGGCTGTTCTCGGCGGTGGCGGCGGGCACGATCGCCGGCACGCTGCCGATCAGCTTCCTCTCGGGCCGCTTCGGGATCCGCCGCACGTTCACGGTCTACGGCCTCCTTTCCGCCGCCTCGACGCTGCTCGTGCCGCTGGCCGTCGAGTGGGGCTTCGGCTTCGTGCTGGCGATGCGCGCGGTGCAGGGCTTCGCGGTGGCCACCACCTTCCCGTCGATGGGCTCCAGTGAGTGGCCGAGGAGCGTTAACCAATCCAGTCGTCACTTGTAGTCGTGGCCGAGTGGGCGACCGTCCGCCGCATGGGCATGTACGTTGCCTTCCTGTCGATCCACCTGCAGCTGGGCACGATCCTCACGATGCCCGTGTCGGCGGCGGCGTGCGACTCGCGCTACGGCTGGCCGGCCGTCTACTACGGGCAGGGCGGCCTGACGGTCCTCCTGTTCGTCCTCTTCGCCGCCTTCTACCGCGACGACGCCGCCCGCCATCCGAACGTGGGCGCCGGCGAGCTGCAGGTGATCGGCGAGGAGAAGGCGGTGCGGGAGTACGCGAAGGGCGAGCGGCCGCCCGTCCCCTACCGCGCCATCTTCTCCGACTGGTGCGTGATCGGCTGCGTGGTGTCGTGCTTCTCGTCGAACGCCGGCTTCAACCTGTTCGTGCAGTACGGGCCCACCTACCTGAACAAGGTGCTCGGCTTCAACGTGCAGCACACGGGCCTCGCCGCCGCCCTGCCCTCGCTGCTCTGCATCGCCGTGAAGTTCGCGGCCGGGCCCGCCTCCGACCACCTGCCCGGCCTGGACGCCAAGTGGCGCGTGATCGTGTTCGCGACCGTCTCGCAGTTCTGCATGGCCGGCTGCTTCACGGCGCTCGCCTTCCTGCCCGCCGGCCACCCGCTGCTCGCCCAGGGCCTCTTCACGGGCGCCATCGTCTTCTCCGGCCTCAATTGTGTCGGTAGGCGAGCGAGAAACAAACATCACGGTTCTAATGCTCGATTGCAGGCGTCATCAAGAGCGCCCATTTGGTTTGTCCTTCCTCTTTGTCCCTTTCCTCCTTTCCTCCTGCAGATCTCCGGGCGGTTCGCGTACGTGATCATGGCGATGCACCAGTTCACGAACAGCCTCATCATCCTGCTGCTGCCCGCCCTCGTCGTGCTGCTCGCGCCCGACAACTCGCGCGCCCAGTGGGCCCGCATCCTCGTCACGATCTCCGTCCTCGTCGTCGTCGCGATCGTCTTCTTCGACGTGACGGCCGAGGGCACGTCGCGCGAGTGGGCCCTCGAGCTGCCGACCACCGCCGCCGAGCCCGTGGAGCGGCCGCCCACCCGCCGGCCCTCCGAAGTGAGCTGCGAGTGGGTCGACGTGAAGATTTGAGCGGAGGGGCGAAGAGAAGCCAATCGTAGTGATCTCATTGTTTGTACAATAAACCGAATGATTTCATCACGCCCGTTGCCTGGTTACTCACAGGTGTTTCGAAAGCGAACAAATGCGACGAACGGGAGACCACTCCCCTCGGCGGCGGGTTTCGCAATCCCCGAACGTCCGCTTCCGCTCCGAAATAAAAGAGCGCTCGCCCGCCGTTCCGCTCACTCCCGCCGCTCGAAAGGCGAGCGGAGTCTCCCGCCGAACGGATGGACGACGAGCGGTGGGAGCTGGAGAGCAGCAGCACGCACTGCTGGACGTGCGGCTGGCCCCGGCAGGAGGAGTTGTGGTGGAAGTGGACGGACACGCCGCCAACGCCCTCGGTGGACGGGCGGGATCGCATTCCTGCGGGCGATCGACGAGCCGAAAGAGTGGTCCTTCCGACGACACAAGCCCGCAAAAGTCTTCCACAAGCGAGGACTCTCTTGCGCTACTCGCGCGGCCTGATCGTGAAGAGCTTGGACGTCCGGCATCTCTTCGATGTGAACGTGTGGCAGGCGGACGGGGAGGACTTCAGGTAAGTGAACAGCATTGAATTCACTTGTAGCGGACTATTCTTTAGCGTAATCCCCGCAAACGAATCGATCTCGCCCTCGACCGCCTGCCCGCCTCAACGGCGAGTGCTGGAGTCCTCGGATGCGTTCGGAGCTCCCGACATGGCGGTCGCCTACTCGTTGAGCAAAAAGAAGCGTTGGGAGTGGGCCGAGCAGCTGGAAACTGCCGACTTCTCCGAACAACTCGCCCGTGGGAACGTCGAGACGGTGGTCGGGATGTCGGAGGATCCCGCCTTCTCCTCGCTGTACACGGACCCCCAACTCTTCTTCCCGTCGTCTCATTGGCACTCCGTTCCCGCTGACCTCCACTCACTCGTCCACTGCGGGGAGACGAGAGCGGAAGTGGGAGAAGCCGACAGGGACGAGTGCAGGCCGCCGAGCGCGTTCCGTGAGTTGATCGATGTACACGATTCGATCTGCATTGCTTGAATTCAGGCCCCCTCTCGATCCCGACAGAAGCAAGCAGAGAAGAAAGGACGGCGATCTTCCTCTTCGCTGGACCCCGTCCGCGTCACCTACTTCGTGCACGACCCCTCCACCACCCTCCACTTCCTGAACGCGCAAAAGCAGAGCCGTTGGAATCACCGGTGGTGAGTTCCCGCCATTGATGCCACAACGAACAATCCTTCTTTCGTTCAGTTCTCTACTGCGACTACTGCCATCCGCCGCCGTCCAGACGTCGTCCCTTCACGGCCAGGACGATCTCGAGTGGGAGCACGAGCCGCTGGACTGTTGGGAGGACGGCGAGTGGGCGGAAGATCCCCCGACCGAACGGCCGCCCCCAATGACCCTCGCCGACCACCTGCCGCCCGACTTCTTCGACCTCCTCCTCCTGTCCACCTTCGAGCTGGTAGATCGCCCAAGAACGACCTCCTCGCTGTCCAGCGACTTCGAACTCGTCCAATAAACTCCACTGTTTATTCGATCAAACGTATTTCTGGACGATTTTGACCTGCGAGGCGCCGGAGGGCTCGGCGGCGGACGGGGCGGCCGCCTGGGAGGCGCGGGAGGAGAGCTCGGCGGTCGCGTTGCGGGCGGCCTCCTTCAGCTTGGGCGGCGGTGACGCGCAGGGACTCGGTGAGCGTCTTCGTGCCGCCCTCCGTCCGCTTGCGCTCCGCCTCGAACTGGGCGAGGGCGGCGAGCTCCTCGGGCGTCGCCTTGCGCCCGTGGGCCGTCGGCTGGAGCGGCGCCTCGACGACGGGCGGCGCCTCCGCCTTCTGCTCGAGCGCCTGGCGGGCGGCCCGCTTCTCGCCGTCCTTCACGACGACCACCGCGCCGGAGAAGAGGAAGCAGAACGAGCCGAGCACGCCGCACGTGACGCCGAACGTGAAGAAGACGGTCGCCGTCCACATGCCCCTGCAGCGAGTGAACAGAGAGGGGGACGGGAGGGGGAACTCACGACAAGTAGGAGACCCAAAAGAAGTGGGGCGTCGTCTTGTTCTCGCGCTCGGCCGGCTTCTCGTCCACCGTCTCCACCTCCTGCTTGGCCTCCATCCGACCGGACTTCTTCAAGAAGGCAGAAGGATAAAGAAGAGGAGAAGGCAGGGAGGACTCACGAATCTCAAGACGCCCGTGCAGAACTCGCTGCCCGCCACCTCGACGGTCAGCCGCGTCTCGGCCATCCCGCAGCCGTCGACCGCTGAACGAACAAAAGGAGTGAGTGGGAGGAAGGAAGGAGGAGTGTGCTGACCGCCGTTGATCTTTCCCGCCGCCCACGTGGACGCTGAAGTTCTGCTCGGTGGTGAGCTCGCGGACCTCCGGTTTGACTGAGCGGAAGGGAGTGAGGAGTGGACGGGCGAGAGGAGGACTCACTCAATCCGATCGACCGCTTGTACTCGCCGTCCATCTTCTTCGTGATCGCCGAGTAGAAGGCGCACTCGTTGGCGTCCGCATCGGCGAACTTGATCGTGATGCTGCAAGAAGGGGAGTGGGTGGGCAGTCCACCTCGCTTCTGCTCACAAGTGGGTGCACCGCGGATCGGCCGGCTGCTCCAGCTCGAAGTCGAAGGCGCCGATGTCCGCCGTCTCCAATTCGAAGGCCGCCGGGCCGCTCAAGCGGGACCGACCGGCCGGCGAAGTCGACGGTCGACGGCGGGAGGTCGGCAGCCACGATCCAGAAGCCCGAAGCACGAAGAGCGGGCGGAAGAACATCTCGAGCCAGGGCCGCTGGGTTGAGCACAAAAGGAGAACGAAGTGATTTCGATTGCTGGCTGTTTCGTTTGGCCATTCCACGGTTCTCTCATGCAAATGAAAAGGGCGGTGCCGGATGGCCCTTGCAAGTTTGCCTCAAAACTTCTGCTCGTTTGGCCTTCCGAAACGGCAGACGGCAGCAATCACTCAACAACATTCACTCCTTCCTCTCCCTTTCGGCTAGTTAATTGAGGGTTTATTATGTTCAAACGAAAAGGAAAGGGGAATGACTGCTTTGTACAAAACGGACGTGGAGTCCGTCGATCCCTGATTGTTGTGATCTGCGCCCACGGCGGGGAGGGTTGAGCAAAAGGAAGGTTGCTACCTGATTAGAGAGGAGGGGAGTACCTGAGCAAAAGAATGAGGTGTGTGGCTGACTTTAGAACAATTGAAGGGGAAAGAAAGGGAATAAAAATCTGCTCAGAGGTCGGTGGGGTTCAAGAGGTGGACTGCTGGGACGACTCGCCCTTCTTGCCGCGTCGCTGCTTTCCCCTCCTCCCGCTCCTTCTTCTGGGCCAGGTAGGTGGGGCACTCGCTGACGAGGTGGTCGGAGGCGTGGCAGTGGTAGCAGGCCTTGGCGGGGATCTCCTTCTTGCAGCGGGACGCCTGATGGAAGCCCAGCTGGCCGCACTTGAAGCAGCTGGAAGGGAAGGGCGGTCATTTTCGGGTTCACTCCTGTTCGTCACTCACCGAATCATCTTCTCGCGCTTCTTGCCCAACGGACGGACGTGGTGGCCGCGCAGCTTCGCGCCGTCCGCGCCCTGCACCTCGGCCGCCTCCAGCCCGTTGCGGCCCAAGTGGACGACGAATTCGACCTCCTCGTTCTCGTCCAGACTGCGGAAGCCCTCCATTTGGAGAGCGGACTGGAAGCAACGAGGCGGGGTGAGTGGGCGGTGCTTGTCGGGGACTCACCTGATGGACGAACACGTCGTCGTTGTGCTGCTTGGCCTCCTCGAAGTGGGGGTCGATGAAGCCGAAGCCCTTGGTCACGTTGAACCAGCGGCACTTTCCCCTTCCACTTCTGCCCCACGTAGCCGCGGTAGCGGGCGAGATCCGCCTCGCTCGGAGGTCCCTTCCGCTCGCCCTCGCCCCGGTTCGGGCCCCGCCGTTGCCGCCCCCATTGCCGCCGTTCTCGCTGGAGTCCGTCCCGCTGCCGTTCGACTTGGAGGCCGACTGGGAGGCCTGCGGCTTCCCTCTCTCCTCTTCCTTTTTGCTCCGCCTTCTTCGGCTCGTCCTCCTTCTTGGCCGGCGGCTTCTCGTCCGTCGATT
The DNA here is from genome assembly GCA_024699865.1 of Aphelenchoides fujianensis. Taxonomy (NCBI): domain Eukaryota; kingdom Metazoa; phylum Nematoda; class Chromadorea; order Rhabditida; family Aphelenchoididae; genus Aphelenchoides; species Aphelenchoides fujianensis. Next base: position 126,511 of record JAMPIO010000101.1, read on the forward strand.
TCTCCGCGGCCGCCGCTTTCTGTTCCTTCTCCGCCATCTGCAATCTCGAACGGAAATCAAGGGGACGTGAAAGCATGCGAGGCTACGGTAATCACGCGGCGGGTGAAGCGCTGAATGAGACGACACCCTTGATGCGAATCGCCGCGGATATTAAAGAACTTGTGGATCGTTTCACTGTCGCTCTCGGCGGATCAAAAGGAAGGCCGAATGACCGCCGGGCGAACTGCAAACCACGCGGCGACCGAAAGTGACCGGTGGAGACGGGCGGCAAGGGAAGAAGGTGGAAAGCGGAAGGTTGAAATCGAGAAGGGCGAACGGGAACAATCGAAGCGAACGGGCAGAAGACCGCGGGCCACCGCCGAGGTCCACGTCTAATCAAGACCGAGCGAAAAGAAGCGGGCGGCGGCGAGTGGACGGGCGGGCGGGCGGATGGCTGCCGGTCACTCCGCTCGGTCGGCGGCTCGCGGTCCCCCGTCGCCCTTGAATGCCCGCCCGTCCGCTCGGCAGGGTCGGGGGTCAAACGGTCGGACACGCGCGTCCACTCGCCGAGTCACCCGCCCGTCACACGCACTCGGCGGAGGGCGGCAGACGCGTCGGGCAGCAGCGCCGACTGCCGATCCCGAGTGGCGACCGGGCGACGTGAAGCGAGTGGTCAGCGCCGCGGAGAAGTGGGCGGGCCGCCCGACGGTCACTCGCCCCAACGAGCAGAAGCGAGCGGATGACCTCCCGGGCGGGGGCAAACAGCCACGAACTATTGGGCCAGGCGGGCGGATCGGTCTTGTTATTCTTTCCTTTGTTGTTCGATCCAACGGCCAAGAACAGAAAGTTTATTCCCGGAATGCCACAAGCAGCCGACGGCCGACTATCCCTCCGACTTGTCCTCCTTCAACGAGGCGATGTTCTTGACGGTGTCGTCCTCGTGGTCGATCTTCTGCGACTTGCTGGGCTGCGTTCGGTCGGTCTTCGGGAGGTCGGGCTCGGGCTCCTGGTCCTTCTTGGACTCCTTCGCTTTTCCTGCACGAAAGAAGTGGATGGGGGTGAGAAGGAAGGGAGATCACCTTGTCCCTCCTTGGCCGTCTTCATGTCGCCCTTCGCGCCCTCCGCCTTCTCCTTCTTGCCTGAAAGGAGGGGAACGTTCCGTTGGGGTGGACGGGAGAACTCACTCGTTTTTCCCTTGCCGTCGCCCGCCTCCTTCTTGCTGCCCGCCTTGGCCGCTTGTTCCTGCAATCGGCGAGGAGGTGAGTGGGTGGGCAAAGAGGGGCGCTCACATCCGGCGGGGCGGTCGTCGACTTGCGCGGCTCCTCGGCCGCCGGCTGCGCGGGCGACGCCTGGACGACGGCGGCGGCCGCAACGGGAGCCGCGGGCGCCGGGCAGGACGCTGGAGGCCGCGCCGCTCGACGGCTGCTGGGGCGGGCGCGGCGCGGCGGCCCTCCGACTCTTCTTGCAGCAAAGCAAGTGCACGTTGACGCCGAAGCCGACGGTCGCCATCATGAGCACGAGCGAACTCAGCACTTCCAACAGAATCTCCAGCATTTCGCCCGAAGAGCACGAGACGACCGCTTCTCACCCACGACTGACTGGTGATCTGCGAGTGGGCCCTCCGGACGAGGGGAGCTGACCTTCATTTCTTCCATGCAAATTCCTCTTCTTCTCCGTTGCTATCGATGGATCAGTTTATTGGAACAACGACACACAATTGGGAGAGCGGAACGACAGGGCGTGTGTGGTCGGTTGGGAGAGAAGGCCGGTGGGTTGCAACGTGAATCGCCGGAAGCGAACAACGAACAAAAAGGCGAAAGATCATTGGACAACGGTGGAGGGTGGAGTTCGGCCAGTGGGGCGCTTACGCGTCGCCCGCGTTGTCGCCCGGGTTCTGCATCTGTTCCGGCATCGGCCTGAAGGACGGGAGGTGAGGGGGAAGACAGCGATTGAACGTACGGCGGGTCGGACAGCGGCTCCAGCTGGACGCTGTTGTCGCCGGGCAGCGTGTAGGTGAGCAGGAAGGGCTCGTCCGGTTTCGCGTTCTTCTGCGTGAAGCCCAGCTCGAGCAGCGACTTCTGATCCTCCATCGTCTCCCAGGCGGTGCGCGCGTCGTTGGTCGGGCGCTTCAGCGCGATGTCGCCGATGGGCACCTGAATGCGCGAACGAGCAGTGAAGATCGATGGATAAAGAGGGGACTCACGTTCGTGATGCTCGCGATCAGCTGCTTGATGTCCGCCACGGTGCCGTTCTCACGCGTGTCGACCCTGAAGAGAAGAGGGATGAAGGAGGGCTCGAGGGAGCGGCCACTCACATGATGTGCGTCTTCTCGCGTTGGACTTCGAAGAACAGTTCCTGCAACTCGGCCGTCAATCGTTAATCGGAAGGGGGAACTCACCATTGCAGACGTCGAACAAGATGACCTGAGATGGGTAAAAGCCTGAAAATCGGTTAGTCCAAGGGACTCGCAAGCACTCGGAAGAAGTAGTAAGAGGTCCGCAGAACCTATGTGCCGACCGGCCCACGTTCCGCAGTCCAGCGGAATAATTTAATGTTGCCGACATTCCACACGAACATAAATCATTTGCCGCGACGAACCAACCATAAATACACCATTAGGAGAAGAGGAAGGAGAGCGAGTGGAGGAGGATGGACAACAACTAACGACCGATCGGTGGGCGGGTGGAATCGCTTCTTTTCGGACGAACGGGGAGTTTGGGGGGCGGGGGTGCGAGAAACGAGAGAATTTCGAAACAACCGTGGGCGGCCTCAGAATGTGGAGCCCTCGGGCGGCTGCGGCATCTTGGCGTTCTCCTTGGAGCTCATCATGTGTTTGCGGATGTCGTCGAGGATCGTCTTGATGTAACACCTGCAAACCGACCATCAACACTCGCCTTTTAGAAGGAGAACTCACGAATTGTTCCACTGGCGCAAGGACGGGACGTAGCGCTTATCGACCTGAAAGCGAGGGCCTTGCGTGCAGAAGGAGTGGAAGGCGTGACTCACCACGCCGCTCTGCGGGTTCACGCCGTTGATGTTGATTTTGGTGGTGAAGCGGACGGTCGGCGGCTCCTTCGGGTACTTGGGCCCGCACTCGATGCGCAGGTTGTATATCCGCGTCTCGTAAGGCGTCTGCAAGCCGAGGATGCACGAAACAAGGGGGGGGGAGGACGAACCCGCGGCGGGCCGAGGACCATCCCCGTCCAACGGCTCAGCGTCATGTCCTCGTCGTCCTCCAGGCCCCACGAGATGTTCCCGTCCCTGTTGCCCTTCTGACCCTCCTCCAACTCCTCCAGCAGGCGGAAGTTCCGCGGGATCTCCACGTTGTCTGAAAGCGGAGGATGGACGGCGAGAAGGGAGTGCAGCCTACCGGTTGCTGCCATCCTTCCTCTCCGAATCCAACCGAAATGAGCACAAGAGATTGACGGCCTAAAACCTGAAGATCGGAGCGATGAGTGCAGGTTCCCATCCCGCTCAATGCACGACGTAAACAATGCGAACAAGCGCCCAAGCGGCGATCGACGGGGGTGATTGTGGGAACGCATCCCAATGCCGCCCGCCCTCTTTGTCAACCGCTTCCCAGATGGCGTAACGAGTGCTCGAAAATCGAGGGGCGCTTGGAGATCCCGCTGATGCAACCGCGCGATGATTTCGGCCCCGAAGCGGCGTCTTCGAGAAATTTCTGCTTTCGGGCGTGGGGAGAGGAAATTCGGTAAGAATCCTTCGATTTTTGACCCCTCGGCCAATCCACAGGTTGGAATAATCGAATTTGACCCCCGCACTCCCGAATTCCCGCAAAGGTGTCGAGCGGGAGGCGCGGAGCGGGCAGGAGGACGCGAATGGAAGCGGCGATTAGCCGAAGGAGAGCGGCGGCCGACCGAAAAGCGGCGGGCGGAGAACGACGCGAAATGTTGGCATTCCGTTCGCTCCGAGTGCTCGAGGTCCAAGAGCGAGGGCCGGCCGAGGGGATTCACGGCCCGTCTGCCCGCACTCGTCGGCCGCCCGCCGGCCCAATCGAACGGCAATCGGCGGCTGCACTGGATTTCCTCCCGAATTCCGTCGAGAACCCATGGTTTTTATCGCTCTCCATGCGGAGGGGTCGATCATTTTCATCATGCGGCCGGCCGGCAGGTTTATCGCGAGTTCCGGTCGCTTTCGAGCGGCGAGGGCGAAGTTCGCAGCTTTTCTTTGCGTCGCTTCTCAAACTCGTGGATCCTCCACGCGATCCCCGAGCTTCCCGCACTCATTCGGCGGCTTTCAGACGTCCAACCGGCCGCCAATCACGATGCTCAAACGGGGTCTCGCCGTCGCCTCGGTGTTCAGCCGCTCGGTCGCCTCGCAGCCGAAGACGCGCGTCGTCCTGATCCCCGGCGACGGGATCGGGCCCGAGATCTCGGCCGCCGTCCAGAAGGTCGGTTTGCCCTCGCTTCCATCCACCTCTTCTTGCTTTCGTTCAGATCTTCGAGGCCGCCAACACGCCGATCGACTGGGATCCGGTGGACGTGACGCCCGTGAAGGGCCGCGACGGGATCTTCCGGTGGGTGCCCCAACCATTCCTTTCATTCCTGCTTGCTGCTTCAGAATCCCGCAGAAGGTGATCGACCTGATGCGCGTGAACAAGGTCGGCTTGAAGGGGCCGCTGGAGACGCCCATCGGCAAGGGCCATCGCTCGTTGAATTTGGCCGTCCGGAAGTCCGTTCCCTCTTTTCACTCACTCCTTCATGCTTGTGGCTTGCAGGGAATTCAACCTGTACGCGAACGTGCGCCCGTGTCGCTCGCTGGAGGGCCACCAGACGCTCTACGACAACGTGGACGTGGTCACGATCCGCGAGAACACGGAGGGCGAGTACTCGGGCATCGAGCACGAGATCGTGGACGGCGTCGTGCAGTCCATCAAGCTGATCACCGAGTCGGCCTCGCGCCGCGTCGCCCGCTACGCGTTCGAGTACGCGCGCCAGAACAAACGCAAGCTCGTGACCGCCGTCCACAAGGCGAACATCATGCGCATGAGCGACGGCCTCTTCCTGAACATGTGCGCTCTTCCTTTTCCCCTTCATCTTCACTGCTTTCTTCTGTTCAGGTGCCGTGAACAGGCGGCCGAGTTCCCGGACATCAAGTTCAAGGAGGCCTATTTGGACACCGTCTGCCTGAACGTGAGTCCCCGCTTGATTGCCCGTTGAATGAATGCCGATTGCTTGCAGATGGTCCAAGACCCCTCGCAGTACGACGTTCTCGTGATGCCCAACCTGTGAGTTCCCTTCGATCGATCGGAAGGATGAAGGGCGTGTTTGCAGGTACGGCGACATCCTTTCGGACTTGTGCGCGGGCCTGATCGGCGGCCTGGGCGTCACGCCGTCCGGCAACATCGGCGAGGGCGCGGCGGTCTTCGAGTCCGTCCACGGAACGGCGCCCGACATCGCCGGCCAGGACAAGGCGAACCCGACGGCGCTGCTCCTGTCGGCCGTCATGATGCTCCGCTACATGAAGCTGGACTCGTACGCGAACAAGATCGAGAAGGTTCGTCCACCGCTCGCCGTTCTCTTCTTCACCTCCTCTGCTTTCAGGCCTGCTTCGACGCGATCGCCCACGGCGACCAGAAGACGGGCGACCTGGGCGGCAAGGGCACGTGCACCACCTTCACGGAGGACATCTGCGCGCGGATAAGAAACTCGGACTGAGCGGACGCGACGGTCGGTCTGCAGTCATTAGGCGCTTCCTTCCCTTCCCTCTCTCCCTTGTGTTTGGCCGTGATGCTTTCGGTTAAATCGGTTTATTTCCGCTTCCCTTCGTCCCTTTCGGCCCGAAATCAACATGTCGATTGAAAGCACTGAATAATCACGAGGAGATTTCGTTCGTCCCCTCCCATCAGGAATCCGTTTAGGTTCTTCCGTTCGGTAGTTAGTCACTCGTTACCCCTTTCCCTCCCTCCCTCTCCTACGCCATGACTTCCGCCCTCCTCCTTTCGGTCGTTTTATTCGAATAAACGGATTAATCAAATGGTTTGGCAGTTGGAAGAAAGAAAGTGATTATGAGCAAGAAGGGAATGAAGAAAGGATGGGAAGGACGGTCAATTGAAGTTGATTTGTTTCTCCAAGCTCGTCCACCACTTCGCGCGTGATCTCGCAGGCCATTCTGGAAGCGAGTAGAAGAGTGATGCTTGTGAATCGGCCGGCTTACCGAAAGGCCTCCCGATCGCGGGGGTTCTTTTCGATGGACTCGCGGAGAAGGCGGTCGTTTTCCATCAGCTTCGTCCAGCGACCTTCGATCTCCGCGCGGCTCGGCGGCTGCTCGACGGCGAAGCGGACGGGCGAGGGGCGGTGCGGAGTGGTCGAGGCGGCCGGAACGTCGAGAGCCGTCCGGCTGCCCAGCCGCCGCCTTCCTGCTCGCCTTCTGCCGCAGTCGGTGGCGGTGCTTCGGCGAGGTCGGCGGGCAGCAGGAAGCTCTTCGGGCGGGGGTCGCTGTACGACTTGCGGTAGAAGACGAGGGGCGACTTCTGGGCGAGCGGCGGCGTCGAGGTGCCGCCCGTCTGCGCGTGGCTCATCGCCGTCGACCGGCCGGCCCGCAAGCTTTGGGTCGACCGCCATCTGCCGAGATTCCGTTGGAGTTGGAGCTGAAAGCCGCACGTGAACGAAAGGAAAGAATTGGAAGGGCCTCACTTTGTTCATCCCCTTGACCACGTTGGTGTAGAAGTCGTCCGTCGCGCGCCGCAGCAGCGAGCACTTGGCCGTCGGCCGGTGGATCGAAACGAACTCCTCCAGCCGATAGAGCATCTCGCAGAGGCTGCACGCGAAGAAGCTCATCGTCGGGATGTCGAATGCACTGAATTCGCAAATAAAAGGAAGGTGAAAGAAAGGCGCTCACCTCGACACTCGAATTGTGAACGTTTTGATGAGATGTCCTAGTCTCCGAGCAACGAAAGAGGAATTTCGGGTGGACGAAGCGGTCGGAAGCGACGAAACGGTCGACTTGGACGCGGACGGCGTACAGGGCGGCCGCCTCGCAGTTGAACCGTTCGATTCGGTCGGCCATTTGGACTGAAAGAACGGCAAGAATGCACAAAACCAAAGGGAGGACTGACCGCTTCTCAAGAACGTCTCCGTGGCCAATTGGAGTGATCGGAACGAGAAGTTCGAGCGAGTTCTCCACTTCCGCCTCTTCGACCGGCTTCTCGGCCGGCTGCTCGCTAACGACCGACGGGACGGGAGTTCCGCGCACTTCTCGCCGCACGCTCATCACTTCGGCGGTCTTCTCCGTCCAGAAGCGCTGGAATTGGCGGTCGGCGAGGATTTCCGCCATCAGGCGGGCGGCCAACTCCTCCGTCCGGGCGGGCATCTCTCCTGTTCGGTTAGTGGGGGACTCTCATGTAGCAGCGGAAGCGGGGCGGTCGGGGGATGTCCAGGAGGCTCATGTAGTAGTGGATCTCCGCAAAGTAGAAGGCGATGTAGATCCAATAGACGGCGATCGTCAGCAGAAGCCACAGCCGTTGGGCGACCACTTGGGCGGGAATTTTGGCCGCGGGATTCACGCCTTTTGTTCAATCAATTCAGGTAATCTCGTACTGACTGCTTGTCGCATAGAACAACGGGAGATTGAATCGAAGGAATCCAGCGACAAAGGAGGAGCGGGCGGGCGGGCGGCGGGTGTTTTTTGCTCGTGGACGTTCGGGGCGAAACGAGCGGCGAGAGCGGACGGAAACCAAGCGCCCGACGCCCAATTGCAGTGGCATCCGCGAGCCCGACGGGAAAGCGACCAGTCCGCCGCTCGCCCGCCGCTCTCGCCACTGCGGCCGGCCGGTAATTCGGGGGCTTGTGCAGGTGGACGGCGAGTGGCGTGAGGAGAGGCCGCTCGCTCATGAGTCGTTCGGCTGAACGGTCGTCCGTCGAGTCGTTCGTTCCGGTTGTTTTTTTCTTTCTGCGGATACGTGTGCCTTGAATTGTCCTGTTGTTCGTTGGCTCAACATCTTTCGGGGAAATCCGAGAGATTTTGGCGGCCGAACGGTACAGTACGAGAGAGCAGCTTGTTCGGTCGGATTAATCAATCCGCCTCGGGCAGTTTGTGCCGCCAGACGAGACGGCCGGCCGCTCGCTGCAGAGGCGGGCGGCGGTTCATTTCGGTCGGGGGCAATGGGGCGAGCAAAGTGGTGAGTTTCTCGCTTTGGATCGGTGATTGGATCGAACGACGGGAATCCGAACGGTTTCTTGTGATTCCTCGTTTGATTTTGTTTGGAAGCAGACGGCTGTTGACCTCCGCGTGTTCCCCGCCGCCCCGTTCGCCTCTCGCCGTCGTCATTCGGCCGGGCGGCCCGAACGGCGGCCGCTTTTCAGTTCCTTCGGCTTTTGGCCCTCCGAACGGGCGTCTTCTTCCGCCTTCCTGCCGTCCGCCTTTCGTTCTCTCGGCCGCCGTCCCAATGCGCACGTTCGCCGTCAATTGAGCACGTCGCGAAAAGTTCCCCGAATTGAACTCCTCGTTTGCTCGTTCGATCGAGTGTTTCTGCGAGAAGATTGGGTTCTTATCGTTGAAACGAGTTGAAATTGAACGCCTGCCTTGATGACGTGATTTCTGTTCGTTGTTTCAACGTTTCGCACTCGAATCGTGACTCGTTGTGTTTCGAAATCCGGTGGATGTCCTAGAAGAGATCCTCTTTTCCGCGCTCTTGCATCACGACCACAAAGCGGCCTGCTTTTGCTGCGAATTTCAACATCCGCCGAGTTCCACTGGGTGCTTTTTGGTCGACGGGCGGCCGCCGTCTTCGCTTCGCGCCGCCCGTCTGCCGGCCGCCTTTCACGTGCACTCGTTGAGTCCGTTCTTTCGTGCAGTCGATCGCTCCTTTTCGCTCCCGCACCGACCCGCATTCCCTCTGCTGATTGTCGCCTGTTTGCAGTTCCCAGCCCGAACAAACGAAGCGCAGCGAAATGGCCGAAGTCGGAGGATCGTTCACGCCCGCCCTCTCGAAGGAGCAGCAGGAGGAGCTGAAGGCGATCGCCGCCAAGATCCTCGCGCCCGGCAAGGGCATCCTCGCCGCCGACGAGTCCACCGGCTCCATCGGCAAGCGCCTGGCCGGCATCAACGTGGAGAACAACTCGGAGAACAGCCGCAAGTACCGCCAGCTGCTCTTCACGACCCCGAACCTCGGGCAGAACATCTCGGGCGTGATCCTCTACGAGGAGACCTTCAACCAGGTGAGTCCTCTCCTTTTGACCCCAACTGTTCATTCCTTCTCGCTCTTTCAGTCGACCGACTCGGGCGAGCGCTTCGTGGACCTGCTCCGCAAGCAGGGCATCGTGCCCGGCATCAAGCTCGACCTCGGCGTCGTCCCGCTGGCCGGAACCATCGGCGAGGGCACCACCCAGGGGCTGGACAACCTCGCGAAGCGCGTGGAGGCCTTCAAGAAGGGCGGCTGCGACTTCGCCAAGTGGCGCTGCGTGCTGCACATCGGGAAGCACGTGCCCTCGCACGTGGCGCTGCAGGAGAACGCGAACGTCCTCGCGCGCTACGCGTCCATCTGCCAGCAGGGCGGCCTCGTGCCGATCGTCGAGCCGGAGGTCCTCTGCGACGGCGACCACGACCTGGAGCGGTGCCAAAAGGTGGGCGGTCTTCATTCACTTCTTTTATTTCCCCTTTGTTCTGCAGGTGACGGAGATCACGCTGGCCTACACGTACAAGGCCCTCGCCGACCACCACGTCTTCCTGGAGGGCACGCTGCTCAAGCCGAACATGGTGACGCCCGGCCAGTCGGCCTCCAAGAAGGCGACGCCCGAGGAGATCGGCCTCGCCACGGTCACCGCTCTGCGACGAGGCATCCCGGCGGCCGTTCCCGGTAATCCCCCGGCTTTTTTCTACTCACTAACACTCGCTTGATTGCAGGAGTCGTCTTCCTGTCGGGCGGCCAGTCGGAGGTCGACGCCACGAAGAACCTGAACGCCATCAACCAGGTGCCGTTGGGCAAGCCGTGGGTGCTGACCTTCAGCTACGGCCGCGCCCTCCAGGCGTCCGTCCTGAACGCGTGGCAGGGCAAGCAGGAGAACATCGAGGCCGCCCAGAAGGTCCTCCTGCACCGCGCCAAGGCCAACGGCGACGCGCAGCAGGGCAAGTACGCGGGCGAGGACGAGGCCGCGAACGCCGCCGAGTCGCTCTTCGTCAAGAACCACGCCTACTGAACGCCTTCCCTCCGATTAGGTCCCCTTCGATCGCTCGTTGGCCCCCGAATATTCCCGCATGATTGTGTCCACGTAGCCCCCCTTCCCGTTTGTTTCATTCAACGATCCCCCTACTCCACGCGTCTGTCGGCTAATCTACGTAGAACGAGAATAAACGCTGTTAGTCGTGATCTCCGTTGGCTCTTCTTGAAACGATCGAACGAACAGTCAGAAGTCTGCAGTCGTCTACCGAGTACGCACTTGTCAACATCAATTGATTGTTCGCTTGAAGAAGAATGAAGACCGCCGAGTGATCGCCGATGGTCCGCTCGAAGCTCTCCGCAAAGGCCGTGATTTGCGGCGGCGGGTTGATGGGCCTGAGCGTCGCCCACCAGCTCGCCCGCCGAGGAGCCGCCGTGATGCTCTTCGAACGGGACTGGTGAGCACCTCAAGCTCATCCATTCCTTTCTAGCTCACTCCTCCGTTCAGCATCGGGGCCTTCAGCGAGACGCAGCCGGCGAACACGGGCCTCGTGACCGCCCCCTACTTCTGGCCGGACGCCATGGCCCAGCGGATGGCCCGCCGATCACTCCGCATCTACGAGGAGCTGGCCAAGAATGCGGGCTTCAGTGAGTGGGCGTTAAAGAATGCTCTTTGTGATTGATCTCTCTTCCTTTAGAGTTCACTCGTTGCGGCCGCGTCTACCTTGCAAACAGCGACGAGGCCATCTACCACATCAAACGGTAGAGCTTTGGAGGAGGGTGATTGTGGACTGATGGGGTGAGTGTTCAGGATCCACTCGCGCGCCCTCGTTCACAGCGAGGACAACGAACTCCTCGACTGCCCGTCCGAAATGCTCGCTCGCTGGCCGCTGCTGTCGACGGAGGACGTTCGGGTGAGCACCAACAGCTACCATTTCATTGTTGATTGCTGCCTTCTTTCCAGTTGGCGCTGCACTCGGTGGAGGACGTCGCCCTGGACCAGATCGCCCTCTGCACCGCCTCTCGCCGATTCGGCACGCGAGAACGGGGCGCAGATCTTCGAGAACTGCGAGGTCCGAAAGGTGATGGTGGGCGAGAACCACACGGTCTTTGCGGTGGACACCGAGGAGGGGCTGGTCGACACGAGGATCTTCATCAACTGTGCTGGAGCTGTGAGTCTTTCTTCCTTCTGACCATCCTTTACGTTCGTTCAGCTGTCGAACATGATCCCCATTTCGCCGGTGGCCGACCGTTACGTGATCCCCGCCTACCCGTGCAGCTACTCGATCCTCATGACCGAAGCCGTGAGTTCCTTCTTTCCGTTGTGTGTTCAATCGACTGCTTGCAGCTCCAACACTCCGGTCTGAGCGACAGCACGCCCGCTTTCGTCGATGTCGACCACGGAGTGTTTGTGTACCCGAACAACGAGCGGACGATCGCCGGGGGCTTTGCGGAGTCGGCGGTCACCGCTTTGCGGCTTCCGAGTGGCGCCCAAATGAACTGGACCGTTCCGCAGCCCGACTGGGACAAATTCTGTTCGTTTCACTCTTCTTGCAACTTGCAAATCATTGCTTGCTCCGTTCAGACCCGATCCTGAAGCATCTGATCGAACGAATCCCGTCGATGGGCCAACTGGCAACCGGGGATCTCGTCTCGGAAGTCGAGATGTACACGGTTCGTCCTTCCTTTCATTCATTCCTTTTACCTTCAAGATGTGCAGCCCGACATGTACCCAGTGATTGGAGAGTCCGACCGCATCCACGGCTACTTCGTGGCCAACGGGCTGAACGGGCAGGGCTTGGCGATGGCCGGCGGGCTCGGCGAGGTGCTCGCCCAGTGGGTGCTGGAGGGCGCGAGTTCGCTGAAGCCGGACATCTCGAAGTTCGACCTTCAGCGGTACTCCAGACAGCACACAAACCCTCAATACCTGTATGAACGAGCTCCGGAGATTGCTAGTGAGTGGCCGCTCTCTTTTCTCTATCGCCTTCTTCGAGTTCAGGCTACACGTTCAAGCCGCTCCACTACTCGCATCAATGTCACACGGCCCGGAATCTGAGGATGAGCCCCGTCTTCCATCAGTGCGTTCATCCCTTCCATCTACCCCCAACGTTCTTCAGGTTGCGGAATGCGGGCGCGATGTTTGGCGAGATCATGGGTTACGAACGGCCGCTGTACTTTGAGCCAGAAAAGGCCAACGAACGTGAGTGGACGGTCTTCCTTCTGCTCATTCCTCTGCAGCCGGCCGGAACGCCATCTACTCGGGCCAGTGCAGCGCCTTCGGACCGCCCGAATGGCACAAGTTTGTCGCAAAGGAGTACGAAGCGTGCCGGGAGCGTGTTGGATTGATCGACATGACGTCGTTCTCCAAGTTCGAAGTGACCGGCAAGTGGACCTCTCTCCTTTGATTCACTTCTTGTGTTGAGGGCCCCTGACTCGGTGGACTTCCTCTCGCGGCTCTGCAGCGGGCAGGTGGACCGGCCGATCGGGAGCACCGTCTACACGGGAATGCAGAACGAGGCGGGCGGCTACGTGACCGACTGCACGTTGAGTCGGTTGGGCGAGAAGCAGTGAGTGTTTCCTTCGTTTGATTGCCATCTCCCGGATTTCTGCAGCTTCTTCATCGTTGCCCCGTCCGTCCAACAGGTGCGCGCCTACTTGTGGATGCAACAGTGGATCCGGCAGTGGGCGATGAACGTCCACGTGCAGGACGTGACGGCCGCCTTCACCGCTCTGGACCTCGTCGGGCCCGCCTCTCGCTACCTGATGCAGGACATCACCGGCCAGACGATCAACTCCACCACGTTCCCCAGCTTCTCCTTCCGAGTGGGTCCTCCGTTCTTCCATCCGTCCAGCAATTGTGTTCGTTTGCAGGAGATTCACGTCGGAATGGCGGCCGGCGTGCGGGCGGTGAGCGTTTCGCACTGCGGAGAGCTCGGCTGGATGCTTTACGTGCCAAACGAGGTGAGGGGTTCGACATTTCTCTTTCCATTACGCATTCGCTCACTTCAGATCGCCCACTACGTCTACGAGAAGATCGTCGAGGCCGGGCAGGAGTACTCGCTGCAACACGCCGGCTACTACGCCCTCCGCCACCTCCGGATCGAGAAGTTCTTCGTCTTCTGGGGGTTTGTTTCGATGTGAGGTTTCTTTCTATTCTTTTTTTTTGTAGGCAGGACATATAACGCAACGGTGACACCGCTGGAAGCCGGCCGGATGTTCCGCGTGGATCTTTCGAAGGATTTCATCGGAAAGCAGGCCCTCTTGGAGCAGGCCGACCAGCCGCCTCGGAAGCGCTACGTCCAGCTGCTCGTCGACAACTTCAACTTCGAGGACGACCCGTGGCCCACGGGCGACGAGCCCATCTACCGCGACTCGAAGGTGGTCGGCTGGACGACCTCTGCCGCGTAAGTGCCCCCTTTCTTTCTTTCGAATTGCATCCTCTTGTTCCTGCAGGTACGGCTTCACGTTGGGCTCCCAGGTGTGCATCGGCTACCTGCGGAACGACGAGGGCGACGGCGTCAATCAGGACTTCCTGAACACGGGCATCTTCCAGGTGGACATCGCCGGCAAGCGCTTCCCCGTCCGCGTAAACCTGCATTCACCCACACTTCCGATGGTCAGTTCTGAGGCGCCGCACCACTTCAGGCCCACCCAATGAAGACTTCTTCTTTCTGTTTGCTTGTTGCGTGTAAATAGAACTCCCTTTTATTTGACTGCAATCAATCAAGAATAAATACGTGTTCAATCAAGAGAGTGGATCCCGATGAGTTTGATCTCACCTACCGACTCCTTCATAATCTGGGGTAATGGCGAACCGAGGATCGGTTGCTGGAAGCAGAATTCGAGCGCCAAATGGCCGCCGAAGAACGACTCGCATTTGCGCCCCCCGCCGCTCGCTTCGTTTCGGGGCGCCCCGTCGGTTGGCGCTGGCAAATGGAAGAAGGGGAGCGGGCGGACGACGCACCGACGACCTTCAGCGTGCGTCCTTCGCGCTGCACGAGTAATCCGCTCGCGACGGGCGGCGTGTGCGCCGCTCCGCCGCCCAGCCGGCCGTCGTGTCGGGGGGCTGCAGTCCGCTTCGCCATTCGCTCGCCCGCCGCCAATCTGCCCGCCGACCTCCTCGCCGCTCGGAGTCCGCCGCCGCCCGTCCGTCCGACTCGCAGCGAGCGAGCGGCGAGGCGAGTGGAAGGAAGGAAGGAAGGAAGAATTTTTCTGCCGCCCGACTTCGCTGCGGCCTCCTCTCGCATCGTTTGCCGCCCGTCCGATCCGCCTCTGCGCTCGCTCGCCGGTCGCCCGCTCGTGCGGCGGTCGTCTTGCCGTCGATGTGTTGTTCGGGCGGCAGGCATTGCGCGCGCGCTGGGGGAGAAGAAAAAAGGAAGGGGGAAGGAAGAAGGGAGAGGAGGACGGGCGCGGCCCCCTCGCCGCCGCCCGCCTCGCCCGTTTGCCGATCAAAGGGCGACGGCTTGCGTTGGTTGTGGCGCGTTACGCTCCCGTCCGCCCCGCCGTCCGGCGCTCTTGGACTCCCGACCCGCGTCGCCCGTTTTGTTTTCGCCGCCGCCAATTTCGCCGTTTTTTGTCGCAAATCGCGAACCCCGAGCCGAGCGGAGGGGACGGCGGTGGGGAGGGCGGAGGACAAAGATGACGAACACGCGGACTGCCTGCTGCCGCATTGGGCGGTGAATTCCGCGGGTCGAATGATGAGAGCGGCGGGCGGGCGGGAAGAAAACAACCGCCGCCCGCCCGCCCGCCGGACATCGAACCCGCGAACGGGACTTCCGGGGCGAATGACCACTCGAGCGGGCCTCGCGATTAGTCATCCAATTATCCGCGGCTCGTTTTATTGCGTGATTCTCGTGCTCCCGCCCGCCCGCCGTTTGTAGCCGAGCGGCTCGTGTCGAGAGCCGCGTCGAATTTGGCGCCAATTCTCGCCGCCGTTCCGCGTCCCCACGGCTCGCGTGTTTCGTTGTGTTCGACGTGTGAATCGAGTGTTTCTTTGGCGTCGTTGTAGCGAGTTGCTTGCAGGGGATGCGCGCGTGTCTATGAGTCGCGGCACAATTCGAACGTTGCGCTCGCTTGTCGTCGTTCGAACGCCCCACCGCCTCGTCTCTCGTCCGCCGATCCCGCCGCCCGTCGCGCCGAGCACCGGCCGGGCGCCTCCAACGATGTCCGCCGGCCAAGAGGCCTCCGCGCCGGCCGATCAGCAGCAAGTGAGTTCCGCCATCTCAATCTGAAAGAAGTGAACTCTCGATCATGGAACTCCTTCTCTTTTCTTCGTTCTCGGGCACTAAACGCACTCCTCTCCTCCCGGGTGATCGGGAGCCGAACTCGGCCATAACCCCTCTTCCTTCTTCCCCCTCTCGCTTTCATCGCTTCGGCCACTTCCAGCCTTCGACGAGTCACGCCGGCGGGTTCCCGCAGTACTCGACGGCCGGCCACCCGCCCCCTAACAACAATCACTTTGCACACGCCGCCCAGCATCAACCGTTGAGCGTCTCGACGGGCTCCGCGATGCCGCCCCACGTCTACGGAGGCCCGCCGCCCGGCAGCGAGGCCCAGTGGATGCAGCAGCCGCCGCCCGCCTTCTACTACCACGGCCAAGGCGGTCCGATGCCTCCGGTAAGCGGTGCGGGAGCGGTCGCCGGTGGGGAAGTAGAACTCACGCATCGATGGCTCGACAGCCGAAACAACCCCCCACTTCTTGCACCCTCCTTTCCACTTTGTTTACGTCGCGTGAGTGGACGAACGGCGAAATTCGAGCCGCCGAAACGTCGCCGAAGTTCACGCACTCGACGCCGCCCGCCGCTCGCTCGCTCGGATTAATTGCGCGCCCAAACAACCGCCCGCCCGCCCGCCCGCTCGCCGGCTCGCCGTTTGTGACGCAATCGAGAGCTCGACGTCGAAGTTGCGGCGGGAGTGGACGGCGGATGAGCGGCGAGACGGGGATTCCGTTCGACGGTCGATTCCCGCCCAGTTCGCCCGCGATTCACACGCCGCTCGTCGCCGCCTTGTCGCCCGCGAACCCAAAGATCACGTTTGCACGCCCGATAAAGATCGTTCCGTTTTTGTACACTCACCCGCTCCTTCTTGCTTCCTTTCCTCCCCTTCTGCAGCGTGACGTCACCTTCCGCTCCGTCCGACGAGCCCTGCTCTCGGTTTTGTTTTTTGAACTTTGCGCCACGCGCCCTCCGTCCTTCCCGCCCGGACGGTCGCGTGTTCGCGGCGTGTTCTTTGGACAAGGAGCGCGGAACCGAGAAGACGAGCGGGCGGATGACGTCGAGCAGAAATTGGCGGGAAATGCGGCGAGCCGCCCGCGTCCGTCGTTCGGGGCTTTCCGTCTCGAAATCGGCGGGAGATTTGGGGACGGACGGGCGACCTGCAGCTGCCGCCCCGATTTCCATTTTCGTCCCGCTCCTCCGCTCGCCCCGAGCCGCGCTCGCTTCGGCCCTTCCGGTTCGCGTGTGACGTCGAAGAGGAGCGTGCAATTCGACGAGGTTCTCGTTCGAATTCCTCCGCGCTTCGTGATAAAACGCGGCCGGTTGTTTCGCAAAACGCCGCCGCCGTCGATCGAACCACGCGCCCCGTTCCGCCGTCGATAAGAAGCGGGCGCCCAAAACGATTACGATTTTCGTCGCGAGGCTGCGGTTTTCGGTTGATCGCGACGATAAAACGAGTGGGAAGACGCGAGATGATCGAACGAGCGGTCGCCGAAACGGACAGCCGCCGCGCACCCTCGAGTTTTTGTTTTCGTTTCGATTATGAACCCGCGCGCCCCTCTCGCTTTAAAATCGACGTTCATTGGCGCGAGTTCGGGCTGCTGCGTACGTGAACGACGAGAGGGGGCCGTGGGGGTTGACGGAACGAGAGGACGCACACGGCCGCTCCTCCCGCCGCCTCGTTCACGGCGCTCCGCACGCTCGCTCGCTGGCGGCCGTCGACTTTACGGTCGCCTTTCGAAAACTTCCAAGCGAAGAGGGGCCGGGGCAAAGTTCGGGGATGAATGCAAACGAGCTGGCGGATCGCACAGAAAACAATCCACACGATTAGCATCGCGACAAAACAATCTCCATGCGTCGTCCAGAAAGGAAGGAGGAACGAGTGGACTCCACCCGCACGCTCCTCTCGGTCTAATCACCCGCTCGACCGGCCGGGATCCCCGCGACCGCGTTCCGATGACGTGGCGGGGCGGGCGGGCGGCTCGTCCAATTTGACGTCTCCAACGGCGGCGGTCGAGCGGCGAACTCCGCGGGGAGGCCGGAGGAACGGCGGCGGCGTAAACAAAGGCGAGCGAGCAGGAGCGGGCGATAAACGCTGCAGAAGACACGTGCACGCGGCGACTTCCGGCGGCCGTCGACGTCATCCGAGCGGCCCGACGGAATGCGGCCGTAAATCACGAGAGTCGCGCCGTTCGGCCGATCGGCGCCCACCCTCCGATTTGATTTACGAGCTGGTCGGGAGCACGTGGCGTTCGGCGGGCGGGGATCCCCGAGCGGCCGGTCGGCAGGTGGGAAGCCCGAGGAATCGCCGCCCCGACCGCCGCTCATCCGCCGCCCGCCGCCCCGCCCGAAGACAAAAGCCGCCCCGCCGCTCGAGTGGCGGCGGGAATCGGCGACGAGCGTGGGAACGAGCGATTAGGAGGCGGAGGAGCCGCCCGCCCGCCCCCCGAATGATGAGCTCATCCGTCCGTCCGCCCCCCCGCGCACGTGCACGCGGACGGACGGGCTCCCGATTCGTCAGCCGCCCGCCCCAACACCCGATCGGCCCCGCTCGCCGCCCCGCCCGCTGTAAAGTTGTTTTGGCGGCTGCCCGCTAATCGGAGTCGCGAACTGTGCAAACATCCGCCCCGCCCGCCCGACCGCTCGCCCGACGTCACCACTTGTCCGGGCGAGCGGGGAATCGTGTTACACTTTTGACACGAACGGGGCGAATCGCCGATAAGAGCGGCGGGAACACGTGGGGCGAGAGAACAAAGATCGAAGCAGAAAGAAGGAGAGAGAAGAGTGTTCATTCCTCGTGTTTGCAGCAACGGTCGCCGCTTCCGCCCGCTCACCCCGATGGCGCCCCGCCGTCCTCCCAGGCGCCGCAGCTCGTCGTGCCGCGGCAGGACGGGGCGCCCGGCCAGCCCATCGGCCAGCACTCACCGGCCGCCCGTCGGCCGATGAGCGGCCAGCCGCCGCCCGGATGGCCGCCGATGCCCCAAGGTGAGTGGACGGAAGGAGAACTCCTCGAATGCTCGGCTTCAGGGCCCGTCGATCCGAATGATCCGAACGCCCAGCATCCGCAGCAACACCCGCACATGCCGCCCCAGTACCCCACGCAGCAGCCGATGATGCACCCGGGCTATCAGCCGGGGATGCACCCGCCGCCCGGCTACTGGGCGCCGCCGCCCCACCAGCAGCGATACGCGCAGTACCCGGGCGATCCGAACGCCTTCCAGCCGCCGCCCCCGCACATGATGCACCCGGGCGCGCAGCCGGGAGCGGGCGGCCATCCGTACTACCTTCAAGTGCCCCAACACCACCACTACGGAGGGAAGCCGGCCGGGCCCGAAGGTCTGCCGCCCTTCTCCGCCGCTCCCGATGGCCACCCCGCGCAGCACCAGCCGCCCCCGACTTCCGCCGCCCCGCCGCCGCCCTCCAGCTCGAGCGGCCCGCTGGACGACGAGGAGGCCAAGCGGAGACTTCAGCCGCCCGCCATGCCCCCGCCCAACGTCCACCACGTCTCGCCCGGTTATCAGCCCGGGATGCACGTAAGTGGATCTCCTTTCCTGGAACGAAAACAAGCGGAAATCCGCGCGAAAGATCGCGCAGCCCGCCGATCGAAAGGCGGCAGGCTGCGGTTCGTCGGATTGGCTTTCCGCACCACCTCGCTCGATTGATGGGGGAAGCGGTCGATTTTTCGCGGATTGCTGAACAACGAAGCCTTTGTTTCTGCTCGGTTTCGGGTCAAAAGCGTGCGGAATGAACGGACTATTTTTGTCTGTCCACTTCAGCCCACTGATCGCCCGCTTTCAGCCCTCGATGCACCCCGGCCACCCGAACATGGCCGGCCAGCCGCCGCCTCAAATGATGCCGCCGCCCGGGATGCCGCCCGGCCACGCCCCGCCGATGCAGGGAGCTCCGCCGTACAACGCGGGGACCTCTCGGCGAGTCCAAGGCCCACCTGCTGAAGCCGCAGCAGCGGGAGGCCGTCGAGAAGCTGGTCGGGCAGCCGTCGGACTTGATCCCGCAGCTGGTGATCCCGACGCGACGAATTTTCTTCGAGAACGTCGTCTTCATGAACGACCAGACGGGCGAGGCGCTCACCGCCCCGCCGCAGGTCTCCAAGTCGACCATCGACCTGCACCGCCTCTACCTGGCCGTGAGGAAGCGCGGAGGCTTCGAACAAGTGGGTTTCCTCTTCCGTCCTTTTGTTTCTACGTTCGCTTTCAGGTCACGAAGGAGAAGTCGTGGAAGAACCTCTGCACGGAGGCGAATCCCCGCATGACCGAGAGCTCGGCCGCCGGCTACCAACTCCGACGGCACTACCAGAAGTACCTGCTCCCGCTCGAGTGCCAGTTGAGACGGGCAAGAACGCGGAGGAGCTGAAGGCGTTCGCGGACAAGCTGAAGAAGAGAAAGAAGGAGAAGGAGCCGCCCGGATCCGCCGCCGGCCCCTCGACGCCCGGACAGCCCGCTTCGGCCGCCGGACCGCCCACGCCGAGTTCGATCCGCTCGGCGGCCACCCCCACGCCGCAGCACGCCCAGCAGCCGCCCCCGCAGCCGAGCCCGTCCTCGTCGGTCGGCGCCCCGCCCGCCCGGATGTCGCCCTTCCCGCCGATGCACGGTTGGTTTCCTTCTTTCGAATCAAAATGTGCACTGAAGTCATTGCTATCGAATGGGTTTTGGGGTCAACGTTGGGTCACTATTACACTCCTTTTCTTTGGTCTATGTTTTGTGCCTGTTTTTAATTGGGCCGCCCGGTTGAGAGCGGCCGGTAATAAGCAGAGAATGGGGTCTCTACCGTATTCTTTAACGAGAGAAACCAGCTGCCCCTCGTCCCTTACGAAACCGACGGCACGAAATGCCGAGTGATTTCGGAGTCTTCAGAAATCTGCGACCGGTATTCGTACCTCTTTGTCGCTCCTGTTTTCACGCGACACACGCGACCTTCCCGACGGCCGGTAATCATCGACTAAACACTCCTCGCTGGAGTGCGTGTCCCTTTCATGAGAACCGGCCGGCTGCCTTTCGAAACCGCCGACTGTACGCTCGTGTGGCCGACCGGCGGCTAATTAAAACTTTCGAGTGACATGGCCGTCGGCCGACTCCAAAAATCGACCCCGACGCGCA
Source organism: Aphelenchoides fujianensis (assembly GCA_024699865.1). Lineage (NCBI taxonomy): Eukaryota > Metazoa > Nematoda > Chromadorea > Rhabditida > Aphelenchoididae > Aphelenchoides > Aphelenchoides fujianensis. The sequence continues at coordinate 146,934 of JAMPIO010000101.1, forward strand.
AAGGCAACATTGGACTGCAGCAGCAAAACGGGTGGAAAAACACGGGGAGAACGAGCAGGAATCCTTTGAGGTTCGTTCCTATCCGCTTCGGGAACGCTCGCGACTTCAGTTCAAGCGATTAAAATAAGGTTGATCCCCTTGACTTTCCATTGGTCATCCGACCCTCCTAAACTCACTGACGCCGCTGCCCCTACAAACTCGCTCGCAGCTCACAATGAATACCTGCTCACCCACTTTTCACTTCCATGCAAAGCGACTTACCGACTGTCGATCCAGCAACTTCTTGTTCAACGGACTAAGCAGCAAGAATGGAGAAACGACTTGAATGCGGGAATCGGGCGAAGCAAGGGGGCAGGTTGAACGACGGGGCGGACTGGCCGTGGGAAGACGGCGGCCTTCCAGTTTGCACGGCATTAGGGCCCGCAATCCGCTCGGATTTTAATTGGCCGACCTGGGCGTCGGGCGGAAATGCCGAGCGGAATTGGCGGGAGCACGAACTCCTCGGCCCTCCGCCGTCCCCTCCTCTCCGTTACATTCGCGGTTTGTACGCGAGAACGGGCGGCGGAACGGGCGGCTTCGCGAATCGTCGGCCGGCCGACTGAATCGCGGGGATTTCGGCCGACCGGTGGGTTTCGGAGGCGCCCCCATCGGCGACCTTTCGGCCGGCCTTTGAGGCCGCTCGGCTTCCGCGCGTGCTCGTTTGTTCTCCCGCGTTTGTCGCCCGCTTTGTTTTGATCTCGTTGGTCGATGAGGGGCGTGACCAGCGAGGACACGAACTTCCGTCAGTCATTTACCCGGAACGGTAAACAACTCGCTCGCCTTGAAGAAGTGTTCGTCGACTTCTTTCCGCCTCGCCGGCGGTCACTCCCGTTCGCGGATTCCCGCCCAATTTCGCCGCTTCCGACCGCTCGCCGGTTTTTTGCTCGTTATTTTCGGGTGTTGTTCGCGGCGTTCTTTGCACTCGGCGGTCTTCGAATTGCCCCGACCGACGGTCCCGCTCGTTTCCGTTCGACTCGGGCGGCGATGACGTCGGCGGCCGCGGCGTGTCGTCGGGGTGGCCGCCCCGCTCCCGCCGCCGCTAATCACTCGGGATTGTGTTCCGCTCGCCGCCCGCTTCCTCCTTCTGCAAACCGCTCGCTCGCTCGTAGTTCGTGGTTGGAGAGCGAAGGGATCAAAGAACCGCATTTCGACACTCGAACGGCCGACCACCTGCGAGTGTGAAGGACAGCAGAGCGGTCATTCCACTGGGAACACAACAACCGTCTAATCGAAAGGCGAGTTGAAAGAACGTTGATCGAAGCAAGCCGGAAGTTCGCCGATCGACCTGCCCGCTTTACACCGCAGGAACAGGTTTACGACGGGTTCTTCTTTGTGTCGTTCTTCGGTCCACTCATTCCTCTCCTTCTTTCTTTCGGATGGTCAGTCCGGACAGACGTCAATTCTTTTCGAAAGACGACCCCCGGCTTTCTGCTCCGAGGCCACGGGCCGGCCGTCGGGCGCCCATTCGTCAGCCGAGGGCGGCAAAGCGGCCCTCGGTGTGCCGCGGGGCCTCCGGCGGCTTCCGCCCGACGGCCGGCCGTCTTTCGCCTGTTTGCGTTTCGGAGGGCCCGCCCGCCCGTCAAATGCACGACGGACGAGGAGGCGGCCGGGCGGGCGGGCGAGAGGCCCAAGGCAACGCTCTCGGTGCGAAATTACCAAAATAACGGCGGGCGGGCGGGCGGCGGAGGGGAGAAGCCGAGGGGGAATTTTTTGGTCCCGTGCGCACGAAACGGCCGCCCGGCCGCTGTGCTTCGCGACCGTCCGCCCTCCGCCCGGGCCTCCAGCCAAGAAGAAGGGAATCGTGCGGCGAGCGATGAAAAGAAGGCGGACGCTCGCTGTTGGAATTCCTCGCCGCGCCCCCCGTTGCACGTCCGCCTGCCCGCTCGCCTTCCATTGGCACGCCGAAGTGAGGAGGGGAGGGGAGAACGGTAAGGGAGGGCCGGCCTTCTCTTTCCTTCGGCTTTCTTTTCTCATGGTCATCCGGCGAGGGCGACCGAACGCGCCGAACGGGCCGGTCGGTTCGAAGAAGCCGAGCGGAAGACGGGAGTCGAATTGGACGCCGCACTTCCCGACCGACCGCCCGCCAAGTGTCCATTCGCCCCGACCGGCGGGCGGGCGAGCAGTCGAGTGTTCTTTGCTCTCGCGAACGGAATTCTCCGCCGCCCGCCCGCCGGCCGCTCGTTTGGCTCGAATTCAAACGAACGTCATCGCGTTCCGCCCGCCGACTTCGTTTCCTCGGAAATCGCCGCTCCGTCCGCCCCCTTTTGTTTGCTCGTCGTTTCGAAGCGTGGGAATCGCCGTTCGTTCCTTCCGCCTTTCTTCTTCTTCCGTCCTTTCGAATGACCACGCGGCTCTTCGGAATGTCCACTCCCAACGGTCAAGAGCTCCTTCTTGGAATCCAATCGTTCGGTTAATGAGCCCCTTATTGGAATCTCCTTGTTGCTCCTCAAAACTGCAGCTAATCGTCGGAATTCGCGTATTCCTGTGGTTCTTCCGCTCGCTAATCCGATGAGCAGATTTGGACCACTCGAATGTACTTCTTGGCCGATTTGACTCACTTCCCCGCCGTCCGAATGGCGTGTGTTCGGGTGGCTAATCGGCTTTGCGGGTGGGAAGTCGCCGTCTGCTCGAATTCCCGTTGAAAAGGAGGGAGTTCTTTGATCGTCGAGCGGACTACAAAGTAGAACGATTGCTGCTCTCGAATTTCTCCTGCTTGTCGCGAGTTGCGCGTGTTTCGCTCTTCGATCAAAATGGACGTCCTTTCGTTCTGCAGACGTCCACTTCCCCCCCGCTTTGTGCACGAATCCGAACGGGCCTCCGCCGCCCCAACCGCCAGCAGCCACGGATCGGCCGGGAGTTGCCGTGGACAGCAACTGGCCGAGAGGGCCGCCGGTGGGGAGCGCGACGCCAAATGGCGCCTCTTCGTTTCCTCCCTTCTACGGCCACCCCCAACCGTCCGCCGCCTTCGAGAAGCCGCGGGCGGCGATCGGAGTGCTGGAGCAGCCGGCAGAAGTTCGCCACCTCCAAGCGACCGGCGGCGTCCCGCGACCGCCCGCCTACGCGAACTGGAGCAACGGGCAATACCCGCAGCCCTTCTACCCGCCTCCCCCGAGCGGCCACCCGTTGATCACTCCAAAGAGCGAGCCGTTGAACACGCCGCCGATGTCCTCGAACACCCCAGCCGTCAAAGCGAAGGAGAAGAAGCGGAAAGCGTCGGCCGAGAAGCCGCCCTCGTCGAAACGGAAAGTCGAACAAGAAGGCGATCAAGGAGGAGAAGCCGCCCACTCCTCCGCCAACGGCCGCTCCCGCTCCACCGGCCGTCGTCCAGCCCCCGCCGTACAGCATGGCCGGCCACTCGTATCCGCCCGCCTTCTACGGGGCCGCCTCCCTCCCGCCGTACGCGATCAACGGCGTCGACTACCGACTGCAGGCCGCCGGGCAGGAACCCGCATTTGATCCACGCGCCGAGCGTCTCGATCCCCGCCGCCTCGAACGTGCAGACGGCGTCCACGTCGACGGCCGCCCCCTCGCCGTTCTCCGCGTCGCCCGCGCGCACTCCGCAGACCGCCTTCAACGCGGGCTACCCGGCAGCTTCGCCCTTCGGCTACCCGCACGGGACGAGCGGCCTCCAACCGCCCGGTTACTCCCCCGCCGCGATCGTCGCCCTTCCCCGCCTCGCCGAACCAAGCGGCCGGCCTCCTCGCCCCGCCGAGCTCCGAGCGACTCGCCCGCCTCCAACTCGCTCTCCCCCCAACCGCCCTGGTACTCTGCGCGGAATGCGATCTCGCCGCTCGTCCACTCGCAGAGCGGGGCGCCCTCTCCTCAACCGCCCGGTCAAGGCGAGGCTCCCGCAAGCACCCGCCTACCCACCTTCTTATCCTTACGCCGCATATCCCTACGCGCACCTCCAGAACAGTCCATATCGCCCCTCGACTCCCAGCCTATCCGCCCATGTACCCGCCCGTGGACGGCCTCTCCCTTCTACGCTCAGCACTTGCAACGATACGGTAAGACGAGGGATCAGCTCTCGTTTAATCCTTTGGATGGAATTCCAACGGTCACTCCCGAACTGCCTTTCTTCTTTTGGTTTCCTGCTTGTTCGTTCTCCTGTCCACAATCTCTGCAGATTTCCTAATCGTTAAGCCGCTCCGAGCGGATGTTCGCCGTCCGCAAGCCGGATTGCAGGCAGCGAGCGGGGGGAAGGCGGAAAGACGGCGATTTGCTCCTTTTTTGCGCTAATGGAGGCCGAAGTCCGCCGGGCGGCCGGCCGGTGGAATTAGCGAGAAATCCGGCGGCTTTGCGACTCGCGTGCCCGACCGGCCGGCCGCAAAGTGGGCCGCCGTTGTCGTGGCAACGAGCAGCCGGTTGTTTTCGGACGAAATCGACCGTTGGCCCCCGAGCAACCCGCCGGCTTCGTTCCGCACCCAAAAAACATTGGGGAAGGTGGGGGATTAGAAGCAGAATGACCACCCGCAAGATTAGAACACTCCAAAATGACGAGCAGCAATGACTTCAGTGCACAAAGCAGAGAACAGATTGATCGTTGAACGGAGTGAATGAACGAACGTGTGTTCAGGAATGCCGCCCGGTGCTCCGCCGCCCGGCTACCCGCCGCATCCGAGTGGTGATCCGAATGCCGCCTATTACTACGCGCAGCAGCAGCAACAACACGCCGCTGCGATGGCCGCCCAGCAGCAGCAACACCCGGGCATGGGACCGCCGCCCCAGCACATGCAGCCGCCGCACTCCGGAGCGCCCAACTGGCCGCCCCAGCAGTCGCCGATGCAGCCGCCGCGCTTCCCGATGCCCGGCAAGCAGATGCCGCCGTCCTCGAGTGCGGGCCCGCCGCCGGCCGACTTCCGCCGCCCGCAGATGCCGCCCGGCTCGATGGCCGGCGGGACGCCGTCCGCGCAGCCCTCCCCCTACTTCGCGCCGCCCCACTCGGGATCGCCGAGCATGCCCTCGCCCGGGTTCTGCACAGCGGGCAAGAGTGAGTGCTCGACGAGCTTCGAGAGCTCATTCGTTTGATTTCAGCAACAACCGCCGCCGCCGACCTCCCAGTCGCTCCCGCCGACCACCTCGAACGCGCCGTTCATGCACCCCGGCCAGCAGTCGCAGCCGCCGCCCCAATCGACGCCGTCGATCGCCACGAGCTCGGCGTTGGGCCCTCCGCAGACGCCGCAGCAGGTGCCGCCGACGAGCGCGGCCGCCTTCCCGCCGCACGGAGCGCCGCCGGCCGCAGCGACGGGCGGCCCGTTCATGCACCCCGGCCACCACCCGGGAGCTCCGGCCGCCGGCAGCGCGCCCTTCGGCCACATGCAGCCGCCGCCGCAGCACCCCGGCGCCCAACTGCCTCCGCACCATCCGGCGGCCGCTCGAATGCCGGGCGCCCCGTACGGCGGACCTCAGATGCCGCACCACCACCAGCAGGCGCCGACGTCGATGGGCAGCGCGCAGTTCCCGCCGAACAGCCTCGAGGCGACGGCCACCCGCTCGGCGTTCAACCGACGACGCGCGAAGCTGGCCGCCCGGGACTACGCCGGCATCACCACCCGGCAGCTGTGCATGGCCCTTCGGAGCGGGCAGGAGATGGAGGTGGTCTTCGCGCTGAACGCCCTCACCGCCCTCCTCTACGACGACACCCAGTGGCCGCCGCTGCAGCTCGCCAACGAGCCCCAACTGCTGACCCTCGCGCTCGAACACCTGCGCGCCACCCTCGCCGTCCTCTACCCGAAGGGAGTTCGAGGTGAACGAGACGGCCGAACTGCTTCCGCACACGCAGGAGTTCGACGCCGAGGCCTTCGACGAGCTGCCGCTCATGAAGGCGCGCATGGAGAAGGGCAAGGAGGAGGCGGTCGCCCGCAAGCTCGCCCTCGTCGACGCCGCCAAGTACCGCCCGACGGAAGCGGAGAAGGTCGCCGGCTCGTCCACGCGCCCGAAGACCCACGAAAGCGCCCCGATCGCCTCCACTTCGGCCCTCAGCTCGAAGATCACGCCGCCGAACCACGTGGTCGGCAACTACACGCTGCGCACGAGGAGCGGCAAGCGGGTGTACGTCGAGCCGCGAGCAAAACGACCGATGGCCCTCGACCGGCTCTACGAAGAGCTGAAGGAAGGTGAGTGCCCCGCAATGTGTTGTTCATTCGTACTCCTTCTGTTCAGACACGCCGAACGGGACGCCCGAGAACGGCGACCTCTCGTTCGCCGAACTCCGCCTTCAGATGGAGACGGGCACGGGCTCCTCGATTGCCGACCGGATGTTCCGCTGCTTGCGCACTCGTCTGAACGCTCGGCGGGCGCTCTCCAAACCGAAGGGCTCGCTGGCGGACGTGATCGCCGAGAAGAACGCGGGCGTGAACAAGGAGAACGAGGAGGAGCTGGAGGTGGACGCGACGACGCCGAAGATCGAGAAGGTTCGTCCTTCCCATTAGTTTTTTTTTTTATTCTTCTTGTTGCGTGCAGGGCGGCCCCGAGTTCTTCTACCGCGAAGCTCACCCGTGGGAAGTGTGGGATCGGTTCGCGAAGCCCGACTGCTCGCTTCTGCCGCGCCAGGCGCCCGTCCAGGAGCGAGATCCTGCCCTCCAGGAGCTCGCCGACCGCGCCCTCTGCCTCTCGAACATCGTGCGGGGCTTTGCGCTGATCCCCGGCAACGAGCCCCTGATGCACGCGAACCGCCCGCTCCTGCACCTGGCCGGCCGTCTGCTCATGCTGATGGTCGGCGAGGACGAGCAGCAGCGAGTGGCGCGCGAGCAGCTGGCCGCCGGCACGAGCGCCGCGGAGAAGCCGAAGGCGAGCGGAGCGGCCGACGTGAAGAAGGAGCCCGAAAGCGACGCGATGGAGGTGGACGCGACGGCCGCCGCCCAGCCGACGGCCAAACCGGCGGAAGGCGAGCCGACGGTCGACTCGTCCAAGCGCTCTCAAAACTGCCCGCCCGAACGGGACAGCGACGAGAAGCTCCTCCTGGAGACGGCCAACTCGCTACGCGACGACGCCATTCGTGGTCCTCGCCCAGCTCTCGCAGTTCACCGACCTCTACGCGCTGGAGTCGGAGATCAGCGAGCCGCTCCTCGACGCCCTCCTCCATTGGGCCGTCACCACGAACGTGCAGGCTCAGGACCCGATCGCGCCGGGCCTCATCTCGCCGCGCGCCTACGTCTTCGAGATCGTCTCCAAGTACTCGCTGCTCGAGCGGAACGTCGACCTGTTGCTCTCGACCGGCTCGTGGCCGCGGCTGGAGGAGTTCGTCCGCGTGGTCTGCAGCTTCATCACGATGACCGAGGACCCGCCCATTCGGTTCGTTCTTCCCTCCGACTTGCTCTTTCATTTCTTCTCCTGCTTCAGGGAATTCGCGATCGTGATTCTGAACGCGATCTCGGTCGCCTCGGAGTCCGTTTGCCTCGTGGCCGCCCAGCAGACGAACGCCATCCACAACCTGATTTCGTTCCTCGAGGTCGCCGACCAGAACATGGCCACGGTTCGTTTCGCCTTGCCGTCTTTTCGTTTATTCCTTCGGTTGTTCAGATCGCGAGCACGAGCGGCTTGGACGCGTTGCGGGACAATCCGGAGCAAATCGGAACGTCCATCCCGATGCTGCGGCGGGCGGCCCAAATCCTCGTGAACTTCGTGCACCACGAGCTGTGCCGCGGGCCGTTCAAGACGCACGAGAACAAGCTGCTCTCGCTGACCGTCTCGCACGTGGTGAGTCCCCTCCATCCGATTGTTCTCGTTCACGCCGAGCGTTGCAGATGGACTCGCAAGTGGCGAACAAGCTGACGAGCGTCCTCTACGAAATCCAACAGCTGCCCGCCACCAAGGAGCCGAAGCAGAACGAGATCTCGGACGACGACTACGAGCGCCTCGCCGCCATGTTCCCCTCGTGCACGTGGAGGATCAGCGACGACGAGCAGCCGCTCCCGCCGGCCGCCTTCCTGCCCGCCGCCCCGCTGCCCGCCTTCCAGCCGGCCGACGTGAAGCCGCCCGCCTTCAACGGGCTCTTCGGGCCGAGCGGAGTGAACGGAATCGAAGGTTGGTTGCCCTTCCTCTTCGAGTTGATTGGGGACGTGCATTCGGAATGAGTGGACCTTGGGCTTATTGTTTGGTCGACTGCCGCCTATTCGCGGCGTTCCCGAGTGTTCCGTCCGCGGCTTTCTTTCTCCACCATGACGCGCGTGTCAAACACCAAAGTGGCCGCCGAGTTCCCGCCCAAAGCGGAGTGCACTTTTTCTGACCTTTTAGCGTCCTTTCCGTCCGCCGGCCGGGCTTCAAGTGGCGGCCGTCAGTTTCCGCCCGCCCGCCCGCGATTCCTCGAGTGGCCCCGCCCGCTTTTGAGTCCGCTGCGGCCGAAAGAATCCGCTTGTGTTCGAATTCCCACGTTTCTTCGGCGTTCTGCTCCCGCTGGTCGACGACCACGCGGATTATCCCGCCCGCCCGCCCGCTCTTTCGGTCCGGCCGGCTATTTGCGGTCGCCGTTTGCAACGAACGGCGGCGTTTCTGCTCGCTCTTCTTCCTTCAAATCGAATCAAACAGTTGGGTTCTTTGCACTCGGTTCCGCGTTCCGGCTACTCGTTGGAGGGTAAACGAGTTAGTCGGTCGACTGCTCTTCAAAAGTGCACTCCCGACCGCCCCGTCTGCTTTCCGCTTCGACAAGCGGCAGTCAGACGGCCGCCGACTTCTTTTGATTCGACGGAGCTCTTCGTCGTTCGTGCGGGTAATTGCGACGATTCAGCCACAGTTTTGGACACGGCAGAAGATGACGAGTCTTCTTGCACGCCCAAAGAGATCGTCGGCTGGAATGCGGGGGATTGTTTACGGGATTCGTTGAGTCCAACGTGCATTCGCGCTCTTTTTCCATCTCTGCTTTTCAATCAACAAATGGATGTCTGGCGGCTGCCAACTCTCGCGGCTTCTTTTGCTCACGATCGTTGCCACTTTTGATCTCTTGGACCCCCGCACGTCGACGAGCCCACTTTTTTGATGCACTCGCCGTCCGCCAGTGCGTGGTTTTGATTAACGGCCGTTGGACTGCGGTCGGCGGGCGGGCGGGCGGGCGGGCTGATAATCGGGGGGTTTGCGGACGATGTTGCGGAAGGGCGCCTTAAAAGCGGCTGTCAGGAACGAAAATACCCGCCTTTCTGTTGTCCTTGACTTCTTTCCGTGTGAACTCGCGCATGCCCGCTTCCTTTTGTTTCAGTTGAAGTTCTTCTCTAGGCCTGCGCAACAGAAATGTTGCCGTACGAAGTGGAAGAGTGGGAAGCTTCCTGCAGTTTCGAGGGTGAGCGGAGGAATGACGAATGCACGTCCCCAATTAGCAACACCCTCGTTCCTTCCTTCGCTCTCATTAATCGTGCTTGTTTGCAGCGATGCCCGTGAACGGAAGTGCGAAGCCGCGCCGAAAGCGGCTCCACTGCCACCCGGACGGCCGGCCGATGACCGCGTTGGAGCGCGAACTCCTGCGCGACTCGGACGCCGAGTCGGTGGACGGCGACGAGGAGGCGGTCGGCGGTTTGGACAACGGCGGCCACTCCGCCCCGCCGCCCGCCCACGAGCCGCCGCACTTGAAGACGGCCTCGGAGAGCGTCAAGGAGCGCATTCGGAACAACATCCTTCCGCCACGAGCACGAGCACGAGGAACTCCTCCAGCAGCAGCAGGCGGCCGCCGCGGACGAGCCCGAGGCGAAGCGGACGCGCATCGTGGGCAACGGCGTGATTTCCCCCAAGTGCAACGGCGACCTGAAAGTCCGACCGGCGGGCGGCCAGACGAACGCCCCGACCAAGGCGGAGAACGGGACGCCGCCCACCCAGTCGACGGGCTCCGGCTCCATGCAGGCGGTCGCGTGAGCGCGCGGACGACGACGAGCAGCAACCCTCAACGATCTCAACTCGCGCGAGTCAAACGGACATGTAACCTCGCCTCCCCTCCTCCCTCCTCTGTTCCATCCACTTGTTTGTTCTCCCGTGCGGCCGCTCATTCGGGATCCTGCGAGTATTTATTTCTTTTAAGCGATCTTCCCCCCTCATCGATTGTATCATCAAACGCCCAGTGGGCCGTCCGCCATCGTTCTAGCTGAGCCCCTCGATTGTACGAATTGATGCCTTGATCCTCTCACCCGCCCCCCCTCCCGACCGCCCCCTGAATTCACCTCTTCCTTCTTATTTGAGTCGTAATTGGACGCGATTGATTGTTCGGTTGTTTGTTTGACCACAATGAATTTTAACCACTTCCGCATGTCCGTCCCGACTCGCCCGTTCGCTCGAAAGCAAGTGGAATGCAGGAACAAGAGGGGATTGTTCGTGTCCTTCGATGAGCTGCCGTCTTCCGCAAACCTCACTCCCCGCCCGCCCTCCGCTCGGCCATCCCTCCTCTCCCCCTCCTTCCTTCCGCTCTTCGGGTGCTTCCTCGTGCGAAAGAATCTTCTTCCCCTCATCCGTTCGAACGCTCAATAGTCGGGGGGAGTTGTCAGTCGGCTGTCCTTCCCTTCGGTTCGGCTGCAAACCGAAGGGATGTCCGCACACGCGACAGCCGACGATCCCGGTTCGCTCCCCCAATCGCTCGTTAATTTATTCCTCTCAATCATCGTCTCCCTCCGTCGGCCGTGTAAGTATTCTCCTGATCTTCCCGCCCCTCCTGTCGAACTTCCATTCACTCTTGTTTTACTCATCGTTCTGTTAATAAATACGATTACTCGTTTGTTCGCGGTTAGGCCTTATCATCAAGGCGGGTGCACGAAAAGTGCACTCGATCACGGCTTCCCACTCCAAACGACTTTATTGATCGAAACGAACAACCAACTGCAACGTTAGAAAAGCCCGACGATAGAAGAGATGAACAACAAATAGTTAGGTGGGATGAGAACAGAGAAGTGGGCGCCTCATTTGGTCATCAGCCGGGGCGCAATTGACATCGACATCAACTCCTGGAAGAGGAGCTTGCAGGCGTACGGGAGGCGGACGGCCGACACTTGGGTCTTGTTGCGGCATGCGCGGCACTCGAACGAGTTCGTCCGCTGGTTGGCCACGACCATCTAGGCCGCACTGGTTGCACACGTAGACGTGGTAGGGATCGGAGACCTCGAACAGGCGCTCGCGGAGGAACTGCGCCGCCCCGTGCGCGATCTGACAGTCGCGCTCCATCTCGCCGAAACGGAGGCCGCCGTCTCGAGCGCGGCCCTCCATCGGCTGGCGGTTCATCATTTGGATGGGGCCGCGGGCGCGCGAGTGGATCTTGTCGTCGACCATGTGCTTCAGACGCTGGTAGTAGGTGGGGCCGAGGAAGACCTGGACGGTCAGCTTGCGGCCCGTGTGCCCGTTGTACATCACTTCGTTGCCTCGAAGGTGGTAGTCGTACTCGGAGAGCAGCGTGCTGATCTTCTGCACATTCACCGTGTCGTTGAAAGGCGTCGCGTCGCCGATTTCGCCCTTGTTGGCGGACAGCTGGAAGCGGCAGAGACGAGTGGAAAGAGTGAAGGGAAGAACTCACCTTCCCTTGCAAGCACTCGATCAAATGGCCGATGGTCATCCGACTGGGGACGGCGTGCGGGTTGATGATGATGTCCGGTGTGATGCCTTCGCGTGTGAATGGCATGTCCTCCTGTCTGCAATCGAGGGATGTTCACTCGTCCTGCTCGAAAAGGGGACTCACCGGTACATGATGCCCATCGTTCCCTTTTGGCCGTGCCGCGAGGCGAACTTGTCGCCGATCTGCGGCAGGCGGACGGAGCGGACGCGGATTTTGATGAACTTGTTGCCGTCCGTGTTCACGCTCAGCATCACCTGATCAACGATGCCCGTCTCGGAGGAGCGCAGGAACGTGGAGGAGTCGCGTTTCGTGTAGCGCTGCATCATCGGGTGTGTGTCCTCCTCCTCGGGCAGCGAGATCGTCTTGCCGATGATCACGTCGTCGCCGGAGACGCGCATGCCGGGCGCGATGATCCCGTCATCGTCCAGCTTGTCGTAGACCGAGTGGCGCATCCCCGAGCAGTTGTCCCGCGTGGGCTTCTCGATGATCTCCGGGTTGCCGTACTCGAGGTTTGCCTCCTGGTCTCGGTAGGAGCGGTAGAAGACCTGAACACTCGAATGAGTGAATGAGGAGTGGAAGGGGGAAAACGAACCGAACGGAAGAGCCCGCGATCGATGCCCGACGCGTTCATGATCACGGAATCCTCTTGATTGTAGCCCGAGTAGGAGAGGATGGCGACGATCGCGTTGATGCCGGCGGGCAGCTCGTTGAAACGGAGGTACTCCATCGACCGAGTGGTCACCAGCGGCTTCTGCGGGTAGTAGAGGACGTGCGCTAGCGTGTCCATCCGCACGTGGAAGTTCGTCGTGTACACGCCCATCGCCTGCTTGCCCATGGCGCTCTGCAGGGACAAGTGAGTGAATGGTTGCTCGAAGGGGCGCACTTGGTAGGTGTTACGCGGCGACTGGTTGTGATCGGGGAACGGAATGATCGACGCGCACACGCCGAGAATCATCGCCGGGTGGATCTCGCAATGGGTGTACGTGTCGCAGTAACCGCCGCCCTTGATGTCTTCGGGGCTCATCGCCACCATCGAGGTCTCTACAAGCCGGGAGATGAAAGTGAACAGAAGAACGGAGAGCACCGACCTTCCTCCATCGCGTCGATCAACTCGACCACTCCGTTCGCCACGAGGTCGGACCACGTGAAGTTGTTGCCCTCGCGCTCCTTCAACGCGTCGATGTGCGTCTTGCTGAGCTTCAGCTGCTGATTCTCCGAAACGATCAGAAGCGGCCGACACACGCGGCCCGGGTCGGTGTTGATTCGAATCTCGCGGTCGCGGATGTCGCGCACCATCGACACTTCGGAGACGATGATGTCCATCTGACGGCGCAGTTTGCGGAGGGTTTTCATCAGGAGGTCGGGGTCTCGGTGGACGCCCACCCACGCGCCGTTCACGAAGATCTTCGTCGCGTCGCAGATGGACGAGGGCGACACTTCTGAAAGAAGAGGAGGATGAAAAGAAAAAGGATTGCAAGGAGGGCACCTTCGAGCGTCTCCATCGACCACTCCTCCAAGAACTCGAGGATGGGTTCGGGCAGCGAGCCCACGGAGATGTAGGCCATCAGGGCGAGGTTCTTGACCAACCCGACGGCCTGTCCTTCGGGCGTCTCCGCCGGACACACGTACCCCCACTGGGTGTTGTGCAGCTGACGAGGCTTCGCGAGCTTCCCCTCGCGACCGATCGGCGAGTTGCAACGCCGCAAGTGGGAGAGGGTGGCCGTGTACGTCAGCCGGTTCAACACCTGAACGAAGCGATTGGACGGAGAAGAACAAAGCGAAGAAACTCACTTGACTCACGCCCGCCCGCACCTGATGCGCCTTCTTCTGGTCGCCCCAATTGCCGGTGGACAGCGAGTAGGCGAGGCCGCGCGTGATGGTCGTCGTCTTGATGCACACGTCCAGGTTGAAGTCGTGCTTCTGGTTGATGTACTTCTGGGCGATCAGGCGCACTTCTTTCATCAGGTTGCGGAAGAGCGAGCGGAAGAGGAAGGCGAGCAGCGGGCCCGCCAAATCCAGCCGCTTGTTTCCGATGTGATCGCGGTCGTCCAGCTCGCGCCGTCCGAGAGCGGCGAGCAGCAAGCGGTGGACCATGTAGCCGATGAAGTACTGCAATCAAGCAGTGAATGTAAATAGTACGAAGAGAACTGACCGCCTTCTTCGTCTCGCAGTGCTCCGAGACGCCCACGTGGGGGAGCATCTCCTTCTGGAGGATCTCGCGCGCGTACTTGATCCGCTGCTCCTTCGTGACGCCCGGCTTGGCGCCACGCGCGCCGATGAAGCTGAGCGCCACCTGCTGCTCCTGGATGACGAAGGCCTCGTTGATGGAGGGCTTGACCATCTCGACCATCTCCATGTCCTGCTGGTCGTAGATGATGTGCTCCATAATGTCGAGATCGGACACGAAGCCGAGAGCTCGAAAGACGATCATGACGGGGATTTCCTGCAGCACGCGTGAATACGAAGAAAAGGTCGTGCTCCACTTACCTGTTTGATGTACGGGAGGATGGCGATGATCCGTTGGCCCATCGAGGAGATCGTGCCCGCCTTCCCGCTGCGCGCCATCATGTTCACCCAGAGAGTGGAGGCCGGGCGGCTGCAAAAACGACGAAGTTGCATGAACGATCGGATGGAGTGGAAGAATCACCTCGAGTTCTCCAAGCAGGAGCGGCACTCCGTCTTGTACGCGTACTTGCCGTCCTTCATGCTGAACACGTAGACCGTGTTGGTGGCCATCTTCTCCTGCGCGATGAGCACTTTCTCGCTGCCGTTGATCACGAAGTAGCCGCCCGGATCGAGGGGGCACTCGTTCAGTTCGGTCAAGTCGCGGTCCGTCATGTTCGAGAGCATGCAGTAGGAGGATCTGGACGAGGATGGACGAAAGGAAGCGGAAGAACGCCCACCTCAGCATGATCGGGATCTTGCCCACAAAGACCTTGTTGTAGCGCGTCTCCTCGGGCTGCGCGTCCGGCCGGATGACCGTCTTCGTGATGTCCACGTAGAGCGGCGAGGAGTACGTGAGGTTGCGCAGGCGGGCCTCGTTCGGCATCATGCCGGTGGGCGCGCCGTCCTTCTCCCAATGGGTCGGTTTCGACAGGTAGATCTGTCCGAACTTCAGCTGGAATTGCGTCGGCTGATCCACTTCTCCTGCAACCCAACGAATGCGAGGAGAATGGCGGGAGGGAACGAACCGCCATAGTTCTGAGCTTCCGTTTGGAGCTCGACAGGCGGCGAGTCTTCGACGATCCGCTGGACGATCATTTGGATGAACTCGTCGAAGGAGTCCAGCTGCTGCCGAACGAGCCCCTTCTCGTCGAAGTAGGCGGAGATCACCACCCAGCAGGCCTCCTGAAAACACGCGAATAATCGGAAGAAAGAAGAGGAAGCCACTCGCCTGCCACAACTCGGCGGTGATCTCGTTCTCGTCGTCCACTTCTTCCGTGTAGTCCATCCCGGCGTCCTCTTCGGGCATGTCCTCGTCCTGCATCTCCTCGTACTCGTTCTCGTCCCCATCGTCGCCGTTGAACATCCTCGCTGTGGTTCGAGTTCACGAAAGACGCGTGAAATTCCCCGACCGGCCGAACGGACGAGGGACGAGCGGCACCGGGGCGGCGTTGCGAAAGACGCGCGGACTGCCCACCCATCGATTTTCCGCTGCGTTCCCCAAAACGGCCTACCGTTTCTTTCCTTTCTTTCATTAGGACGAGCAATGCCTGGTGGATGCGAGGATAGAACTTTATTGTAAACCCGGAATAAACGTGATAGACTGGAAATGCGTGAGATGCGGGCTCAATAGTCGAAATACGAGACAAACAAAAGTGAAAAGACGTTAGAAAAGGAAGAGATCAAATGGGAGCTGACGATGAGGATCAAAAGAAAGGAGAAAATGAGTGAGGATCTTGGGGGATTAGCGTGGGAAGAGGCTGGAAGGGCCGCCCTCCTTGCGGCGGTGAATGAATTGACAGCGTTCGCCGTAGGCGCAGAACTGATCGCGCTCGAAGTTGCGGCACAGTTTGGTCTTGTAGTTCTTGGGCTCCTGCAACGAGCGAGCGGATGACGGAAAGGGAAGAGGGGACTCACGGGCATCAGACGGAGTTCCCCGACGCCGTGAGCGAAGCGGCAGCGGTCGCCGTACTCGCAGGTGCCCGTGCGGGAGAACTGGTTGCAGAGGGACGTCTTGCGCTTCTCCTGCAGCCGCTTCTCGCGCATCCGATTGGCGCGCTCCTCGTCCGTCCAGCCGAACTCCTCGCGGACGGTCGGCGGCACGAACAGCGAGCAGGCGGCCGGCGGACGGCGCGCGGGGTCCGGCAGCGACATGCCGAGCGTCGTGGTGTGCAGCGAGCGCGCGAGCACCTCGATCTCCGCCTCGCGCCACGAGCGGCGCGTCGTGAAGGAGCGGTCGAACCACGGGCTCCACGCGTCCTCCACCTTCAGCGGGGCGCCCGAGTGGTGCTCCCGCTCCCGCTCCTGCGGCTGCTGCTGCTGTTTGCCGTCCGCCATGGTGACCTGAAAGCGGACGGTGAGGAGAGCAGACGGCCCGCACTCACCCGAAGAAGCGCCGAGAAAAACCGTCCGTTCGTTCGGCGAAAACACACGAGACCGCCGATCTGCCGCCCACCCGGCCGTCGGCGGCGGTCGGACCCGCAGCGGGGAGAAGCGGGGAGAAATGACTCGCCGTGCGGCTGGTCATTCCTTCCGCCGCCCCCGCTCCGCCCGCTTGTTGTCTGCATTGCCGACCAACCCCACTTCGACATGAGAAATTTGCATGGACAAGCCAGGAGGAGTATAAAAGAGGAGACGAATCGAGCGGGGCGGCCACTTTCGTCTTCCACACCGCCCGCCCTCCCGCTCGGACTCGAGGACGCGATGGCCGACGAGGAGCAGCCGCCGCCCCCGCTCGAGGGCCAGTCGAGCGACCCGCCGCCTCCGGACGCGCAGCCGGACGGGCAGCCCGAGGACGAGCAGCAGGCGCCCGTCCCCGACGACGCGCCGCCGCCGCCTCCGCAGGGAGCGGCCGACTTCCTCGCGCGCACGGTTCGTCCCCTCCGCCCGCCCACTCACCTCGCTGCAGGGCCTGCTGGATGTGCCCTGGTATCACGGGATGCTCCCGTTCGAGGACATCTCGCGGATGCTCAAGGAGAACGGCAACTTCCTGCTTCGAATGGAGGCGGACGAGAGCGGCGAGTTCCATGTAAGTGCCCCCTCTCCTCTCCGTACTGTCCGCTTGCAGCTGGTGGTGTCCGTCTTCTGGGAGGGTCTCGTGAAGAACTACTCCATCCCTCTGCTGGACGGGGGCCAGTTCACGTTCGACCACACGGTCGTCAAGCCGAGCGTCAAGGAGCTCATCGTCCACTACCAGACCGCGCAGCGCCCGCTGCAGCCCGGCGGCGCCCAGTTGGTGTTCCCCGTGCGGCGGCAGGCGTGGGAGCTGCGGCGCGCGGACATCACGCAGGAGCAGAAGCTGGGCGAGGGCGCCTTCGGGTGAGCGGCCACTCGCCTCCTCTCCCCCTCATCCCGTCCGTTTGCAGGGAGGTGTTCAAGGGCACGCTGAAGTGGAAGGACGGGGGTGTGATCGCGGTCGCCATCAAGACGCCCAAGAAGGCGGTCGGCAAGGACGTGATCGCCGAAGCGATGAAGGAGGCGCGCATCCAGAAGGACTACGTCCACCCCAACGTCCTCCGCCTCTTCGGCGTGTCCGCCGAGATGGAGCCCCTCATGGTGAGCGCGTGTGATCGAACGAGGCAATCCACTCGTCGTTGCAGATTGTGCTCGAGTTCGTGGACGGCGGCTCGCTGGAGAGCTACCTGAAGATCCACGCGGACAAGATCACGCCCGCCCACCAGTCGACGTTCTGCTTCGACGTCACGTGCGGCCTGGACTACCTGCACGAGCGCAACTGCATCCACCGCGACATCGCCACGCGCAACTGCCTCCTTTCCTCGCAGTACTTCATCGTCAAGATCTCCGACTTCGGCCTCTCGTCCGTCGGCAACGTGCAGACCCTCGACCGCTCCAAGCCCGCGCCCATCCGCTGGCTGGGCCCCGAGGTGATGGAGACGGGCAAGTACACGAAGGCGGCGGACATCTGGAGTCTGGCCGTCGTCTACTGGGAGATCTTCACGTTCGCCCGCGAGCCCCCCTACAAGGAGCTCTCGATGGCCGAGGTGCAGACGAAGCTCCGGTCGGACCCCACCTTCCGCCTTCAAATGCCGCCCATCTGCCCGCCGGACATCAAGAACATCGCCCGCCACATGTGGAGCAGCGACCCGCTCAAACGCCCCAGCGCCAAGGCGGTCCACGCGAAGCTGTCGCCCTACGCGAACCGCGAGCGGTGCGGCTCTCCCTTCTTCCCTTTCCTCCCGACCGCCCACTCGCCGCTTGCAGCTACCTGAAGATACCCGGCATCGACGCGGCCCTCCTGGACGAGCTCTCGAAGAAGAAGAAGCGCAAGTCGCAGAAGTCGCGCGCCTCGACCACGGGCGGCACGAAGGAGGCGTCCGTCTCCAAGGAGCAGCCCGTCAGCAAGGAGTTCCCGCCGCCGGCCCGCGCCCCCGCCCAGGTCGTCCGACTGGGGAAGCCGCCGAGCGTCAAGTGAGTCCGTCCCTTCGCTCCTCTCATTCCCCCGCCCCGTTGCAGGAAGAAGGCGCCCGCCTCGCTCAAGAACCGCCAGTCGGGCTCGCGCAAGTCGAAGAAGAACACGACCGTCGACTCGAAGGAGCGCCCGCCGTCCGTCAAGAAGCGCTCCGCCCGCAGCAACCGCAAGTGATCTCCGCCCCTTCGTTGTTCCTCTTGTTGTGCGAATAAACCGGACGATCAGAGCAACGAAACACATGTTTATGCTCATTACGAACAGAGAAGCCATAAGTTACTCAAAGTAGAAGGGCGCTCATTTGAAGGAGGTGGTGTCGATCATGGAGGCCAAATTCTGGATGATGTTGTCCGCGAGCAGCGAGTTGACGGTCTCGCTCAAATGTCGCTTCGGATCCAACTTGCCGACGTTCTTGATGGCCAACTGCTCTTCGGTCATTTTCTCCTCTTCTTCCAACGCCTGAAATCGAGCAAAGTTTGTGGATGAGCAGAAGCGAGAGAACGCACCTTCTTGTAGAGTTTGGCCAGCTTCAGCATCTCGCCGACGACCTTCTCGTTCTTTCCGCAGTGCTGCTCGAAGTTCTGCAGGGCGAGCGACTCGTTCCACGACTGCTTGTTCAGATTGAGCAGCATCTTCTGCTCGAGGTTGTGCGTGCGGTAGGCGATGGGGATCGAGTAGTAGTGGCGGTTGAGGCCGTGGATGAGCGCCTGGATGGACGGCTTCTGCAGGTGGCCGATGTTCGACGTGGTCTGGCGCGGCTCCTGGTTCAGCGCGATGGTCTGCGGGTTGATCGTGCGGAAGGCGTCGATCACCACCTGAACACGAGGAATAAACAAAAGAAATGGGCGGAAAGGACGTACCTTTCCCTTGACCGACTGGATCGGGTCCACGACCACGGCGACCGCGCGATCGGAGAGCGCCTCGAACGACTGCTGCGTCGAAATATCCACGCTGCAAACGAAACGAGAGGATTAGTGGGTGAAATCGAAATAACGAACCCCGAAAGCCAGCAGCCGAAGCCGGGATGCGAGTGGTACCAGCCGACGACCATCTCCGGCCGGCCCGTCTGCTTCAGCATCTCCAGCATCTTCGCCTGGAACACGGGATCCACCGCCTCCACGGAGACGCCCGTGCCCGACTGCGGCATCGCGAACACATCGATCACGTTCACCGTGTACTCGTCCACGAACTCGCCCAGCATCAGGCCCATCACCTGCAACACGAGCATTTGAGAGGAAAAGGGAAAGAAAGAACCCACCTCCATCGGGACGCCCGCCCGGCCGTGCTTCAGCATCTTCAAGAGGGCCAACGAGGAGATGTAGACCGTCTCCGAAGTGTCCACTTGATTCGAGTCCGACGGCGTGGCCCCGCCAAGGCCGAGGTTCCCGCCGAGGGCGCCCAGTCGCACGAGTCGCTCCATGATGCCGGAAGAACGGAGTGGGGAGTGAGTGAAATCAACAAGGATGAGTGGGAAATGGCTGGCGATTCTCCGCTCCCGACCACGCCGCTGAATTTGATGATTTTTCACTCCGCTGCGGCGGCAGAAAATCGATGGCGCAAAGGGCGACGGGCACTCTGCTCACACGCTCGGCCGCCTGGTCGAGAAGAACGCCTCTTCGTTGCAATCGTACAAGTTGCTGGTTGGATACATGTAACGAGCCGATCAACTGCTTCACTTCGTAGCTGCCGACAGGTCTCGATTGATAGTTGTGCGTGGCCGTTCAGCGATCAACACTTCCTTTCTTTAATCTGCCTTTTTGTTCCTTGATTTCGCCCTACAGTCGCCTCTTTCCGCCAACGTGCGATTGGAATTTATTGTTTCGAAGAACGGCGGCATCTTTTCGAACAAAGACGCTCAATACAAACGATGGGAGAAATAAATAGCGAGTGCGAGTGGGAGGACGCGGAGCACACGGCCCTCTTTTTGGGGGCAATCTCGAAATGCAGCAACAACAAACGATAGAACGAGCGATGAGTGAGAGGAGGCGGGGATTGCACCAAAGAACGAGAAGAATTGTTGTGATTATGTCGTGGGAAGAATGTCTGTCGACTGCAAGAGGACGAGCTTACAAGAGGGGAAGGTGGAGGGACAAAAGCGACGAGAAGAAGCGGGATTCAACCGGCTTTTCGTGGATACAAGTGACTTTCGATCATAACTGAACGCTTCTGCCCTCGAACGGACGGGCGGATATGAGGGCGAGATGGGAGGAATGTTCGTTGTGGACCTTCGGGGAATGCACGAGACGCTCAACGCTGCGAGCCGGTGGGCACGAGGGCCGCCTGTTGCTGCAGGACGGCGGCGGCGGTGGCGAGGTCGAAGCCGGGCGGCAGGACGGGCATCTGCGGGTACATTCCGCTCGCTTCGAGCATCATCTGCAAGCGTAACGGTCAATAACCTCTCATATACAAGCAATTTCTGATGAAATGGCCGCCCGAAATTCGCCTTTCAATCAGCCGGCCCCGACCCACCTGTTGTTGTTGGAGCGGCGAGTTGGCGGCCGCCGCGTAGAGCTGGGCGTCGTTGCCGAACGCGTGGAAGGGCGGCACGTGGGCGCCGTTGGCCAACGCGCCGAAGTTCTGCATGCCGGCGGCGAGGAAGTTCAACTGCGCGCCAGAGGTCGGGACGCCGCTGGCGTTCGGGAAGCCGAGCGGCGTGGGCAGCGGCAGGTGGGGGCTGTTGGCCTGCGAGAGGGCCGGCTGTCCGTAGACGCTCGTCGGGCACACGCCCCGGAAGGCCGCCAGGTGGGAGGCGAGGCCGAGCTGCGGCGGCAGGAGGCCCGCGTTCGCCAACTGCAGCAACTGGGCGGTGTTCAGCCCCAGCGGCAATCCCAACTGATTTGAGAGAGCGGCCCCGCCCAGCGGGTTCAGCACGCCGCTCATCTCGTCCAGACTGCACTGGAACACTTCGATGTAGCTGAAAGAAGAAGGCGGTCAGTAGAATGGGGCGAGAGACCACTTGCCGCTTCTTCTTCCCGATCTCCATGTTCTTGTTGTGGGTGTTCATGGCGGCCAGGCTGGCAGAAACCTCCGACTTCATCTGAAATGCATTCGATTGACCGAAAGGAGTGAAGGAGAGGGCGTACTTGAATGAAAGCCTCGCCCGACGGAGTGCCCTGGTTGTTGAAGATCATGTGGATGCCCTGGTCGACGATCTGCTTCGCGTGCGGGCCCAAGAACTCGGCGATCTGCTCGGGCTTCGCCTCATAGCTGAACGAAAGGAAGGTAATTGATCACCTCGATGGAGGCTTACGGAAGTCCCCGCATACGCAAGCAATCACGACGAGCTCCCGGGTAGGCGGCGGCTGCGACGGCGGCCTGTTGGGCGGCGAGGAGCGGCGGCGTTCGGGAAGCCGACCATCTGGGCGCCCAAATTGGCCGCCGGATTGGGGGCGGGCACGCTGGCGGCCGGTCGTTGCTGCTGGATTCGGTTGATGATCTGCTGGACCTCCGCTTGGGTCGTGCGGAAGAGCTCGATGTAGCGCGAGCCGATTCGGTTCTTGTGTTTCGAAAGGGCGCGCCGGCCGGCCTCGTCGTCCACGAACAGAACGAACGCGTCGCCGGTGGGGCGGCCGTCGGGGCGGTTCACGAAGAGGATCCCGTCTTCCAGAATCCCGGGCTCGCCGTCCGCGGCAAAGAAGGCGCGCTAAACACTCGCGTGTGATCGAAGCAGCAAGGACGGGGCACTCACGATGTCATTCTCCGTGCAATCGAACGGCAGTCCGCGCATTCGCACGATCATCGCGGCGTCTCGGCACACGAAGCGGAGGGCCTCGGAATCGGAGCCTGAAAGCGGCGAGCATGAGTCGAATGCAAACGAGCAGGAAGAGAGGAGCGCGTGCAGCTTTCGAAAGTACAAGCCGGCAGTAAAGCGGGGCGGGCGAACGAAACCGAGTGGAAAACAAGGCGGAACACCTGCGGAAAGCCGACCACCCGCTCCCAATTTGAAGCCGAAAGAGCAGAGAGGATTGTATTCATTTCTTTACGAACACTCCAGCAAAGTACCGTACTTGTCCTCATCACTCCACGGCCAAGAAGGAGATCGGACGGAAAGAAGCCGAAATCCCGGCGGTTCGCCCGAATCCTCGCCGGTCGGACGAAAAGCGGAGTGCGAATTTCGTGAACCGCCCGCCCGTTTTGCGCCCGCGGCGACCGCCGCCCGGTGTCATTTTGAATAATTCATTAGTTTTGGGGCGATAAATCGGGACTTTCCGCCGGCCGTCGGCTTCGGCCGGCCGTACTGTTGGGTTGGCGGGCGGCAGACGACGAGGTGATTCCCCTCCGTTTAATCAAAAGAACGTCCCCGTTCCGCCGTGATTCACGAGAAACACGAAATGGCGGTGGTCGTCGGAATCGAGCAGAATTCCCGGAAGTTTCGACACAACAAAACAAAACAAATGGGCGTCGTTCAACCAGTCAAACGAAAGAGCAAAACGTTAGCCACCACGCGGGGTCGAACCGCGGGCCTTCGGTTCGCTGGAGCGCCTCTGCTGCCTACAAGACCGACGCTCGTTCCACTGAGCTATGGCGGCGCTCTGGATCGTGCTGATTGCTTGACCTGCTCCCGGCTGATGCAAATGCGCAATCGACCGGCCCGCAAAGAAAGCAGCGAAGGGCGAGTACCGTGCAGAGAATTCGTTCCGCTTTCGCCCGAACGAAAGCGGCCGTCGACCCTCGACTCATGACCGCGAGTTAAACAAGGCGGACAGTTCGGATGGCCGGGGCGGCGGTGTGCAAATTGGATTAACAGGCCGCTCGGCCGCCTTCCGCATGGCAATTTGGGGGACGGCCAGGCGGTTGGCGGGGCGCCGTTCTAATCGTTTTGCGCTAATTATTCCTTGCGGGAGGCGAACTTTGCCCACAGTGCAATTGAATGCCGCGAAGGAGAAGAGTGGAACGAGAAAGAATGCCCAAGGATTGATCCCCCGCACTGCCCGCAACCCTCCACCTACCGACGGCCACGCGCAAAAACTCCTCGCCCGTGGACCGGTAGACCTGCAAAAGGGCCCGGATGAGTGAGTGGACGCACGCCTCCCGCCGACCTCGATGTAGCGATTGTGGAGGAAGTTGCGGTGTCGTCGGAGGGCCAACTCGCGGTGGGCGTTGCTCTGAAAACCCGAGGGATGAGGGGGACCTCCGAAAGAAGGCGGCTACTTCGAAGCAGACCAGCGACTCCCCATTCCGACGGCCTTCGTTGCCCAAGCAGAGTGCGATCCCGCCGCTGAAATCGCCGCGAATGAGCAAAAATGTTAAGGAGAAGGGGTTAGTCGAGTGATCGTGTTAAGGGCAAGAGAAGGGAAAAGAACGAGGGAAATCGAAGCACTTACGGGGCGATGTTTAGTCCCGCAAAGAAGAGCGCGATGTCCTCGTCGGAGGCTTGCCACGGTAGCCCGCGAGTGCGGACGACCAGCGAGGAGTCGATGCGACGGTCGAAACTGAAGCGGAGCATTTAGTTGCGTTTCTTTTCTTTCTGCTCACTTGACATAAGGCGTGTAACCTTCGTTAATCGTCTCCACATGATTCAGCAAGTCCAAGTTCTCTGCAAACACTCGATTGGTTCATTGGCCGAGTGGTTACTGTAAGCGAGAGAAGTGCCCGTTCTCCATTCGCTTTTGCTGTTCGTTGGACCAAAAGTCGGGATTTCAGCTGCCGCGTACGTGCTTTTTGACACTAGATGAAGGGGCTGCTTGGTGTTTGATGGGCTGTGTTCCCTTCTTTCCACTTCCTTTTGCTCCGATCTTTGGGTCGAGCGGGACGATTCGGGGCGAATCGCCGAGAATCGTCGCCGCCGCGCAAAAGAAGGCCGCGGGCCGGCGGGCGAGAAGTGCGTGGAGGTCGGTCGATTCAAAAGGCGGAAGGAAGATCGCCGGAGATACAAATCGAGCGGCGGCGACAAAGGCGCACAAAGGTTACGAAAATCGCCGCCGGTCGGGGGCGCAAAGTCGTGTCATGAGGGCGGGGAGTTTCGTTCCAACCGCCCGCGTGGATCCCCCGAGGACTCACTTTCGTTGAGCACTTCGAGGACCGCGCGGCACCGATCCGCGGTGTTCATTTGGGCGAACGCGTCGGCGCCGAAGCGGCTGTCGGGCAGCGTGTCGACGCTCACGAACTGGCTGAAGACGGGCGGCAGGCGTTGGCGCAGCGTCGAGTCCATCGTTTCGCCCACGTTGAAGTGGCGGGTCGCGTGGAGGGCGGCCAGCGGGTGCAACACCTGCCGAAGGTCCTCGGTCGTCGAAATCAGGAGAGCTTGCGGTCCGATGCGACGAGCAATCTACAGCGAACAAGTGAGGTAAGAGGAAGCAGTTAGCAGCGAGCACCTCCGCAATGTCGGCGTCCAAATCGCCCACGTGCACCTCGACGACCTCCGCGTTCTGCGCGGGATCGTCCGGTTGGATGGCGAAGGCGACGTGCAGGAGGGCGGCGTTGTGGTGATCGTGGGCGGCCGGCGAGACCGACGAGGCGGAGGACGGCGACGTCGTGCCGATGGCCGAGTCCGAGGACGACGTCGAGGCGGCCGCCGGCGAGATCGTCCGCCGCACGCCCGAAATCAGCGGCAGCGTCGCCTTGGCGCCGTTGGCCGCCGATCGCTGCGAGACGGCGAACGCGACGAGCACGGGCTTCTCGTGCAGCATTCTCGTGAGCTGAACGACGTGAGCGGTTGGAAACGAAGGCCGAGTGGAGGACACGAAGCTGGAGCGGCCCCTTGCTTGCTGCTCGTCCGACTCGTGTGTTCTGTGGGGATCCTGAAGAAAGCGGCCGATTTCATCCCGAAACTCAAACATCAACACGGCGCTCGGGAAACCCGCGGATTAAACGAGGAAAGAAGAACGACGAAGAAGAGGAAACAAGGGCGAGGAAGACCGCCGAGTCTCGACCGTCGCCGCCCCGACGGCTTGAGCGGCATCTTCGCAAATTGACCACGACAATCCCCGCCCGCCCGCCCGCCCGCGCCCGCTCGCCTCACCTGCCGGACGGCGGCGATTCGAGCGCGAGATTAACGAAGAGGAGGGAAGCCGCCGGTCGACGCACGTGCACGAGTGATGTCAAAACGAGGACGATGACTCCACGCTCCTCGCCGTCTTGACAATCCCGACGAGGAGCGGCGACTGTGGACGACAAGTTGCAAATGAGAAGGGGGCGCCCGGAAGAGTTTATTCGGACGGCAGTTTTTGATTCGCCGCCCGGATTTGCGGCTTCTTTCGGCCACCCGCCGCATTTCTTCCGCGAATTGAGGAAATAAACAAAAAGAAGGGCGGAATTCCCAGATTTCTCCCACGAACCGCCCTCCACCGTCCGGAAGCCCCTTTTTCGGTCCGTTCGTTCGAGACCGCCGGAAACGCTCTTCAATCGGGGAGGCGGGGACTTCACGCGGTGAAGTGCGCGAAACGGTTGCGATTTTTGCAACAAAAAGTGATCAGTTTTTGTTCTGCGCGAGTTTCGACCATTTTTTCTTCGCGCTCGATTGCTCACTCGCTT
This sequence comes from Aphelenchoides fujianensis, assembly GCA_024699865.1. Lineage (NCBI taxonomy): Eukaryota > Metazoa > Nematoda > Chromadorea > Rhabditida > Aphelenchoididae > Aphelenchoides > Aphelenchoides fujianensis. Next base: position 172,550 of record JAMPIO010000101.1, read on the forward strand.
CCTCGAGGGGAGATCCGCGCAGTGGACAAAAAGAAGGAGCGGCGGGCGCCCCGAAAAGGGCGGAGGAAGGCGGCGGCCGAAAAAAGTTTTGATTTTTCCACCGAAACCGTCGGAAACGCGCGGCGTACAAGGCACCGCCGCCGCCCCGTCTTCCCGTGCGCGACAATTCGCGAAAAAAACACGCGGCGTTTTTGAACGGTCGTCTTTTTCGGGTGACCTTCGCGCGCCGCGCGCTCTCGCGGTCACCCCGCGCCTCGCCGAGGGCCCGCCGTGTTTCCAATCGAACGGGCATCAATTTCTTCGACAAGGCGGGAGTTCCGGAAGAAGCGTTCGTTTGACGGTCGAAGGGTTCGAAGAGCACAACGAGAAAGGATCGCCTTGACGTTCCTTTGGAAGCCCAAAACAGAAGCGAAGAAACAAACGTGCCGGAGTTCGCCATCGACATCGGCGGTCGAGAGTGCGGCGCGGCCGGCGGAATCCGGCGGCTTCCTTCCGAAAAGGCGCGCCGTTAATCCGCTCGGATTCCCGCATCAACACGCCCCACCGGCCGCCCGCCGCCACGCGCCGTCGCCCGGCCACGCCGCCGAAATCGGGCGGCCAATCGGACGGAGCGGCCAAATTTATGCAAGTGCCCGCAAACACACCTTCGCTCCCCCCTTTGGGGCCCCTCGACCGAAAGAAGGCGTCTTCCGAGGGGCGGGGGTCGCGAACTCAACTCGATTATCAGACCGATCGCCCCGCCGCCCCGATTGACACGAAAGGAAGTAAAAAGAACGCTCCCTCTCCCGCCCGTCCATTCGATCAACGACCATCGTCGGCAGAGGAAAGAGTGCGTTTGCTTCAAGCAGCGGTGACTGGGGAGGGCCCCTTTCGTCGAGGAGAGTGGGGAGCTCCCATCCTCCCTCCTCTTCACTCATCTCATTGTGAATCCTCCCACCCGCAGGTAATCTGCCCGACTCGGCCGGCCAGCAAGAAGATTAACGGCAGGCGGGATTAACCGCACAGAAGAAGGACGGCAGCCAGATGGCCCTCGATTGGGGGGGGGGAGGAAGCGAGTGGAACGGCGGGCACGTTGACGGAAAATCGATAAAAGAGCCCCGAATCCACAGTAACGAGCAGCCAGAAAGGACGAACGAGGGAATCGGCCGGCCGAAGGCGCGAATCAAAAATGCGGCTGGCGGCAGGTGAAGTCGGCGAGTCGCCGGCCGAACGCCCGCTCCGCCTTGACGACCGGCTGCCCGTTCCACAAACGAGGGGAGAAGGAGCCGTCCGTGTGATCATGAACACCAACGATGAACGAAGCCCGAAGGAAGGAAGGAAGGAAGGGGGAATCCAATCAAACCGCCGCGCGTCGATCGTCGCGCCAATTTCGGGGGCGAAGACGGGGGAAATCCGACCGCCTTCGTCGCCCGCCGGACGCCGCCGGACGGGCGGGCGGATCCAGCGCGACGTCAAACCGTTTCGCTCGTCGCGCTCGAGCGTCCGAAAAGGCGGCGGCGATTGTTGGGCGGGGCGGAGGCGGGGCGGCGGGCGGAGGATCAAAACAAGGCGATTCGTCCGGAGGAATGCGCACGTGTGTCCACGGAGATCCCGCCCCCTCGACTCGCAGCCGGCCAGCCAGCCTGCGGTTATGAATGCGTCCAGCTGCGGGCCGGCCGGTCGACTCACTCGTCTGTTCGCACGTGTTCGGAAGTCCGACGGCCGGCCGCTTCGCTCGAACTTCGGCCGCGTTTACGAGCCGTCGGGTCGGGAGTGAAAAACGCCGCAAAAATCACTTCTTTTCGGTCATGTTCGCCCGCGTTTATGATCGGCGAGCATCCTCGCGCCCGCCTCCTTTGAATTCCGCCCGTCCGGACGACCTTCGGGAAGACGGGCGGGCGGCAGCTGCAGTCGAAAGAAACGTGGCCTTTACCCGCCCGTCCGCCTTTGATCCGCTCGCCGGCCGACCGCAAGTTGGCGGACCCCACCGATTCGACCGTCCAGCATTCCGTTGGACGCGTGGAACAAACAAAGGGGAGGACGTCGAATGGAAACAACGAGGAGCGGCACGCCGAAAGCATCGAATTTCGGTCGATTCGCCCCAGAAGTCACGCCATCCGCCCCCACTTGAAGGAAGCAACAGATGAGCGCCCAAAACAAACGGGAGCCCCATGAAAGGGGGACGCCGATTCGAACGAACTCGCCGCCCGAAAGGACGCGATCGGGCACTCGGTTCGGGCGAATTCGGCGGGCGGCAGGCGGCGACCGCGCGACCTCCCTCCATTGGGGCAAGACGCGAGGGCGAGCGGGCGGGCGGCGAGGGCGGGAGCATGAGATCGCCCGACCGCCCAGTGGTGAGTTCCGCCACTCGCCGCTCGCCCGCCCGCTCGAGCGGACGAGGGCGAAAAGCCACGAGCAGCGGCTTCCCTCGATCGTCGCAGTGATGGAAACAAATGAGAGCCGGTGGAAAGGAGTCCAACTCGAATCCTCCGCCCTCCACTGCCGTCTGTTGACTCAGCCGGCCCGCCCGCCCGCTCGATTCGTTGCGGACATCGTGGAGCGGCGAGAAAGGGGGGATGACTGCTGGACATTCGAGAGATCCCCTCCTCCGTTCACTGAACTCATTAATCGAAAGCAATCGAATGAACGGACTCGGCAGGCCGTTGGAGAAGACTCTCCACGCCGAACGACCCGAAAGAAGTCTGCCGGAGAAGAAATAAAACCGTTGGGCGGAACGGACGCCCTCCGATTTACTCAAGGATGAACTGAAGGGAAGGAAAAGGGAGGGAACAGAAGACAGAAGGCTACTGTTTCAATGAAATGACTCATCTACTCGAAGCATTCAATCAAAAGTGACCAGCCGCCCGCAACAGGCCGCGCATTTCCCCGGTCGATCGACAAAGCGGCTCCGCGAATGGCGGTCGACCGGCCGGCCGGCTCCGGCGATCGCCGTCCTCCATTGACGGCCGCTGAATGGACGCGTGTGGACGCCCGTGGTCGTCGAGGAGCGCCGGCCGGCCGCGCGGCTATTTGCTCAATTTGGGGAACAAACGAAGCGGGGAGAAGCGAGTTGGACGGGAATTTCGGAAGTCGGGGGACGGAAAACGAGTGATTTCTCCGCTTTGTTCTCCTTTCTTCTCGCCCGTTTGTGTTCGTGTATTTCGCACTCGGCCGGCGGGCGCGTGTTCATAAGCTGCGGCCTCTTCCTCGTCGTGCGCAGTTCCCGCCTCTTCAACCGCCGCCCGGCCGCCCGGCCGCCTCCCGATTCGAAGCGGGCCGATCGGACGGCGGCGGCGGTCGTGAACATCCGCGTTTTGTGTCGCGCGCGGAGTCCCGACCGTCGTCACGTTCCTCTTCACACGGGCGGCCGCCTCCGCCTCGTCCACTCCCTCGGCCACTCGACGCGCGTCTTCTTCGTCGTCTTTGTTTCTCCTTTCGTCCCGTCGGCCACTCCATCGGCGACCGTCCGCCGCACCTCCCGGCAGCTGTTTTCGAGCACTCGAGGCCCAGCACTTGCTCGGAGGTTAAAAGCAGGCCGAGTAAAGAGCTGCAATTAGCAACAACCAGACAAGTCGAAGAACAGTGATCGTATAATCCAATTGTAATGCAATCACATTCAAGAAGAAACCAGAAGAAGCACGGGCGAATTCAGAGTTCTTCTGGGGGCAAGCCTCCAGCACTCGTTCCCGCCTTGATTCTTCCGCAAGGGCGCGCTTTTGGCGTTCCGCCTCAGCCCTCAACTGCGGGCGGGCGGCGTCCTTTCGGCGAGCCTTCGAAATCAACGGTTCTTCGTTCATTTCTTCCCGCTTCTTCCGATCCGATCGACCGAAATGCTGCGCCGTGAGGTCCGCGAACGCCGCGAGTTCATCTTCCGCAAGACGAAGGAGAAGCAGCAGCGCGAGCTGCAGGAGCGGCGGGAGTTCGTGCGCGACGCGTTGGACAAAAACCAGTCGCTGCCGGCCGACCTGCGGAAGGAAGCCAAGCGGTTGGCCAAGGACGCCGACTGGGGCGCCCCGCTGGACAACATCGACGACGAGTACCGCTTCGCGGGCTGCCAGGACCCGAAGGTCGTCGTGACCACCAGCCGCGACCCGTCCGCCAGTTTGAAGCGATTCGCAAAGGTTCGTTCCCTCTTTCATTCACTCTCTTTTCAATCGTTCGTGTTCAGGAGATGAAGCTGACGATCCCGAACGCCCAAGCGGTCAATCGGGGCTCCCACGACGTGAAGAGCATCGTCCAGGCGTGCAAGGCGTCGGATGTGAGTCCTCCTTTTTGTTCGTTTGATTGAAGGCCGCTTGCAGGTGACGGACATCGTGTTCCTGAACGAGACGCGCGGCACGCCGGACTCGGTGATCATCACCCACCTGCCGCACGGCCCGACCGCCTACTTCTCGCTTCACAACGTGGTCATGCGGCACGACGTGGCGGGCACGGAGCACATGAGCGAGCAGTACCCGCACCTCTGCTTCCACGAGCTGGACTCGAAGATCGGCAAACGAGTGAGTTACCGCCCTTCTTTCGTTCATTCCTCTGCTCTCCGTTCAGATCACGTCCGTCCTCAAGTACCTTTTCCGGTGCCCCGTCCGGACAGCAAGCGGGTGGTCAGCTTCACGAACACGGACGACTTCATCTCCTTCCGCCAGCACACGTACAAGGCGGGCGAGGGCGGCGCCATCGAGCTGAAGGAGTTGGGGCCGCGCTTCGAGTTGCGACGTGAGTTCCTTCCTTCCAATTCACTCACTCACCCCTCCTGCTTGCAGCCTACAACGTGATCCTCGGCACGATCGACATCGCGAACTCGTCGGAGACCGAGTGGGCGCTCCGCTCGTACACGAACAAGAAGAAGGGCGTCCTGTCCGCCTGATCGCCGGCCTCGCCTCGTTTCCGCTAATCTGTTTTGTTTCCCCATTGTTGATTTCGTTGTTGTTGTTCGCACTCTGTTTTCGGAATGAACGTTCGTTCGTACAACAAAGTTTATTAAAGGTGAGTAACAAAAGGAAATCAACGTTAGAAACAGAAAGAAGAGGGAGGAGTGGGAGTGAGAGGTGAGCGGGGAGATCCGAACGGCAAGTGGGCACTCAGGAGGCTTCTTCGGCGCGCTTTTTCTCGTCCGGCTCGCCTTCGAGTGGGGAAGACGCCCGTCGTTTCTTGGGCGGCGTGGGAGGACGCCCATTGTCCATGACGATTTCGTCATCGCCGAAGTCCACGTCGTCGAGAATGATCTCGCTCTCGTTCGTCTCCTGCGTGGTGGCTTCTAAAGAGAATGGAAGTGAGTAGGCGGATGTAGAGATGACTAGTGGAAAGGGCAGGATTTGAGACAAAAAAGAGGATATTCGAGAGTAAAACGATCTAACGAGTGAACGAAAAAGAAAAATTAACGGTTTTGGTCTAAAGCCGAGCACGTTCAATCCACAACACAAAAAAGGCAAAAACTCACGAAGCTGAAGGAAGTACGGATGACCCACTTGCTGGTAGTTGAATTGGCAGAGCTGCTTGTTGAGGTCCGGAATGCCCAGCTTCTCGCACAGCTCCGACGACTGGGGATTGCTAAACACGAAATGTCTACTTTTAATCGATGGTTGAAAGACAAACCAGTAGAACTTGGCCCCAAAAGCCTCGGGGTCCCGCTTGAAGACGCCGTGCGGCTCGGCGGTCGGCCGGAAGTTGGCGGGAACGCGGAGGTCGCCGTCGAAGAGCTCCTCGACCGCCCGCCGGTTCTCTTCGGTCGGACGAAAGTCGGCCGGTCGGGCGGGGATCTGTACGTGGATCTTGGCGGCGTTCTCGAACTGCTTCGTCTTCTGCAAGACAACCAGCCAGTCGACGTCGTAGCGGAGTTCGTTGGAGAGTGGCGATTCCACTTCGATGTCCAGGATCTGAACGAAGAGGATTGAAGGAAAGATTGCTTGTTAGAGGCCACCTCGTAGAAGAAAGGAGTCGGAAACTTCGGGATGCACTTGTGGAGGGCGAGGAACTTCGTGGTCGCTGGCGGCCGCTCGTTTACCGCGGGGTGCTCGACGTTCGCCTCGAACTTCACGTGCAGGTGGGCGGCGAACCAATGGCGCGGCCGGAGCTCGCGGAGGAGGGACATCGAGTGCGGGTTGCCCAGCCGGTTGTTCTGCACGTCATCTCGAAAGTGCTTCTTGTGATTCAAGAGCCACCGCTCGTCCCCGTGCTTCGTGATCCCGTTCGGCCAATCGTGGCTCAAGAAGATGTCCAGCGAATGGGCTGAACACAAAAGAAATGAACGGACCGAAGGCTGGGAGAGCAAACGAACCCTTCTCGTCGGCCAGCAGTCCCAATCGGAAGCGTTCGAGTGACCGCACGTGGTACGAAGAGATGTGTTGGCCGTAGGGGAAGGGCGGCGCTTCGTAGTGCGCTGAAAGCAGCGGAATCAAAGGAAGAATGCAGTGGAAGAAACGAACAGAGCCCGTAGTCCTGCTGCTTGAAGATTCCCGACCAGCCACCGATCCGCAGCCCGCCGAAGTTCACGACCGACGCGAAGCCCAAGTAGAAAATGTTGGTCGCCAACCAGCCGCCGTGCGGGAGTTCCATCGAGTAGGCGGCGTTCTCGTGGTTGCCGCCTATCATGATCGTCAGGACGGGCGCCGTCTGAAACAAGAAAACAGTCGATTAAACGAAAGAGGAAGCGCCCACCTTCTCCTCCGGAGTAGTACTTGGCGAAACACCCGAGTTGTTTGTACTTCTCCGGGCAATGGAAGTGATCCAAATCGGCCTCGTTTCGCATCGCCTGAACACAACGAAATGGAAGGATTGAAGGAAGAAACGAACCTGGAAGTCGCCGCAGCACAGGAGGACGTCCACTTTGCGGCCGGTTCGCTCCTCGTCCTTTCGAATCGTCGCGTAGATCGTGTCCAACTCGCCGTGCGAACAGCCGACCGCCGCCACCCGAATCGTCTTCTTTTCGGCGGCCGGCCCCGCCGCCTCCTCCTCCGACCGCTCGACCGCCGGTTCCTCGACGGCCGGCGGCTTCTCCTCCGAATCGCTCATCACGAACAAACAAAAAGAATTCGAGAATTGAGGAAATTCTGGAGATTTCAGCGACCTTGCGCAGAAACCTCTCATGTAACGCAATTTCCGCTTATTGATTCCAGTGGAAAGAAGACCTTTTCTGGTTGGGGCTTGAAGCAGGCACCTGTGTGGTTGCAGTCGATGATCTTAAGAAGCTTGTAGCAAGAACACGCGGAAATCAAGGCCAGAACCTCAAACGAGACTTGCGCAACCAGCAGCCGGAATAAGAAAAACGAAACGAACAGCCGTTCTATTCAGAAACGTGTGGTTGCGTCCACTGATGCAAATTCGCACCGATCGGAGGTCGACTTCGAGACCCTTTCCGTTCGGAGCACCACTTGGACCTTCGAGTTCATCAGCAAGTCGGCGGCTCTCGTCCTCTCGCTCTCCTCTGCTCTCCGCTCGTTCCGTTCCGATGGGCTCGTGTTCGCTGGGCCCGCTGCTCGTCGTGATGGCGCTGGTCGTCTGGTCGGGAGTCGAGGCGCGCAAGGACATCATGTGAGTGTTCTCCGTACCTCTTCTACCACTCGTCTCACTCCGTTGGTTTCAGCGAGGTCGACTGCAGCAACGGGGGCACTATCACTCAAGAACGGAGCGATAAACTGTGGCAAACCCGATGAAGCCTTGCTGCTCTTCGTTGCGTTCGGCGAGAGCTACGAGAAATGGGGCTTGTACGTCTTCTGCCCACCTTTTGTGCTCATACTCCCGTTTGGCAGGTTCTCGGCAAAACTCGGCGACAACGACAATTGCGAGGTGAAGTTCGAGTGGAGCACGAGTGGAAACCTCACGTGGGTCAAGACAGACCGTAAACTCGACGAGACCAGTTGCGGCTGGTAACTGTCTCGTTGCAGCGGTTAACAACGTTCCTCTCACCAACGGGCAAACCATCGAGGTCAAGACGAGCAAAGTCACCGGCTCGCTTTTCCCCACCACAAAACCCGGTGCCGTAACTTCGAATGCGGCCCAGGAGTGCTGAAGTGCGAGGACGGCACGTGCACGGTCACGGTGACCACCGACAAGCAGGGCTCGCTGACGGACGTCAAACTCTATGCGGTAGGTTCTCCTTTCGCCCCTCGTTCTGATCGAAGCTTGCAGATCAACGTGGACGAAGTGAGCTGCAGTTGGGCCACTTGGCTGAAGATTTTGGACGGTCGGCCTGTAAGCCTTCTTTTACTGCGCTTAATTCATGACCCTTTTCAGCGTCATCGCAGCGGTCATCCTTTCCTGTCCTGAGCTCTTCGGCGGGTGGCGCTTTCGCTGGCTACTGGTTCTTCATCCGCAAGAAGAAGATGGCGGCGGCCGCGACGGCCCCCGGAGGGCAAGGCGGAAGCGGCGCCCGCTCCGGTTCCGACGGCCGTGGTCGCGGGAGTCCCGCCGCCGGCGGACGAGGAGCACGCGCCGACGGTCGCGAAGGGCGCGCCCACGGTGGCCAAGGGCGTGACGGTGGCGAACGGGAACGACCTCGTGACGGCCGCCCCCGCGCCCACCGCGGCGCCCGCCCCGGCCGGCAACTTCAAGCTGGACTTCGGAGCAGCGATCGGAGCGAAGCCGCCGGCGCCGTCCGTCTACGTGGCTGGCGGAGAGACCGTGAGTCCTCCCTCTTCTCTCTCAACCCTCCCTCCACTTTCAGGCTGCCCCCTAAACACTCGCGTCTGTTCGGTGGCTGGAGATCGCCGATTGTTCCCCGTCCCTCTTCTTCCCTTCTGTCTGTCTGTGTGTACGTTCGAATAAAATTCGGTTGAATCCCGTGGGAACACCGAGCAGCAAACCAAGAAATCAATCGTGTTTATTCTTCCAAACAAAATAAAAACAATAGTGAGCGATTAACGAACAGAAACTCGTCGACTTGTGGGCTTTGCGCTCCGATTTGCGTTCGCGGGACCTCCGCTCGCGGTCGTCCGGCGAGTGGGAGCGCTCGTGTTTCTTCGACTTCTTTTTCTTCTTGGAGTCCCGATCACTCCGCTCGTGTTTGGAGTCTGCAGAGAAGGTGGAGGTGAGTGGAAGGGCGGGGGCACTCACCTTTCTTGTGCCTCTTCTCCTTCTTGTGCTTCTTGTGTTTCCGCTTGCGGGAGTGCTCGTCGTCGCTCCGGCCGTCCGAGGTGTCCGCCGACTTGTCGCTGCAACGAGCGAGTGGTTGTCGCTTGTTTGCTCGAAGGGGGACTCACTTCGCACTGCGGCCGGGCGTCGTGGCGGCGCTCTTTTCGTCGGCGGGCGGCTCGGCGGGCGCGACGTCCATCGGGGGATCGGCGGGGTGTGCCGTCCGCGTCGCCGCCCGCCCGCGCGGCCACCTCGTCGAGGACGCCGGCGAGCGTGGCCGAAACGACGCCCTCGCGAGACGTCCGCCGGCGTCTTCGTGACGTCGATGGTCTCGATGGCCTCCTTGATGATCGAGTCGATCTCGTGCTCTTCGGCCTCGACCACGGGCTCCTCCTCTGCAAACAGGCAGGTGGTGGGCGAACCAACCCGGGCACTCACTCTCGACCGTCTTCCGCTTCTTCGCCTTCGAGCGGTCGGCGGACGGCGAGCGCGAGTGCTTGCGGCCGCGATGTCGGCGGTCGTCCTTCGAGTCGCGGCGGTCGCGTTTGGCGGCGCGCGCGGGCGAGCGGGGCGATCGGAAGCGCCGTCGATGGGCGCCGTCCCCCGCCGACGGCGCGGGGACGACGGCGAGCGGCGGCGGCGATGCGAGCGGTCGGGCGACGCGGAGTCCCGCCGGCGATCTCGACGCGACGAGTGGGCGGCGGGGCGGAGCAGCCGGCCGCTCTTCGGGTCCAAGACGCCCACCGGCTGGAGGGCGGGCAGGCCGGACGCGTCCTCCATGCCGGGCGGCAGGACGTCGCCCGTGAAGTCGGGCAGCAGGTTCAGGAGGCCGCTCGGCGCCGACGGGCCGGCCGGGTTGAAGGCGGAGAACGCGGCGGCCGCCTCGACGGACGGCGGCGGCCGCGAGAAGTCGGCGAGCAGCGAGGGCGCGGCGGGGCGGCGGCTGCACTCCCGGCGGCAACTCGACGTCCAGCCGCGGGAAGAGCGGCGGCACGCGACTCAAATCGACGGCCGGCTTCGGCGAGTTCGTGGCTGCAAAGAAGCGGAAGAATCAAGCGAAGGAAAGAAGCCGCCCACCTTCGTCCTCCACGTGCGGCGGGGTGGTCGCGTCCTCGGCGTCCGCGAACTCCTCGACGGGCGAGCGGACGGCCGGCGGGGCGGACGGCGCGGCGATCACGGGCGGCGGGCCGGTGGCCGTCAGGTCGATTCGAATGCGGGGCGCGGGGACGGCCGGCTGAAAGCGAGGGAGTGAGCGGAGAACTCGGGAGATCCCCGCCTTCTGCTCGACCGCCGGCTCCACCTTCAGGCCGGGCCACGCCGCCGACTGGGCCTCCCGCTTGTGGCCGAGGACGGCCGAGCGGACGGCGTTGTTCGGGATCGCCGAGTCCAGCGACAGGCGGCTCGTGCACCCGCCGCCCGGACACTCCCGCTCCGGGTTCTCGAGGATCAGCCGCTGGACGCACTCGAAGCAGAAGGTCGACCGGCAGCAGGACATGAGGACGGCGTCGCGGAACATCTCGCGGCACAGCGGACACGTGAGTTCGGGCGGCGGGCGGGAGGGACTCGCGGCTGCCGGCGACTTCTGAACAGCCGAACGGTCGAATGATTCCATTCATCTGCCGCGAACTCACGGCCGCCTCCTCCTTCGTGCTGGCGGCGGGCGTCTCGCGGACGAACGGCATCGGGGCGGTCGCTTTGGACTCGAGCCGGGCGTTCAGGTGCATCCGCTGGACCATGAACTTGCCGGACGGGTGGAGCATCGCGTGCGGGTCGTCGGCCGTCGTCTCGACCAGCTCCTCCATCGGGATGCCGGTGGTCCGCTTCACGTTCACCTGAAAGCTGTCCGTTGGGCCGCGCGTTCCCCCACTCGACGGCCGCAGGGAACGCACGACCCGCTCGGGCCCCCAACCGACCACCAATCCGACTGTCTGCTTTATTGATCGCTCGGAGAGCCACGGGCACAGGAATGCGAAGGGGAAGGGGAGGAGAAGAAGATTACCAGTGGGCACGTCTTCACCCAGTGCCCGCCGCGGCCACAGCGGCTGCACACGTACGAGGGCGGCGGGGGGTCGCTGAGGGCGGACTTCGGGGGCCGGCGGGAGTACCTGCAAGCTCGGGCATCAACCGGAGAGCGAGGGGAAGCGGAGGACTCACGTGGAGGGGTCGTAGCGCTGGAAGGACTGCTGCTTGATGTGTTTGATGCGCTCCTCCTCGCTCATCTTCGAGTAGTCCTCCTGCAATCCACTCGAATGAACTGGGGACTAGAAAGGGAAGAAAACGAACCGTTTGGATGAAACTCAAGTCGGAGGGGGCGGCCGCGCTCTTGGCCACGATGCCCGAAGTGGACGTGTCCCTGCAATCAGTCGGGAGTGTGACCGGGAGTGTGTTGGACGGAGAACTCACTGGATCTTGGAGATCTTCGCCCCATCCCGCCGGGGCACTCGTTTGAGGATCAGCGTGGAATTCCGAGGGATCATGCCTCCCGGTGGAGGTACTCCCGCTTCGTGTGCGAGTTCTCGATCGTGATGTCGAAGTTCTCCTGCGGGATCTTCTCCGACTCGAAGATCCGCTGCTTGAACTCGTCCACGCCGACCTGCAGCTGGTCGAAGTTCAGCGTCTTGTAGGCGACCAACGAGCGGAATTTGTAGTGGATCGAGGACATCCCAAAAAGGATCGTCGGGGGACCTGCAAGCAAACAGGAATCAGTCGAAACAAACGATAGAGATCGAAGGAAGAATCCACGATTTTCGGCTAAACGCGACCGGCGATAATCCGATGGCCAAGTGCCGTCCGCGGTCGCTCGGATAACGCCGCGCCGCTTGCTGCGAGCTGCGCCCACTTTCTGTTTGCTGTTTGTTCCGTTGTGGATGCGGCAGTGAGGTAATTCGATTTGAAACGACAAGGCATGGTTGAGAAGCCCACAGTCAGAAGAAGGTGCTCGATTGCATTGTTGTCGTTGCGGATCGCGAGACAACCAGACGAACGTGATCAATGGCCGCCAATTAACCCCGGGATTGACGAGCGATCAATCCGCCCGCCGGTTCGGCCACAAATCAGTCGGCCAGGTGCCCGACGGCCGGCCGGAAGCTCGGAGTGACGAGAAAAAGCGGCTCGTCCTCCGGCGGCCATCAGAACGCGTCAATCATCGCCGCCCTTCGCGTCGTGCCGACGGCCGATCGGCGGCCAACTCGAAAACACGCTCGACGATTGTTCGGAGTTCTTTCCGTTCTTTCTTCTACTCGTTCGTTTAATTAGAGAACGAGTGATGTTGCTCGCGCGCGAACGGAGCGGTTCGGCCACCCGCCGTCCACCCGCCTGCCCGGCCGCCATTCATCCACCCCCCCCCCCCTCCCTCCGCTCCGCTCGTCACTCGACTGCAAGGAAGAGAATTCAATTTGTTATTCACACCATCGACTGACTCGTGTACTTCGGGGCGGCCGCTCGGAGTTCACGCAGCCCGAAATAACCTCCTTTTGCTCGTTTCATTCACTCGCCGCCCGCCCGCAAAACACACGAACTCGCCGGCCGGCCGCCGGTTCTCGGGATTCGTGCTCCTTGGCGGGCTGGCGGAATCAAAAGTCGGCCGGGCCGGTTTGCAGCTGCACGGCAACGAGCAGCGGCTTTGTTGTTGTCCAGAAGGACGAAATCTCATTTCGGTGTTTGTTTTCCACCTTTCCCGCCCACTCCTCCGAACTGCGGGGATCTCCGTCCTCCTCGTTGGAGTGAGCGAACGGCCGGCTTCCGCTCCACTGCGAGATCGTTCGTGTGTTGATTGTGGCCGTCGCAGTGATTGATCGTATTTCCCGCCCTCGATTCGATTACAACAATCCGCTCTCTTCCTCTCGCTCGGCAGTTCGAATTGACGTCGTCTTCTTTCGGCCTCCTTGGCGGCGGTTTCCGCATTCGTTTCGCGACTTTCGACCTCGCGGGAAGCCGGCCGAACGTCGAGTGTTGATTCGAGGAGGACGGCGGCAGAACGGGAGCGGAAATTTCGTTTCGTTCGGCGCCCGCGCATTCCCGCCTCTTCGCGCCCAATAATCGAATCCGAGGAGAAGAAGGCGGCGAGACTCCTCTTCGCTCGTCGTCGTTGTTGTCGTTAAGAGCGGAAACGACGTTAAGAGAAGAAGCGACGGCCGGCCGCCGTCTAATTCGGGCGACGTTCCAACTTCTTCGCGCCTCTCGGCCGGCCGCCCGTCCGCTTTCGGCTTCTTGACGTTTGCCGGCCGGCCGGCAATCACGCCCTTTCGGGGGCGGGCGGGCGGGCGGATGGCATCACTTTCCGGCTTGAACGTTTCTGCTCCTCGCGTTTAATCTCGTGGTTGTCCTCGGCCGGCCATCCCGCCGCACCTTGACGACCCCAAAGGGCATCCGGTCGGCCGCACAAAAGAAGCGAGTTGAACGCTCGACGAACGGCGTCCAGCTGCGAGTGGGCTTCGATTGGAAGATCCCCGAAATAACCGCCGAGTTCTCGATTGGCGGCCGCCGAGTTGCGTCCACTTGGTGCCGCCTTCTTTTCACCCACCGTTCCCGGAATACGCGCCCCGCTTCACGTGTCGCCGAAAGAGCGGAAGTCGGCCGTCCGCCCACCCGAAACGTCCTCGAATTGCGGCCGACTTCTTTCGACTCACTCGCTGCAAAGATGGGTGGAATGCAGTCGACCGTTTCCCGAATGCGAGCTGTCTGCTTCGGGAGCTCTCGGAATCTCGGCTGTTTGTTCGGTTGCGCACTTTGGTGCCGTCCGCCGAATCCGCGGCGATCCGCTCGGCCGGCCGACCGGAAGGCGGCTAATTGGACGGGAAGAGGCCAATCTCCGTCCTTCGGCCCTCCGATCCTCCGGTCGATGATCGCTTGTTGTGCTTCGGATTCTTCCGGAGTGCTGCCCGTTCGAAACCCCCCGGTCGGCTAGCTGAAAGTCGTGATCCTGGTCGCGGAATTCCCGCCAATCAGACCTTCCATTCATCCGAGGTTGGAGGTTTGATTCCCGCCCGCGTTGCCGGAGGTCGACCTCCGAACACTCCAGCCAAACGGCCGGTGGATTCTTTCGTTTATGCACCGCGAATGGGCCCAAATTGGCGGCCGAATTGGGATCTCGCCGGCGCCCATGAATGTTTTATCGCTCCCCGGACGGCGCCGCGCGCTTCGTGTCGCTTTTTGTTTTCGTGTGTTCGTTCGGGCACATTCCTCCTCGCGGCCGTTTTATTTCCGCAATTTGTCAATCGACGAGTGCGAAGAAACGAGCGACTGTTGCCTTGCTTCCACTGCCGGCATTCCTCGAGCAACGGGCGATGTCCTTGACGTCGTTGTCGCCTGCTGATGGTCGAGATCTTCGACCTCCGGGCAGAGATGACTGCTGGGCGGTTCGAGAGGAAAGTGCAGACGTTTTTTGTGCCCCCGAATGCAAATGGGGCGTCCCGCCTTTTGTTCGCTGACGGGCGCCGCGCCTTCCGGCCGCTCCGAAGGTGCAGAAGGCGGAAGACGGCGCCTAAGCCCCGCGGGCGTCTCGCCCCGGGGGGAGGGCCGAAGTGGAATGATCTTCTGGCCGACTTCACGCCGCCGCAACCGCCCCGCCGCCGGCCGGCCGGCCGGCCGGTCGGTTGGACTCGCGGAATTGCGGCGGGACGGCCGTCGAGTTCTTTTCTTTGCGTTCTTCTGCTCGCCGAACACATGCTAATCGATTTTGAAACGATTAAACGGGCGCCGGCGAGTTGCAGCTGTCCGTTGGGGCCGAATTTGGAGCGCCGGCCGACCTCCGCATTGATTCGCCGGGCGGGGCGGCCGTTCCGAGAAGCGGTTCGGCGGGCGGCGAGGGGCGTGAATCGAGGGGGAAGTGGAGGGCGTGTATTTCGCTCGGCATAATTGGAATTAGGCGGGGAGAAGCTGGCCGGTCGGCCGGGCGCAGCGCTGATTTCCTCCGCCCGTCGACCGTAGCCGGCGGTTCGGTTCATTACGCGCGAAGTTCGGCTGCCGAAGCGTGAATCTTCGGTTTGATGAGGCGGGCGGTCGGGCGGCAGTTGGCGGAAGAACGGCGCCTAATCCCCCGGCCGCTCCCCGACCACGTGCCGCCGCTCCCGCCTGGCGAGGACGCCGAAGATCGCAACCTGCGGCCCGTTCCCGGAATTCGCCGGCCGGCCGCCCCTCGCGCACTCGCCGCCCGCTTCTCGCTTCCGCCCGACGACTTCGAAAATTGAGCCGTCGGAATTACAAACGAGGAGGAGGCGCGAGTGTTCGGAGGCCGCGGCCGAGATGGCGACAGTTGACATTCGCCCCCTTCTTCCTCCTCTCCGCTCCTTCTGCTCTCCAGTCGACTTCACACGCGCCGAATGCCAATTAAATCGAATGCCAACTTGCCCGCACTCGTTCTTTCTTCTCTTCGGTTATTTCGGTCACTTCAATTGGCCGCCGGAAGACGTCGGGCATCTCGCGTGTGCTCTTCGTCCAGCCATGCTTTTAAATTAAACGATCCGAGTGGCCGGACGGTCCATTAGGCGAGGAGTGAACGGCCGGGCGCGTAGCAAAAGTTCCAAAATCCCAAAGTCCGGCCGGCCGGCTTTTAACCGGCGAGCAGTCGGCGGATCCACGCGTTCTGTTTTGGGGTCGATCGTGTTCGTTCGCTCGCTCCTCCTCCTTCTGTTTGTGTTTTGTTGTTCGGAGCACTCGAAACTCGGCGATGGAAATCCGCGAGAAGCGGCGCCACTCGAGGCGCCCGCCGACCGGAAGGCCGAAGTTCGTCTCCCGAAGGACCGGCCGGCCGAATGGGGGCGGGCTCCCGACCGGGAGGAGTGTTTATTCGGGGCCCGGGAAAGACGGTAATTAGCCGACGGAAAGGGCGCATTCCCTCGCGCCTAATTGGGGCTTTTCGGCTCCGAATCGGGCTTCGATTTGCCCGTTCCGGCGGCCGCTTCCCCGTTCGTCGAGTGACCTCATCGACGTCCACCGACCGGCTTCTTCGGACCCGCTTACTCGAGCAATCGGATCGGGCGGCCAGCTCGCCATCCGCTCGGGCACGTGAACCTCCGAGAACCTCGAAGAACGGGGAGGATTCTCGCTGTTGCCGGTTGACGTGCCGCGAACGCCAAACGTCACGAAAGCGGCCGACGGAAGCGGCGTCCACGAAAGGCGG
Organism: Aphelenchoides fujianensis; assembly: GCA_024699865.1. Classification (NCBI taxonomy): domain Eukaryota; kingdom Metazoa; phylum Nematoda; class Chromadorea; order Rhabditida; family Aphelenchoididae; genus Aphelenchoides; species Aphelenchoides fujianensis. The sequence continues at coordinate 188,715 of JAMPIO010000101.1, forward strand.
AAGAAACAAACAAAGAGGGCCGCCAACCGCTCACTTTCGCCTTCTAATGATTTCCGGAATCGAGGGCTCGAATTTCCCCCTCGCCGGCCGAACTTCCCGCTCGTTGTGCTTCCGAACTCGCCCCCTCGTCCAAAATAGCCGCCGGCCGAGAGCGCGCCGTCGGCCGCCGTGGGGACGCCGTGGGGGCCGCCAAGTGGGGCGGCGGGCAGGTGAGTGCCGAAAGCGAGCAGAAGGCGGAAGAAGCGGCGGAGACGAAAGGGCGGCGAGATTGACGAGAAAAATCCCGAACGAAAAGCGGAAGCCGCCGTTCGTTCTCGCCCTTCTTTCCTTCGTGTTCGTGTTCCCATTGATGCCGAACATTCGCGCACTCGTCGAGCGGATTGGTCGAGCACTTTCGTTCCGAGGATTCACGTTCGTTCGAGACGGGAGAGCGGATTGTTTTGTTTTCGAGCCTCTTTCTGGCCGCCTTGTTCATCTTTGGTTTGTTTTGTCGCAAACTCCGCTCGAGCGCCTTCTGACCGGGCGATCTTGACGCAAAGAACGCCGTCGAGTTCACCCGAACCGCTCATCCGCCTTACCGCCGGCCGAGTCCAAGTTTCTTCGAGCGTCGACGGTGGCGGGCGGGCGTCATTGGCGCGCGGAGTTCGGAGATCGACGGCGGGTTCTCGAATGTCCACATGCTTTGTGAATAATTCATTCCCCGGCCGAGCGAATCGGACGCCACGCCGACATCATCATTCGGCCGCCTCCAGCCGCTTCCTTCTTCTCGTTTTCACGTTCGTTCGACGCCGCCGGCACGCACTTGAATTCTCGTCCTTCACGCCCGCCCGCCCGCTCGGCCGGTCCGCAAGTTCCGCCTCGCGATGCGGCCGGCCGGCCGGCAGAAGTCGGCGGAGCGCGGAGGAGTTCGCGGGATTCGTGACGACGGCCAAAAGGGCGCTCATTTCGGATTCGAATCACGAGTCTCGCCCGCCGATCCACCTGCCGACCGACCGGCCGACCGACCGACTGGCGGTTTTCACCTGTTGCGAGTCTGTGCGATTTCGTCCACCGAGGCTTCCATTCGGTCGTTCGTCTCGTTTCCTTTCGGGCTTGTTTTCGAGCGAGTTGGGCGGAAATCCGATCGCTGCGCTCGCTTCGAGTTCGCGCATTCGGGGCGGCTCGCTTTCGGCTAATCTCCAGCACTCCCGCTCGCCCAAAAACAACTGGGAAGCTCGCAGTTCGAGGGGCGTTACGAACCTCCGGCTAGTTTTCCAGTTGTTTGCGCGATCCCGAATGCCCTCCGGCCGGCCGTCGAGTGACGAGGCCGAGAATTCCATTGGGCACTCGCCCTTTTCGGTCGTCCAATTGCGCTCCTTTGGGCAAATTGGGCGTGAACGGGGCGCCATTGATTGCGGCCATCCGGCCCGAGCGGATTCATTCGATTCTTCCGCTCCGGCCGTCACGAACGCGAACTTCTCGTCCGGTTGTCGTCCGGCGGACCACGCGAACGAAAGAAGAAGCGAATCAAAGGCGGGCGGAATCGAAGCGGCCGGAAGCCGGCGAACACGCGAATCTCCACGAGTTTTTGCTCATTTCTCCGCTTTGTTCTGCGGCAATTGCGTGACTGTTGGCCGAGCGAACGGGCGGACGCGGGGGTCGTGGACTCCCGCAATTAAGGGGGCGCTCTTCGGCGACTTCGGGCGACTTCGGCGTTCGAGTGTTGAGAGGCGGCTCGTGTGTTCGGCCTTCCGCTTGTTTTCGGCTCGAACACGTGCTCGTTGGGGGCATCGGGTGTCGAGGGGCGAGCCATCGGGCAATTACTCACTCCTTCCGCCCGCCCGATGTTGCTTTCTTGACTTCGGCCCTCCGAATGGCCGCCGCGCTTCGAATTCGTGGACATCTCGCGGCGGCGCGGATTTCCGCCCGGACGGGCGCGAGTAATCGAGTCAAGCCGACGTGTCAACAAGTGGGCTCGTCTTCGCTTCGCGTCGGTCGTTCGAGAGGAGAAACCCGGCTGTCGGTCGGTGATTCAATTTGCGCCTTTCGTTCGCGAATCCGCGCCCCCGATTCCTCCGGACACATTCGGCCGACCAGCCGGCGGTCTGCTACGTCAACACGCGCTTCGTTTCGCGCACGAACGGATGGGTTTTGAACGATCCTTTTCGTTTGATGTCCGTTCTTTTTCTGTCCGTTTGACCTGAACCTTCCATTGATAGGCTCTTTATCACCAATTCAAGTTGGAACTATTCGCTAGAACAATAACCTTTACACCCTTTGACCGCTTTTTTACGTTGCCCTTCTCTTCTCACTACCTTTGCGCGTGGCGGAGGTGCCGGCCGGTTACCGTGCGCGCCTGGCGGGCGGCTCCCGCATTCGAGGAAGAAGACGATTTTCTTCTGCTTTGTTCGAAGTTCGCGGGAATTCGGGGCGGGCGGATGAATCGCGACGTTTCCGCTTCTTTCAGCCCGCCGCCATCCGCCGGCTTCCTCCTCGCCGACCGGCCGCCTTCGTCCCGCCGCTTGGGCCCCCGAATTGGACGCGCCGAATCGATTTCCGTCCCGACGATCCCCGCCCGCCGTTTATGGTCGGCAGTTGAGGACACGACAGGCCGCCCGCTTCTTTCTTTCCTTGCAATGAATGAGAGCTTCTTGTCGTCCACTTGATTCCGCCGGTCCACCGCCATGTTGTCCACTTTCGACGAGCACTCGAACGCCTCCGTCACGCTGGCCGCCCGCCCGTGGACGTCGAATGCGAGTGCGGACGAGAACGCGTGCACATTCAGTGAGTGCTCCTTCGTGTCCTTTTTCGTTCAATCGGCCGCTTGCAGAGAAGTGGGCGGAGCAGCCGAATCAGCCGGGCTTCTTCCGCATCTTCACGATCATCTGTGTCCTGACGATCCTTGTGGTCCTGGTGGTGCTCGGCAATGCGCTCGTCATCGCGGCCGTGATCATGCGACGGCGACTGCGAAGTGCGACCGGCTTGCTGATTTTGAGCCTCGCAGTCGCCGATCTTCTGGTTCGTTTGCTCTTCGCCCTCTTGGTGTTCATTTGTGCTTGCAGGTGGGACTGGTGATCCTTCCGTTCAGCATCGCCAACGAGGTCCTCCACTCCTATTGGGTGTTCGGAGCGAAGTGGTGCACGGTACGTGGAGAAGACTCACAACACCTCTGTCCATCCACCTGCTTCAGATCTGGCTGTCGGTTGACATCTGGCTGTGCACGGCGAGCATCTACAACCTGGTGGCCATCTCGATCGATCGGTACATCGCGATCATCAAGCCGCTCAACTACCCGATGCTCGTGACCAAGTTCCGCGCTCGCTGCATCGTGGCGGCCGTGTGGGTGGTCTCGTTCATCATCTGCCTGCCCTCCTTCGTGCTCGCCTCCTCCGAGAAGCAGAAGGGGATGGGGAAGGAGAGCTGTCGGTGCACGCCCGCCAACTCGGGCATGGCCTACATCGTGTTCAGCGCCTCCTCCTCCTTCTACATTCCAATGATCGTGGTTATCTTTGGTGAGCGAGTGGAAAACAGAGCGAATACTTCACCCTTTATCTTCAGTTTACGTCCGAATCTACATCGCGGCGTGTGCGGCAACGAAGAGCGTCTACTCGGGCATGATGCAGGTGAGTGGAGGGAACGAGACGACCAACATCTACTTCTCCGCTTTGAAGGTTACCGCAACGGCGAACAAGAACCCGAAGAACCTCCTGATGCAAAACCCGTCCGCGTTGTCGCGGCCGGAGAACGCGCCCATCCTCCGCGTCCACCGGGGCTCCACCGTCAAGAACACGCCGATGGAGCTCTCGCGGCAGGCCAAGTTCGTCTCTTCGGCAGAACAAAGCGGAGTATCAGAGGGACTTTCAGGCAAAATGCGGCCAACTCGAACACGCTGGGCGGCGGGCTGCCGGCCGCCAACCACACGCCCACCTCCACGCCGGCCGTCTTCGCGCACATGAACGGCAGCACGGGCAGCCTGCAGTACGTGAAGCGGCAGGAGCGGCGCCACTCGCAGGAGGAGCGGCTGCGGAGGAACGGCGGCGTCGAGAAGTCGACCGAGAGCGCGTCCTCGACGCCGCCCGCCGCCCACGGGAGCGGCAGCATGTCGAGGCTGCGGGCGGGCACGGAGCTGGAGAAGAGCCCGCTCGTCCGCCGCTCCATCGGCGACATCCAGCAGACGTCCGAAGGGAGCATCGTGACCGAAGAGCTGCGGATGCGGGCGATCGGCCGCCCGAACGGCCTCAGCCCGAGGGACGAGCGGCAGTCGAGTGCGGACGTCCAGCCGCCCGAGGTGGTCGAGACGATCGAGTGAGTTCCGGGCCAAGAAGCATTGATTTAATTGATGGGAGTGTTGCAGGAACTCCGACGACCTTCCGTCCGAAGAGACCGACGACGAGGCGGCGGCGCTGCACCGCGAACGCTCCGACTCGCCGCTGCCCACCGAGCCGCTCAACCCGCCGCACAACTCGCCCGCCCACTCGACCTCGACGGCCGCCCTCCCGTCCAACGGACTGCCCACGCCGGCCGGCGGGATGGTCGGCTTCCTCCACCCGAACAGTGCGGGCGGTGCGTGCGGCGAGAAGAAACCCACGAAGAAGCGGATCTACGGGGCGGACGTGTGGAATCGAATCATGCGCCGAGGTCCGCGCAAGAAGGCGGGCTGCGCCTACGAGAAGCGACTCTCGCTCGAGATCAAGGCCGCCAAGACGGTGGCCATCGTCACCGGCTGCTTCATCTTCTGCTGGCTGGGCTTCTCGATCGTCTACGGCTTCTCCATCGAGACGAACGAGGTCGTCTGGTCGGTCATCTTCTGGCTGGGGTGAGTAAACGAAATGGCCTGCCTTTTCAATTCCGCCCTTTGCAGCTATTTGAACTCCGCTCTGAATCCAGTGATTTACACGGTATTCAATCGGTCGTTTTTTCTCGCAGCCTCCGAACCAAACATCCTTTGTTGCAGAGAGTTCCGAACGTGCTTCAAGCGACTCCTCACCTGCAATCACCTCATCTTCGCCACTCGCACCAATCATCAGAACATGGTGGGTGTTCTTCTTGGCTGGATCCTTCCCTATATCTGCTCTTCCTTTCAGTACAATTCCTACAACTCGACGTTGCGTCCGGGCAAGCCGATGGCCGGCTACTCGTCGGTGGTCAGCCAGCCGACCGTCTACGCGCCGCCGGCCGGCCGCTCCACGCCGCCCACGTTGAATCCGCCCTCTTCGGAGAGCTGAGCGGTGGCCACCTTCTTTCTTCCGATCATTTCACGCATTCGTCTACCTAATTATTGTTTGTTTGGACTTGCCAATCAGCCCCGTGTGATCTTCTCGTTTGTTCGTTAATCTATTGGTTCCTCTCGTCCGTTGCCAATCCGCATCTCCCGTTGGCCCCGATCACGTGTACTCTCCACTTTACAAACAAGAATAAAACCGACTCGTCTCGTTGGAGAGTGGTGGTTAGAAGAAGGTGTAGAAGGTGGAAAGACAAACGGTGGACGACTGCAAGTAAGTCAGCTCAGCAAGTTTACGCCGTCCCAACCTCGCGCAACCGACTGTTTAGCATGAAGGCCTTGCGAGCGCTCTCTCGCCCGTTGCGTTGCCGGAATTTGCATCGAGCGGAAGGTGGGCGGTATAAAAGCCGAGCGGGGACGGGGCGGGAATTATTCGAGTCCCGACTCTCGTGCCTCATCGCTCCTCCCTTCCGGTTCTCCCGCCCGCCCGTCTGCCCGTGATGCTCGACATGGAGGTGGTCCAAGCGCTCGGCGAAGCGGCCCTCGTCGGCGCCGCGTTCCTCGGCGTGTCGGCGGCCGTCGCCCTCGTCCAGTGCGGCAACAAGCGGGGCGCGAGCAAGAACGGCAAGCCGCTCTCCAAGTCCAAGCGGTCGGCCAAGTCCGCCAAGGGCTCCGCCAAGCGATCGGCCAAGTCGGCGAAGGAATCGGCGAAGAAGTCGGCCAAGAGCGCCAAGAAGTCCGTCAAGCAGTCGGCCCGCTCCGCCAAGCAGTCCGCCCGCTCGGCCAAGGAGCGCACGAAGCAGTCGGCCCAGTCCCTGAAGGCAAGTCCTCCCCTCCTCCTCTCCTCTAATCCGACCGCTTGTTGCAGAAGTCCGCCCGCGACTCGGCCCCGACGGGTGCCTCGGCGAAGTCGAAGCGTTCGGACCGCTCGGCGTCGCAGAAGGCGCCCTCGGCCCGCGTCCAGGCGCCGCTCACCAAGCAGGAGGAGAAGGAGTGGGTGCAGGCGGCGCGCCCCAACGCCCCGCCGTCCGCCCGCACCGCCGCCCCGATGACCGCCACGAGCCAGCAGGCGGCCGGCCCAGCAACAGGTGAGCGCTCCCTCCCGTCCACCCACTCTTCCACTCGTTGCAGGAGAACGGCCAACCGCAGGCGGCGATCGCGTTCACGGGCGCCGACCTGCACATGCAGCCGCAGCAGCTCCGCTTCGCCCAGCAGGGCGGCATCCTGAACGTCGTCCTGCACAACCCCAGCGACCAGCGGCAGGCCGTGAAAGTGAAGTGCTCGGACAACAAGCTGTGAGTCGCCCCTCTCGCTCTCTTCGTTCATCCCCTCGCTGCAGGTACCGCGTGAACCCCGTGTACGCGTTCGTCGAGCCGAACTCGACGCTGCAGGTGAACGTGAGCCGCCAGAACGGCGCCTCCAAGGCCGACAAGCTCGTGTTCGTGACGGCGGACGCGCCCGCCGACGAGGTCCAGGCGCAGAGCTTCTTCAAGAACCGCAAGTCGACCAACAACCAGCACGTGTCGGTGCTCCCGCTCCTCGCCTGATTCCCCTCCCCTCCTCTCGGTTGTCCTCTTCTTTGCGGAATGAACAGTGCGGTTTGAGTCGTGCGGTTTTATTGATTCGAACAAACAAGGGCGGCCATCACTTGAACATAATTTTCGGATCCGAACAGCCCTTTAGCAGTGCTCTAGCGCTTCAAAAACGATCACACGTGTTTATTGCAATTGGATGCATGGCAGGGGGCTCATTCATCTTGAAGGTGGGCATAAGAAATGGACGCGCGTTTCTGGCACGTGAGAAGGAAGCGGACGTCGGTGGAGTCCACTTCTTCTTTCCACGCGCACAGGACTCGCTGGAATTCGTTGTGCTTGAACAAGACGGCCAAATCCTCTTCCGAGTGGTCCGTTGGATAAGCGAATCCAAAGCGTTGGGCAAAGAACTCCGCTGCAAAGTCCATGCGTTCAAGAACCCGGTCTAAACGGTCAAGAATGAAAGAATGTGGACGCGCTCAAGTGATACTGGAAACAACGTGCCCGTAGTTCTCTCCCAAATCGATTGGCGTCCAGAGTTTACTCAAGCGAACGCCTGCCGTTTGGGCGCTCTGGAGGACGGAGAAGGAGCGGTCGACGAGCGCCTCGAAGTCAGCGGCGATCTCATCCATTTCCTGCAGAGAACTGAACGCAAGGAAGCGGTGAAGAAGACGTACCGCCTTGGGATCCCATTGGAAACCGTTCAAGTTCACATGAAGCTCGAAATTGTCATTCAGTGAACGGAGGTTCTCGAATGCCACTTGGCACTCGCGGGCGTCTTCTTCGCTCCACGACACTCCGAGCGAAGCGTCGATCCAACGTCGCCAGGGGTACACGTTGAGAGTCACGCGTTGGACGGGCTCGTTCCGATCGCAACTGAACTCGAGAGTTGTTCGAAGAAGAAAGAAAGAACTCACGGCCCATGGGCAGCGAGGGACTCCCACCGAGCATCGAGGCTGAGCAGCCGAGCACGGGCTCGAAAAAACGAGATCAGGTCTAAACGAGCAATAAACAGAAGACGTAGAAAGAAAGACAAACAAGTCGGGACCGCGAACAGGGAGTGAAGCGTCACTTCATTCAAGAGTCTCAGTCTCGACGTAATGACCGGCCAGAGAATCGTGCAGCGAGAGCAGCTGAAGTCCACCTTTACGACATTGTCGCACAGGAACTCCCGAAAGACGTTGATGAGCGGTACATTTCGCTGACAGTGGTTGTGAAGGTTCAGCGTGATGCCCGTCAGACTGCGGTGTTCTGAAAGACCCGAAAAATTTGAAAAACGAATGATCGTCCACCTTTGAGTCCCGTAAAGAGCGAAGTCCACTTGCGCACGTCTCCGAAGGAAAAACGACTGGCAAACAAAAGCGAAAGGTGGACGTGATCCAAGCGGGCCACTCGCAGTAGGCGATCCAGCGAGTCATCGGCGAGATGGTCGCTGCCCAACCAAATTGTGCCAATGGCCGTCTTCAAAGAGAGCGAAGGACCGGACGAATCCAAGTCGAGAGACGATTTTCTCTCGACCGTCTGCCTGGGGGTTGAAGAAGAGGTCGGCCGACGAGCGGCAGCAAAAGAAGACGCGTTGAGTACGCAGTCGACGCTCTCGCCGCCTTTGCTCGTAGTCGACGGCCTCCGCATCGAGATCGTTTCGGTAACGGCCGGTTCTCAGCGCATGGACCATCACGAGGTGACGAGCGCCCGCTTTGAGCTTCGGCTTCTCCGTCTTCGCCACCACGTGATTAGGGACCACACGAGACCCATTTGGCTCGAGCCGGACGAATAAGAGCGGACTGGGGACAAGCGTGCGGTGAGAGCGAGCGCCAGTCGCGATGGCGGCGGTCCACTCGCGGAGTGACCCGCCAAAATTGGGCGCCAACCGAACGCGCCGCGCACTTGGACTCATGCGCCTGCCGACGAGGTCCAGGCGGGTCTTCTTCAAGAACCGCAAGTCGGCCAACAACCAGCACGTGTTCGGTGCTCCCGCTCCCTCGCCTGATCCTCTCCTCCTTCTCACCTTTGTGGAATGAACAGTGCGATGTGAACGGGCGGTCTCTTTGATTCGAACAAACAAGGGCGGTAGTCTTGAGTGAATCACTCCTTCCGCTCGCTCGTCCCCATAATTCAAATCACTTCCGCCGAGCAAGAGCGGGCGAGCGGGACGGGCGGGAGCGCACAATAAATTGCGGTCCGTCCGCCGACTGCCCGCCGCCGCCCGTCCGCTCGCCCCGTTCGGTCTGCCGGCCGCCCCCTGCGATGACGAAGAAGGCGGCGATTTCGTTGATCCCGATGGCCGATTTGGGCACCGACCGGCCGCCGACTCCGGAGGCGACTCGCGGCAAGTGCCCCGAATGCCTCCGCTTCGTCCTCACGCCCGCCACCCACCTGATCGACCGCCTCTTGACGCCGAAGAGTGACGAGCCGACGGACGGGGCGAAAATCGGCGGATTTCACGTCGTCGTTCGTTTCTCCCGTCCATCCTCCTCTCATCCCTTCGGTTTAGTGTCTGCTCCGCCTGCTCGTGATCCCGCTGCTGTTCGCGGTGGTCGGCTACTCGGAGGTCGTCCTCAGCGAGGTCGTGATGCTCAAGAACGAGCTTCTGCGGACGCCCGGCCAGTCGGACGGGATGGCGGCGATCTTGGGCGCGTGGAAGAAAAGTGGGTTCCTCTCCGCTCACCTCTCTCCTTGATCGATCGTTCAGATTCCTTCTCCTTCCGCTGCCTGCTGTACGACGTCGCGGCCCTCGTGCTGATCGTCTGGCTGCTCGTGGCGGCCGCCCTCAAGAAGCCGCTCCTCCTGCTTCCCCTGCAATGGGCTGGAGTTTGCATTCCTTCCTTCTTCCGACCGCTCATCCTGTCGTTCAGATCGTCTCGCTGTTCGTCGTCGTCCGTCGGGCCTTCTGGGAGCACTACGTGCGGATCCAGAACGAGGTGAACTCCCTCGCGAACATGGAGATCATCAAGGTGGACCTGCGGGCCCTGCGCGGCACTCACTACGCGTTCCCCGCTCTGAGCGTCGCCTATCGTGAGTCCTCCCCACTCTCCCCTTTCATTCGGTTGATCGTTCAGAGTACGCCCCGCTGATCCACGTGGGCATCGAACTGCTCACCTGCGGCCTCCTCTTCTCGTTCGTCCTCCTCGTCGAACGCGCGATGCTCCACTGGGGCTACGGCCGAATGATCGACGCCGCCGTTCGTCCACTCGCCCGCCTTCCTTCGATTGATCGTCCGCTTCTTTCAGTTCGCGTCCGTCCGCTCGAAGCTCGCCCGTTCGTCTCGTCGTCGTCGCCCTTGAACGGCGGCGCTCTTGTGATCTCTCCTGTACTCCTCCCACTCGCTTCCTGTTCGATTACTCACAAACCACTCGCAATCTGCACGCATTAAAGACGATTTATCTTCCATTCCCTGTTGAGGAGATCACAATTAAATAGAAGCGAATAGATTACTTCCTGCGAACAGTCAACAACAAATGGAGGAAGAGGTGATCAGAAGGCGTAGCGAGTCCGCAGGTCCTCCAGTTTGCGCAGGATGAAGGGCGCCGAGCGGCCGAACGACATCGCGATCGTCCGCTGCTTCGCGGAGTCCAGCATGTTGAACTGCTCGCAGATGTCGCCGTCAATCACGTTCTTGACGGGCGCGTAGAACGAGCGGTAGGCCAAGTGGTCGCGGCCACACAGCGGCGGGAACTCCACGCGCATGTGCATCTCCAGCGTTTGGAAGAACTCGTACTCCTGCAAGCGGGACATCAGAAGAACGAATCGATGGAAGGAAACGAACATCACGCGACAGGAAGGGCACCAACATCCCGATGCCGCCCGAAATCGTCGTGTAGACGAGCGAATCGTCCGCGCCGGGCACCAAACTGCTCCGTTGGATCGAAGTGATCGCGTCGCCCACGTAGATGTTGGACAGGTGCTCCAGCTGCAACCAATAGGTTTAAATTGACCCTCACTCTCCTCTGTTCTACCTTCTGGGCGGCGCCGTTCATGTTCCCGCGATCCCAGAGGGCGCGCACGCCGGTGGGGTCCTCCTGCACCTCTTCGATCACGTTCTTCGGCAGGCGTTGGATCGAAATGCTGCCGAAGCGGTCGCCGACGGCCACCGTGTCGTAGTCGAGCAGGCAGGTGGCGGTCACGTAGCGCGGCGTCGTCTCGTCCGCGAAGACCACCAGTTGGTTCTCCTGCAATCAATCAATCGATAGGAATGGAAAGAAAAGGGGGAAGAACTCACCGCCTTCTTGTAGCGCATGAAGTGGATCGACTCCTCGGTGTCGCTCACGACGATTCCGCTGCCCCATCGAGCGGATGTCGCAGATTTGGACGGGGATTTGCTGCAAGGGAACGAGTGAATGGTGGTCGAAGGGAGAACTCACTCGATTCTCGCACTTGGCCAACAGCTGCTTCTTGCCGAGGTCGTACATCCGCAGGCGATTGCCCACTCCGGCGAGGGCCATCCCGCGGAAGTCGTGGATCGCGTTCACGACCTCGTTGGTCTCCGTGCGGATGGACGAACTCGAAGTGATTTCCCGTCCGCCGCAAGGACGAACGTGTAGATGCAGCCGCCCGCGTGCTTCCGCGGCCGCAGCTGCAGCCCGACCGCGCAGCCCACGAGGACGCACGTCACTTCGGGTGCGCCCGCCCGCTGCTGGCTGGCGAAGCGGACGAGCTCGATGCTGAAGGCGGCCTCGCCCTCGGGCAGCTCGTAGTTGCAGAGCGTCTCGCCGGTGCGCGCCTTCAGCATCCGCACCGCCGACGCCCACGTGCCCGCCTGGCCGGGCGGCGCGCCGAACGTCGACTCGTCCGGCTCGTAGTGGAGCATCGAGTGGGCGACCTCCTCGGCCATCTGCCGCTCCTCCTCCGACGACGCCAGCTTGAGCACGTCCTGAAGAACACTCGAGTGAATTGAAAGAACAGAAGAGCACGTACGTTGGCGGACTCCTCGCGCCGTCTCCGCTTTGCCTTCTCGGTGAACGCGGCGTGGTCCGTCTCGATGATGATCATGTTGCCGGACGGCGGGTGGCACACGAAGCGGCGCGGCGTGTACTTCAGATTGTAGTGCACTTGGTTGAAGACGGCGCCCAGCTTCTCCAACGCGAGGATGCTGCAAGAAGCGAAGTGAATAAAGGAATCATTGGAAGTGGACTGACCGAAGTTCGTTCTCCGTGATCGCAACGATGCCCTCGAAGCACTGCTCGGAGGAGAACGAGGCGGCGCACTCCAGCGGCTGGTAGCTGAGCGGCGTCAAGTGGAAGCGCGACTGGTAGTTGTAGAACAGCCACGCGCGGCTCGAACAAGCGAACAACTGGAAGCACGCATGAGAGTGATCAAGAGCGACAGGAATGGGAAATGCTCACGGCTTCTTTCCCTTGGATGTGCACGCGGTAGACCTTGACGGGCTTCGTGCCCAAGTAGCGAGTGCGGTTGTCCGACAGATCGCCCGTCACTTGGTCCAGCGTGATGCGGAGCAGGCAGCCGTTGCGCAGGCCGACGTTCAAGTGCAGAATGCTGTTGGACGTGCCCTCGGCGGTCGTTTCCATGATCATCAGCGACTCGGGCTCCGACGGAAGACCTCTCCATGCTGCAAGCAATCGAATAGAGAGAAGAAACGAAGAGAGGGAAAGAGTACCTCAACGGGGCGAGACAATCGCTGGGATCCAACGAGATGACGCGAACGGTTCGGTCAGCTGCAAGAAGAGAAAATGATTGATGGCTTGGGTAGGCGATCGCTCACCCAATCCGACGGTCAGGAAGCGGCAGCGGAGTTCTCCTTCGGGCACCTCCGAAAGGCCCATGCACAGAACGTCGCTGGTCATCTCCCGCCGCTCGGAGTACTCCCGCAGTTGGTTGGAGACGTCCAGCTCGAAGTAGACGATCTCGCCGCCGCTCAACGCGATGACCACCTGGCGGCGATTCACGGCGCACTTGGTGATCACGCGGCGGGCGGGGACCTTCCACTCGTTCACCCGCTTGTCCGGCTTGATGTGCCGAATGCCGTTCGGGTAGACTTGGATGAGCGAGTCGTCGCCGATCAGGCCGCAGCCGAGCGTGGGGCTCGTGGAGAGGAAGCCCGACTCGGTCACCTCCTCGACCGTCTCGCCGATCGAGAGCACGAGGAGTGGCGTTCACGAACGAGACCACAATCTGCGAGTGGTACACGTCTAAACGAAAGAAGGATTGCTGGTTGATGGACGGAGAAGGAATTACCGTCGATGTTCCGCTTCACGGTCCACACGCCGTTCGGGTTGCCGGGCAGCTCGGAGACGGCCATTTCGGACACTTCGAGGCCGTTGCGGAGGACGCGGAGGGTCGAGCGGGGCCCGCGGCCGCAGAGCGCGTAGATCTGCGGCGCGTCCTCGTTGTTCATGTCCACGATCTGCAAGCACGAGCATTAAAAGAAGAAAGGGGATGGACGCACGTGGGACTTGATGACCGGGACTCAAGTTGTCCATCTGGTCGACGAGAATCAAGTTCTGGAGCGGACGGGCGTCGTAGAAGTACGTTTCGCCCTCGTCCAACGGAACGCGCGACGAGAACTCGGGCTGATCGTCGTTGTCGCCCAGCCGGGCGATTTGGTACAAGTGGCTGAACAAAAGAAATGAATGAATGATGGTGGAAAGAAGACTGACTGGTTGCCGAATTCACTGCCGACGAAGAGGAAGCCCGAGCGCAGGATGCAGAGGCTGTTGGCCGGCGGCACGGTGTCGAAGTACTTGACGCGCATCTCCGTCACGAGGTCGCCGTCCACCGTCAGGTTGATCTTGAAGAGGTCGCCGTTCTCCGCCTGGACCATGAAGAAGAAGAGGTTCTTCGTCTTGTGCGTGGCCGTCGCGATGATCATGATCGGCCGGCCGCTGTCGTCCAGCTCGTTCTGCAGTCAACGGTCAATCGATTGAATCTGAAAGAGAGGAACTCACTCGACGGCGGGGAATCGGGCACCGGATGTCCTGCTGGTCGCCCAGGTTCTTGTAGACGAGGTAGCCCTCGCAGCAGCAGATGACGCCGCTCGGCCCGTCGTGGCCGCCCGGCACGGTGATCAGCAGGTTGCCGGCCTCGGCCATCGGCTCCGCGTACTTCCGCACCACGTGGTTCAGGCCGAGGTCCAGCTCGTAGAAGGTGAGCGTCTGCTGGATCGATTTGGCCGCCTCGCCGGTGGGGTCGTTGTCCGCGTCCTGCAATCCAGAGACGAACGAATGGATGGACAAATGGAAGAGAACGAACCTCGTAGTCCATCTCCAAGCAGGCGAACGTCGGGTTCTCGAAGCCCACGTCGATGCCGGCCACCGCGAAGCAGATCGAGTAGCTCTTGTGCGCTTCGAGCGGCGAGCTGATCGTGAGGTTCGCGTGCGCGTCGCGGTTCATCACGTACACGAGCTTCTGCCGCTCGACGGCGCCGATGAGGACGGCGCGGCCCTTCGGGTCGGCCGCCAGGTACTGCCCGGGGATCACCCGCCGACAGCCCGTCTTCCCGTAGGTCTCCTGGTGGACGCGCTCGAACTGCCGCTTCTCCGCGTTGAACTCGAGGATCACGATGCGGCCGGAGTCCGAGCCCACAGCGATGTAGTCTGCAAACAACCCTCCTTCCTCTCCTTCTCTTCTTTCTGCCCACCTTTGTTGGAGCCCGTCTGCCGGAAGGCCAACAGCGAGCGGATCACTCCGAACACATCGTGAGTGCAGAGGACGGAGATCTTGCCCGCCTTGCTGTCGCAGTGCAGGAGTTGGAGCGAATTCCCGCGTGCCACGCAGATCTCCTGCAAGCAGCCGAGTGTCCAATGCAGAGAGGACGGAGAGAACTCACTTGACTCTTCGAATTGCCGGCGAACGAGCCGTGGACGGCGCAGTTGATCGCCGTCGGGCCCTTGGAGACTCAGATTGTAGAGGAGCATTGGGAAGAAGGCGGCAGGAGTGCCCTAAAACAAAAGGATAAATTGGAAGGGCAAATCTGGACACAAAAGATGCGAACAGGTGGATCGCTTAAATCACTGGGCTGGTGAGATTCAGTAACGTGTTAAGAAGTTTCAAGCAAACAAAAGCCGAGTGGTCAGTCGGGCAAGCGCCAAATCGCTCGGCGTCGGCCTGCGCGTTTCCGACGAAGGGTCGAACGGAGTTCTCGGATCGATTTTCCGCGAGGTCGGCGGGTCGTCGGGCGTCCATTCGGCGGCCGATCGTCGCCGCTTTCTTCATTCGGTTTCCGTTGGAGTTCGCTTGATTTCGACGGGTTCAAACTTCGAGGAACTCCAAATGCCCCGCTTCGCGCAGCAGCCGCAGATCGACGTGATGGAGGGCTTCAAGCCGCCGCCCCGGCCGGCCGCCTCGTTCAGCTCCTCCTTCTCCTCCGCCTTCCACGAGCCCGACCCGGCCGGCGTCCTCCTGCAGCTGTGCAACGGGCTGATCAACGAGCGCGAGAACGCGACCAATCCGCTGCGATTTGCGGGCGAACTCATCTGCTCGCTGTTGGACAACGTGAACCTCGACCTTCTGCGCGATCGTCCCGCGCTACGACCGGGAGCACGAGGAGGCCACGCACAAGATCTCCTGCTTGTTGGGCTTCGACTCGCCCACCTTCAAGGTTCCGTCCTCCCACTCCTTTCCTGTTCATTTGTGGCTTTGCAGTTGATCTTCTCGGACGAAAAGCTGTTCGACTCGTTCCTCGACTTCTTCGCGGGCCACGCGGAGTTGTCGCCCGTCCCGCTGCAGACGGCCGGCGCCTCGCTCTACGTGTGGCTCCTGAAGCAGTACCTCAATCAACTGCTGCCGCTCAACGACGACGACTTTCGCGCTGATCCGGACGAGGCACGGGAACAAGCAGCAGTCGAGTGCGGCCACTCCGATCAAAAAGCGAATCCGAACGCCGTTCCGCCTCCTCCGCGACGACATCTTCACGCAGACGGCCGACTCGTTCGACTCGTCGTTCGACTTCGGCTCCACGTACGTCCGGCTGCTGCAGTTCGTGGAGCTCCTGTTCACGAACTACGCGGTCGTCTCGATGAAGCCGGTGCCCGCCCAGCTCGTCTCGCTGAAGGTCTGCCGCTTGCTTCTTCCTTCCTCCGGTTGATTGCTCGCTTGCAGGCGGTCGTGATCCAGTACGTGGACTTTCTGCTGGCCGGAACGAACGACCTGGAGCTGGAGAAGTTCAAGAGCCGCCTGCGGTCGAACCGGCAGTTCGCCCGCACCATGTACGCCTTCTTCAAGGAGCAGCTCTCGAACCTGCCGTTGGATCAAACGTTCGTCTGTTGTTTCGGTTCGTTCCTTTCGAGCGTTCTCTTGTGCATTCCCCTCGCTTGCAGACATCTTCATCCGACTGCTCTACCCGGGCGACGGCGTGTACAAAGGAGGCGGAGAAGCTGCAGATGTTCAAGCGATTCGCGACGGAGAACTTCGTCCGCTTGCTGCCGATCGTCGTGGATCGGATCTGCCAGTCGGACATCCGGGCGCTCATCCAGCTGGACATCCTGCAGTACTTCCTCGTCCGCCTGATGAACCCGAACTTCCTCAAGATGCTCTGCGATCTCCGCATTTCGGCCGTCGACTTCCTGCGGCCCGTCCAGGCGCGCTTGAAGGCGGTCGTCGACGCGCAGGTGGGCGGAAAGAAAGATCGGATTGGTGGATTGATCGTCGATTTTAGAAGCAGAGCGACACACTCGCCAACCGCTGGTCCAACTTCTTTATGCTGGACTCGCACGAGGAGCGGACGGCGACCACCTACCTGACGATCGCGAACGACCGCATTCGCGACTTCTACGCCACGTACCCGCCGTCCGAAGTGGCCGACCGGCCGCTGGAGGACGCTTCGGTCTGCGAGACGCTGAACGTGAGCAACGGGACGATCAACTCGACGCTCAGCCGCAAGCCCCGCTCCACGATCCCCGACCACATGGTGGACGCCTGGACGAGCATGTGAGTGCACGGGGGGATCGGTTGGACAACTGATGGTCCTTTAGGTACTATTTGACGCCCACCGGTCGAGATCAAGTGCGTTCTCCTTCCCTTGCTCCCAATCATTCGTTCTTTCAGGTCGCCCACCGCTTGGCGAAATTCGACTTCGCGCGCTACAGCAAGGAGATCGCCGAGGCGGAGGGCTGCGGCCGGTGGGAGAACAAGTGGCTGGCGGCCAAGCTGAGCGAAATCGCCGCCCGCTGGTCCCGCCATCCGTTCGTCCGCTACTTGCGGCAGAACTCCGCGAATCCGATGATCCGCCCGCTCACCTCCGTCCTCCTGCAGCCGAAGTCGCCGCCCGCCCACGTGCCCGTGTACTGCCGGACGGTCTCCAGACGGCCGGCCACGCTCAACCTCCGCCTGTTCGCCTCGTACCCCGTCCTCGCCCTCCTCCTCGTCTTCTCGTGGGTTCCTGATGGGGAGTTTCTTCGGGTAGACGAACGAGTTTCTTTGCGTGCCACTCGCTCAGCCGTTCTTTATTTCGGATATCGTTTGCCTTCTTTCATTTGATCCTCGAATAAACACTCTTCTTTGGCCGGTAATCGGGGGCTGTTTATCGACTAGAAGGCGGGGGATTCACGGGACACTTCGATCGTCACGATTCCGCTTTGAAAGCGTCGTTGAACTGCCGCTGGAGGGCGGCCGTCGCGGCCTCTTCCTCCTGCCGGCGGGCGGCGTCGTTGGGCGGCGAGGGGCGGCCGGAGTGGCGGCGGGTGCACACCTGCTCGATGTGTTTGTTCAGGTACGACTTCAAGGAGAACAGCTTGAAGCAACTCTCGCACTGGTGCTTCTTGACGCCTGAAAGCGAGGAAGTGAGTGGACGGACGGCCGTACAGTACTTCCTCTTCTTCTGTTGCCCCGAAAGATTAGAGCGAAAACGGGCAATCGACTTGTCATACAAGCCGGCGGACACGACGGCCCGATTCTTCATTTTTTAATCCACGTGCTTCGGGCAGACTTGTTGTCAATAAAACAACCACGGGGATTACCCCCCCTCCCTTCCCTCCCGCCCGCTCCAACCCAGGGGAACTGACCGGAGTGCGTGTTCATGTGCGCGCGGAGGTTCGAGCGATCGGCGAACGCCTTCCCGCAATGCGCGCAGCCGAATCTAAGAAAAATCGAATAAGAATAACTAGACTCAAGCTATGAATGTACGGTTTCTGGCCGGCTGCAAACAAGTGGGGTGAATGGAGGAAGAGGGAAAGAGGAGGACGTACTGTGGGATCGCATGTGCCCCTTGAGGAGCCACGGCCGGGAGAAATTCTTCCCGCAGACGTCGCACTTGTGGGCGGCTTTGTGCGTCAACAGGTGCATGCTGAAACTCCCCACTGATCACTCCTTCCATCGATCCAAGCGCTCACCTCAAGGCGGGCATCGAGACGTACACCCGGCCGCAGAACTCGCAGCTGCGGGCGTGCGGCGAGTCGAGCGAGCGGTGCGTCTGCTTGTGGCGCGAGAGGTTCGAACTCGTCGCGTAGCTCTTGCCGCACTCCGCGCACGTGTGCCGGCCGGTCGAGGCGCCCGATTGGGAGGCGGCGCTCCCGCTCTCCTCGCTCAACGCCCTCGAGGCGGGGGTGGCCGGTCGCCGTTTGCATCGCCCGTCCGAAGTTTGGAGGTCCTCGGCCGTGTAGTCGACCGTTTCGGCCGTCCGTTTGGTCTGAAGCGAAGGGGAGTGAGAAGCTGCCTTCGATCTCCGGCTACCTTCTTGCTCGGGGAACTCGAGGTGGGCGAGCGGACGGGCGTGGGCGACGGCCGAAGGAGATCGTCGATGGAGAAGTTCGATGGCGACTTGTCCGCGTGGATCGTCTTCTGCAATCCGTTGGTTCAATTCGTTCGTGTTCGCTCCTTTGTGCAATTGCTGGCTGCTTTCGGCTTCGGAATTCCCGAAGACGCGAATTTCCGACGGCCGGGCCGCTTTCGGATTGATGGCGACGGCGACAGGTTTCCGTCGGCCGTGCCCCGAGTTTCTTGCGGTTATTAGCGGGCGGGCGGGCGGGGGGTCGGCGGGTGCAGGGGAGCAGCGAGGAGTGCGCGTAATTGTTGCGTTTTGAGCGGTCGGGTGCACAACTTCCTTCCTTCCGGCCTCATTTTTTCTCCCCCGCTCCAGCGGCCGAGATTGCAGCAAGTTCACAAGTGGTTTTTCCCCTCGAGCTTCGAGAAGAATCGTTTGGTTGGACTCACTTTTTCTGCTCGAACCTCCGGCTTCAGCGCGTGGCCGTCGGGTGGCGGGGCGGGCGGCTCCGGCTTGTTGGGCGAGTTGAACAAAACGCACAGCTTGGCGGCTGAAAGCGGGAGGGATGACGGGCGGGCGGCGAGGGCGTGAAGATCACTCGGTCACGCACCCCCGCCTCCGGCAACAAGGCGGGAATGCGGGCATGGCGTGATCGAGGGCCTTCCACGGCGAACTCACAATAGACGGCCTGAAGCTGTTGCTCGAGGGTGGGCGCGTTCTGGAGGACGGCGGGGAAGGGCAGCGGCAGGAGGGGGTTGAAGACGGCCGGCGGGCCCGCGGGCAGCAGCGGGCACTCCCGCATTCGCTGCAGTTGTTGCAGGAATTCGCCCCAGTTCATTCCGACAGTCGGCAGTCGATGGAGGCTGAAAGCAGAACTAAACAGTTGTGAACAAACAAAAGAAAGAAGGAGAACGATTACGGTAATCACCCGCCCGAACTCTCCGACTTCCCGACCGCCCGGCGGCGAGCGGATTGTTTGGCCGAAGTTGGGGGCCGGAAACGCGCATCAAAACTGTCAACCGGCCGTCTGTTGCGGACTCGTCAGGCGATTTGACGTCCAAATCGGCCGGCCGGTCGCCGCCCGCGAGACGCCCGCCCTAATCGGGAGTTCCGATCGGTTTGTCATCCGAAATTCATTTGGGGATTCCGTTGGGAGGGCGAAACGCTCGAGGATTGTTGTTTTTGGAACGACAGAAGCAATAAGAAGACGAAGAATTCAACAGTTGAAGAAGAGGACAAGCGCAAGGAGCCACAGTCTAGCTACAATACACACTAAGAACACCAATGATGGCAACGAAAGTTAACAAAACATCTCCCGAAATCGACTTTTCGCTTCTACCGTAAACTCGGACGTGGCCGGGCAGCCGGCCGACTGGAAACAAGTGCGGGCGGCGGCGGAGGTCGCGACCGGTCAATCCCGCAAAAACCAATGGGCCGCCCGCCCGCCGACCGGCCGCCGTTATGCAAGCGGCCGGCCGGGACTCCGCCCTCGCCGCCCAACTTGGCCGCCGCTCGCCGCTGCGCCTTGATTCGGGCAGCTGCTCCGAGTAATCGACGTTATTCACAAACAGAATGGTCGATTAAAACCTGTTCATTAAAGCAGGCACAACTAATGAGAATTGGCCACAAGCTTGCTTGATCGTTTGCTGTTCGGAAGCTTCTTCACTGCCGAGACGGATGTCCGATAGTTCGCTTCAAGGCGTCCATGGCAGTTCACACAATCGAATTATGCAACGCTCGTTCGTGTTTGCGGAGAGCATCCGGCCGGGCGCCGACTGTTGAATCGGGGCTCTCGATTTCATCCGCGCGATCGACGTCGAGTGCGGGCGTTCGCACTTGAAGCGACCGGCCGCCCGCTCGTTCGTTAATGAAGAGGCCACTTGTAATCGCGACCGACTGACCTGTTGACCCGCGGATTTGCAAGTGAGTCGGGGCCATGGCGAGCGGGCGGGCGGGCGGCAGGTGGACGGCGAGTGGGTGCGTGAGGGGGTTTTATGTAATCCCACCCGCCACTCAACGGATTTCTCCCACGACTGTTGTGATCGGGGGATTACGCGCTCGTTCGTCGTACATGAGAAGGCGATCGATCGAACGAGCGGGCATTGTTCCGTCCACTGCGTACTGTAAACAATGGAGAACTTCCGTCTTGCAGGTGCGGAGAAGTGATTCCATTTCCGTTGAATTGCGGGAGGATCGCCCACTCGAACGATCCGAGTGCCCATCTTCCACTCGTTTGTTCGAAGTTCTCCATTCAACGGGCGAGGAGTTGGCTAATGAACGGGCGGTCGAGAGAACAACTGGAGAGTTGCTTGTTTTGTTTTGATCCCACAAGTACGCACTCGACTCGTGGCCGCCGAGTGACCGTTCGGTGGGGAAAGCGGGCGAGCGGATGCGCTAATTGGCGGCCGGGCGGGCGATCGATCAATCCGGACGGACGGGGCGTGACCCCGGCCGTCCGCTTTGTTCGTGCAATCAAAACGAGCGGCCATACGGTCGTCCTTTTGTTCCCAATTTGTCGCCATCAATCGTCATCGCTCCATTTGCAACAATTACGCGCGTGCGGAGGGCCGCTTCGAATTGCGCAACACGGAAAGGACACCTGCACGCGGCCCATCTGTTCGCTCGCGCCCGGCCGCCTCACGCGCTCGCCGGTCGATCGATTGGCCCCGATTGGGCGAGCAATTGGGCGTGATTAAACCGGAAGGAAGTTGACACACGAGAAGGTCGAAGGCTTCTTGTTGCTCTTTCTTTCCACTCATTAGAAGAAAGAGTGGCGTACAGTAGCCGCCGGTTGCTCAAACTTCTTTTCTTTTGGGATCATTCCGCTCGTCGCTTATCGCCGCAACCCGACGGCCCAATCTGACGGACGGATATCGGCGGCCGTAATCCTCGGGAGTGCGCGAGTCGCCGCCTTTCGGTCGTCAGTCGGCCGTTTGGAATGACGAGACGCGCGAGTAATCCCCGCCTTATGGCCGCCGGCTTCGATCGAGTGACAGGCCGGACGTCAAACACGAGATAAACAATTAGACGGCTGCTTACTGTAGCCGGAACGAGAAAGCAATCACTTCGTTCTGCGGTCAGTTCACCTGTAAAAGAGAAGCCGCTCGCAAATCAGCCGTCCTTCTTTGTTTGATCAACAATGCCGGTCGGTGGTCAAACACAAGGGCGGGCGTAATTCGGTTGTCATGATCTGCGGAAGTTGCTCCTCGCCGCCTTTCGGGCCCGCCCGCCCGTTTATGCAAATCGGAAGACGCGGACACCCGTGGAGGCCGCCAAAGGAGCGAACAGGCGGCCGGCCGGCCGGCTTGCGCAATCCGCCCGACGGGCGGCGGTCATGAGAAGACGGCGGGATTCCCGAAATCAAAACCGATGGCCGTCCGCCGCCTTTGCCGCGAATCAAGCCGCTGCCCTCATTATTCACGAATTTGTCCGTTCGGCAGCAACATCGCCGCCTCCCCATCGATCGGGAGGTCCATGGACAACCGAGGGACTTCCCGTTGTGTTCGGCGGATGTTCTCGGGTTTCCCCGACCGTATGTCCACAAGTCAGGGCGCGGATTTACGATCAGAACGCAAACAAAACGACGAGTCGCCGCGAACATCTTCGCCCGCCGATCGGAGGTCATGTTCGCTGCAAATTGGATTGGACCGTCGGAGGGCCCGAATTAACGAGAGGGCAGGTGTTCTCGCCGGCCCCCCCGATTGTTGGAAGGAACATGAACCCCCCGCCCCGGCCACCCGCTCGGCCGCTCGAGTGTTGCGCAACGCCCGCTCCGAGTGGCACTTCCGGTCGGGCGGCGAGTGGATTAGCGGGCGGATTTGGAAGCGATCGGCCCACTTGCTCGAGGAGAACGCGTGAATGTTGCACTGGAAATGAATCCAACCAACCGACCGACGGCCTACGGTAGGCGGAAGGCGGACTGCCACGAAACGCCAACAGAAACACTCGCTGCGGGTTCACAACCACGCGACAAGCCGCTTTCCGTGGAGGGCGAGGCACTGGTTTCACAATTCTTTTCGTCGAATTTGTGGTCATTTGATCGATCTTCTTGCTCCCTTCGATCTCCACTTTCGCCCGCTCGAAATGGCTCAGCACGGACTCAAAGCAGAAGGTTCGTTCTTTGCGATGCTTCGACTTCTTTCCGAACAATTCTTTCGATTTACTCCCGTTCTTCCTCGTTTCAGACCCAACTGCCGAAAGGGCGTGAAGCAGAAGGCGAAGAAGGGGGCCGTCACGAAGAAGCAGCCGCGGAAGGGCGCCCACGTGGTCATCCCGGCCAAGAAGAACGCCGCCGTCGAGCAGGTTCGTCCTCCCGCCTTCTTTCTTTCTTTGATGATTGCTCGTGGATTGCAGGCGAAGACGCAGGCGACGGTCACGCGGATCATCAACGACAAGAACGAGCAGATGGTGCGGAACACGGCGAACAAGGCGCAGGGCCGGGTGTCCAACCAGAAGTGAATTCTTTCTTCGTTGTTCTCCTTGTTGTTGTGTTTGACCGTTGAATAAAGCGATTGTTTATTGGATTGGACAGAGGGGGAACAATTGAGCAGAATGGAGGATCGTCGGAAGTGAACGGAATGTGTGGAGGGTGCGGAGATCTTCGGCCTTTCGGAAGGAACGATCAGTCGGAATCGTTGAAGTCGCCCGTGGGCGCCTCCTCGTCGTCGTCCACCCGCGAGTAGAACTGAAAGCAGGTGGAGTGGATGGCCGCTCGTCCTCCGCACTCACCCAGAAGTCGATGTAGGTGGTGAGCTGCTCGTCGTGGTGGATCACGATCTGCACCCACAGGATGCCCAGCACGTCCACGCTGACCGCCGTCTTCGTGGCGACGTTGAGGATTTGGAGCATCTTGCGCAGGTTCTCCACGCGGTACACCTGGGTGGTCGGCGCGGAGCACTGGCTGATCAGGAAGCTCTCCGAGTTGCCCGGCGTCATCGTGAGGCGCGTCTGCAAGCGGAGGATTGAGGGAGAAGAAGGAAGAAGCGAGTGCCCACCTTCTCGTGCATCATTTCCGAGTGCGTGCTCAACGTCAACCCCTCGGCGTCGAACTCCAGCTTCGCGTTCGCGACCTTCGGCGGGATGTCGTGAATGAGGCTGCGGAAGAAGGCGGGCGAGAAGAGGATCTTGACGAGCTTCGTGTTCGCGTCGCTCGTGATGTCTTGCAGCTGAACGGAAGGAAGTGAGCAGTGGGGAACGAATGGAAGAGACGAACATCGACGTCCTGGAAGGTGGCGATCGTCACGCGGCCGTTCATGCTCGAGCACTCCAGCTGCAGCTCCAGCGGGTCGCCCTCCTGCGCGTACGTGAAGCGGATCGCGTAGTTGCTGTCCACGAACATCTTCATCGCCTCCTGAACGAACGAGGAGAAAGGAATTGGGATGGAAGGAAATGAACAAACCAGGAGCGCCTTGGTCTTAACGGTAACCGAGATGGTCGGCAGGTTCAGGTGGAACTCGTCGAAGAAGTCGCGCTTGAAGTACGCGTTCGCCTCAAATGAGCCGAAGGATGAGGGAAGAAGGGGAGTGAAGGAGAACTCACCTGCATTTCGATGCCGTCGTCGGCCACCAGACGCATCCCGTCGGCCATCATGCGGAGGGTGCAGTGCTGAAAGCAGTCCACTTCAAATCACGGGAAGAAGGAAGTGGAGGGGACGAACCTCGTGGAAGCCGAACGAGCGGATGATCGCCGTCATCTCTTTCGCGTACTCCGTGTGCACGCTGAAGATCGAGCTTTCGTTCGTCGTCTCGGACTGATTCTCCGAAACCAGAAGCGTGCCCGTCGTCGTCGACATTCTTTCTTTTGCCCGACGAGTGGATTCATTTGGTTCTTCTTCGATTACGAGAAATACTCGAAGAAGGAAACAACTTCTGCAGTCGTTTCTTCCCCCCGACTGGCCGAATCGTTCGTTTAACAAAGGAGTTTATTTAATCGTCACTTCAAAACGGAAACAAGAAACAATCCGTGGTTCCATCGGTTGCTCACTGCTGCTGCGGGGGCGCCGCCGCCGCCGCCACGGCCAAATCCTCCGCGGTAGTTGACCGGCTGGGAGCCCGGACCGGCCTCGGCCACCTTGTCCTGGCCGCGGTACGCCGGACGGTCGTCGCTGCGGTAGCCGGCGGGGCCTGCAAGCGAGGCGGATGAGAACGATCGATGGGAGGAGGGAGGAAGGGAAGAGTGAGGTGGAAGGAGAAGGAGTGTAGATCACTTTCAACTTTTGCCCCGTATTGAGAACGAGCGAAAGCGATGAAGGGAGCCTGGGGTTTGCTCTGGCATTGTTTTCCACGGTTCGGAGGCCATCGGCCGGCCAACAACCAGGATATTTCAATGCCCTTCGAGGAGGGGAGAAGCGAGGGAAGGGGCACTCACCACGGCCGGTCTTCTCGGCGAACGTCTGGCGGATTTCCGTCTGCTTGGGGACCTTGAGCGTGAGCGGGATCACGTCGTCGGCGAGGCCCAGGTAGTCGCGCAGGTAGACGATGCCCTCGTCCGTCAGGTAGAAGTAGTAGTGGCGCCACGAGAACTGCTCCTTCACGTAGCCGCGCGAGGCCAGGCTCTGCAAGCAGGAGGATGAGTGGGTGGGTGGATGGACGGAAGTGGAAGGTGGGGAGTGTACAAAGAGCGGACTTTCGGTGATCTCCGAACAGAAATCGCCGATTTGCCCGCTGTTCGAGTCGCTTTTCGGCATCTTTCATACCTCTCCGACCACCGAACGCGTCGGAAGGCTTGGTAATAAATGCCGCCCATCGAATGGAGGAAAGAACTCACCTGAAGGGCCTTGATCACGTACAGGTTCTTGACGCCCTCGATCTCCGGGTGGGACTTGAGGGTGTAGTCCTTCTTGGCGATGGCCACGCCGTCCTCGAACAGCTTCTCGTAGATCTTCCGGCGGTCCGCGGTGGGCATCAACATGTTGAGTTCTCGGATAACCTGAAATCGACCGGAAATTCGCGCGATTCTCGGCGGAAATTCGCGGAAGAACGCGCAAAAAGGATGGGATTGGAGGAAAGGCAGCAGTCGAAATTATTCCCAACAGAAATCACTCGAAATTTCCCTTCCCGATTAACGCCCAAAATCGTCGGACGAAATCGAGATCGAAAAACCACGCCGCCTTGCAGCGGGCGGCCCACTCGCCGCTCCCTACCGTAAGCCAAGCCGCGAGACGGAACGCCAAAATCGCGTCGGGTCCACCGCCAGCCGCCCGTTCAAAGCGGAATTTTCGGACTTTGCCGCTCGACGAGCACGAATCCACGAGCACGAACGAGAGGAATGCGTGCAACGAGCAATCCGATTTTACGCGCAACCCAACGTCTGATCGCTTCTCCTCACTCGTCCGCTTCTTCGGTCGTTCTTGAAAGGAGTCCATCTCCACTCCTCATTCACTTTCTTGCCCCGTTTTCCTCCGACTTCACTCGTTTGGCACGTGTTTTCGAATACCAGTGGGTTTATTGGTCGTACAAATCAGAACAAATGTGCAATCGGAACGACAAGGCGGCGGAATGGACGGCGTCCCTCCCTTCCGCAAAATAATTTATCTTCGATTAGCAAAGAGGGCGACTGGAGGGCGGAAACGAAGGTCGGACGGGCGCTCATTGACTGCCGCTGCTGGAACGCGTGTATTTGCCCCAGATGTGGAGGATGAAGACGGAGGCGATGAACACGAGGCTGAGCACGAGCACGGGCACCGGGCCGCTGGAACGAGCGGGAGTGATCGACGGGATGGACGGGGGAAGAACTCACATCTTGAGGCCGGTCGAGTCCTCGGTGTAGAAACGCCACAGTCCGCCGTTGTTCACGCCGCCCGCTCGCGCGCGAGTCGCTCCGCTGCTGGCCGCCGTCGCGTTGCCCGCGCGGCGTTGGCGAACGGCGCCGCTCGCTCCGGCCGGGCGAACGGAACGCGCGGGACTGCGGGCGGTGTCCGACTGCAAACAAGAGACGATCGATGAGTTCAAAAAGCACAGTGTGAATTGAATGGAAGCTATGGATTGAATGCGCAAAAAAATTCACTTGAAACACCAGAACAAAGCAGCAAACAATCGAAACGGAAAGGAGGACTTACCATTGTGGATTCAATTAGACGATTGACGGTCGATGTGCAGAGAAGAACACTCGTTCACGGACGATTCAAGCCGCTTTTAACACGGAGAGCAAGTGGAATCGTCGAAAACTCCAGCAGCCAACCGAAGACGCCAATTGAACTGCAAGCCGGCCGGTTTTCCGCTTGGGAGCGCGCTGTCCTTCGTCACGCGAATAAAAGCGTGCGGCTTGTCGCTGTGGATTCGGAAGTAATTGCCGAATTCATCCTTCTTAATTCCTTCCTGTTTCCAACGTTTGGAATGTCGCACGACAAATTCGCGAACAACCCCGGCGATTCGGGAGTTCTGGACGAAGCAGCGGGCGAAGATCGACGCCATGACAAACGTAATTCCTTTCCTTCCATTTATTCGCTGATTACTCGTCGATTTTAGGAAGAGTACCGAGAAGTAACGAAGACGCAAATCCTTCCGCTCGCCCGCATAAAGAAAATCATGAAGATCGACGACGAGGTGAAGCAGCAGGCAGGTGGCTTCTTTTCGCTCATTTCCTCGCTCTTCCGTCTGCAGATGATCTCGAGCGAGGGCCCGATCCTCATCGCGAAGGCCTCCGAATTCCTGATCGAGGAGCTCACCCTCCGCGCGTGGCTCCACGCGGACAGCTGCCGCCGCAAGACGCTGCAGAAGATCGACATCGGGGACGCGACCACGCAGAGCGAGATCTTCGACTTTCTGATCGACATCGTGCCGCGGCCGGGCCAGCGACAGTCCGACGTTCCGATCCCCATCGTTCGTTCATTCCTTCCTTCCTTCTCAATCCTTCGATTTGCTGCAGCTCCCCCGACCAAGCGCCGGCCTCGTGCCCGTCGGGATCGCCGGTCAGGATGCCGCCTCTGCCAACTCGAACGAAGAGCCCAAGCAGTTCGTGCCGGCCGCCATCGCCGTCGACCCGCAGCAATTCCAGTACGTGATGCCGCCCCAGAACGGAGAGGATGGAGAAGGGCGAGGAACAACCGCAATACCTTTTTCAAGTTAGTCCTCTCCTTCCTCTCGTTCATCCCTCTTCGTCCATTCAGTGCGACTCGTTCGCTCCCAACGGGCCGATGCTCGTCCAGCTGCAGGACGGGCGGATGGTCGAGGCGACGATCGTCGGGCCGAGTTTCCACGTGGAGCCCGGCCAGCCGATCAACATGATCATGTCCGACGAACGTCCCGCTTGAACTCCTTTGAAGCCATCCTCTCGTCTTCATTCCTCCTTGCTGCTCACACATTTCTTCGTTCTTTCGATCTCTCCGTTTGTAAATAGCTGGTCGTATGTCTCGTGGAATAAACAGGAATGTAACTGGAAGCTTCGAGGCGCGTGCTCGACGGAAGTTCACGTCCGAAAGTCAAGAGCTCGTCGTCTTTTGTTTGTCTTCCGAAATCCGCGCATCGAACCGGCGGTCGGCAGGCGGAAAGACGGCGATCATGTGCGAAATTTCGAGTGGCACCGCCGGAAAGACAAACGATTGACAACGATGCCCGCCCGCCCGCCTTCTTTCTGCTTGCCGCCCATCGTCCTTGAACTGAGCGGGCGTGCTGATTAGACGCGCGTTTCGAACCGAGTGCAATGAGTTCCTTCCTCCCGAATTCAACCGACCGTTCTACGGGGAACGAACGCCCGTTCGAGCGGCGGCGTCCAGCGAAGCGGAAATTCGGCGAGCGATCGGCCGAAAGCCAACCGCACCGACCGGAAGGTTTTCGAGCGGGCAGACGAGCGGCTGCGTGATCCTCCCGCTCTTCTCTTCTCTTCGTTTGGAAGGGAGTTCAGCGAGGGGCTGGACGACTCGTCGAGTGCAATCCAGCCGCCGTCTTTCCCCTCCTTCCCACTCATTTGTTTCTCCTTTGCGAAACAAATTGGATGTCCGAATTCCACCGCCCGTCGTCTCCAATTTGGTCCGAGTGCACACGAGTTTCTCCCGCTTGTCCGCCTTCTCCGGCCACTCGCTCAATCGTCGTCTGCAATTGGTTCGGGCACTCGCTGGACTCCGGTTGGGGGCTTTCGATCGACAGCCGGCCGTCCGTGGAATCTCTGGACAATCGCCGCCTTCCTCCTTTTGTCCTCCGCTCCGCACAATCCTCCTTTTCTCCTTCGGGCGGTGTTTGAGCAGCCGACTCGCTCGAATGCAAATCAGCCGGACGATTTAAGCCGCCGTACCGCCGATCGTCGCCGCTTCCTGCCGTCCGTTGGGTTGTCGACGGCGAACACACGAACCGGAGGGATGATTCAGTCGGATGCCCTCGGCGTTGAGTTCAAACATTCCCGCCTCGCACTCCTGTTCTCCCTTAACTTTGATCTTCCGCTTCGGTTACTGAACTCGCCGACAACAAACGAGTGACTCCAACGTGCTCTCCGCATTCCTCTCGCTTGTCGCTCGTCCCCGAACGTCCAATTCAACGAGCCGAATGGGCGGCTCGTTCGGCACGTGCTGTCGGATGTCGTGCGGCTCGTAAATCGCGAGGAAAGCGGGTGCACTTGCTGGCGGGCAGTCCGGCGGGTTGATTCGGCCGGCCGTTCGGGGCGGATTTTTAATCGAAACAGTTGGTAGGCGGCCGTTCGGATGTTCGGGAGCGAACGGGGCGGTTTTCGGTTTACACCGACGGGCACTCCCGCTTTTTACAACGAGCGCCTTCGTTCTTTCGTCCCCCACGCGCACCCTTTCGTTCGGTTCGCTCATGAGCGACGAGTGATCGTTCGAGAGGGACCGTTGGCACCCACCTCGCTTCTTTTCGTTCGTTGGACTCGTGAGTAATCGGCGGGCTGCTGAGACTCCGCCGATCACGAATGACGCGAGCGGTCGGATCACTTGCGGGAGTGCGCGGATGTTCGCGGAATGCTGGCGGACGGGATCCGACGACCGGCGGTTGATTTCTCATCTCTTTTTAGTCGACGAGCGTCTCGCTTCTGCCGCCTCTTTCGAGTGCTCCCTCCGTGCACCGCCCGGCTGCTTCTCGCTTCTTCGTGGCTGAGGAATGAAATCCCCGCGAGTGGGCGCCGAATGAACCCGTCGGCATGGAGCTGAACGCCCTGAACTTGAGCCTCGTGCTGGGCATCTTGCTCGTGCTGCTCGGCATCCTCGCTCTGGTCGTCTGCGTGGTCTGCAAGCAGCAGAACGACGGCATCTTCCCGCAGGACCTCGAGGCGGGCAAAGAAGAGTCGGGCAGCTCGTCGGTGAAGACGCTCGAGGCCGAGGATTTGGATCGAAATGGTGAGGATCCTCCCACAACCTCTGTGTTCATCCTTTCGATTGCAGGTGATCCACGAGCGCCCCTTCCGAACCTGCCGAAGATCATCGTGACCACTGCCTCTCTTCGAATGAAGCACATTTGAAGGACGAGAGGCAGTACGACCATCGCATATGGGTATTGACTTCTTTTTATTGAGTACAATCGTCTCTTTCTCTCGTTTGTTTGTGCCTTCCATGCACTACTGGCCGATTGCAGTAATAAGAATTGTTTGATCATCTTCTTTGCTCTTTGTAATAACTTCCATTTTGCGCGAATAAACGACTCCAATCTCTTTGAAGGCGTTGATATGATTATGAAGAAGGTTGAAGGGATGAAGGAAAGAAATGAACGGCCGTTTTCCTTGCCTCTTGCTTGTCACAACCGTCTCGTTTTCCGCCGCGGTGTTCGTCGAGCCGTGGAACGAAACGCCAGGCGCGTGTGTTCGTTTCGCAAGGCGGGCGGCTGCACGTGAACGCGGGGGTCACGCCGGCGCCCGTCTCGCTCGGCTGTTTACCCCGCACTCCGCCCGCCGCCTTTCGTGCTCGTCGTCGTCGTCGTTCGGGCGGTGATTGTGATTGGGGATCGATTGGAAGGAAGGAATTCTCGTTTCGGTAGTTGCCGGCCGTCTCTTTGGGTGGATTTCGAGCATTTCGCAATGTTTTCAGCGTTGTTCGGGGCTTCTTTTCGAAACGAGCGGCGGAAAACTTGATTTTCGGTCGGCGAGCGTTCGAGGTTCGCGAACCTCATGATTCTTTTCGGAGGGATGAGTCACGCGGACGAAACCGTTCGATTGGTCGAGTCCGAAGTTCGCACGGCGAACATCGATTAGTGCGAGTGTTCCTCTTTGAAATCAGGCACACGACCGCGACGTTCGCTCCGCTCGGCCTCCGCTTTCGTCATCGACTGCCGGCCGTTGGGGCTGCCGGGCGGGTGGCCATCGTCCCCTTCGCCGGCCTCTTCTTTTCATTACGCGAGGGCCGGAATGCGGACGTGCGGATAAGAGCGGAGTGGGGAATGCGGTCGAGCGTCCCTTCTGCTCATTTAATTACGTGGCTTCTTCGGGGGACAATTGCGAGTCAAGAAGTGAGCGCATTCCGGCCATCTTGCTAGCAAAGAACGAAGGAGATCTGACAGTAGTGAGAGGAATCACTCCCTCCTGCCGGCCGATGATCCGCCCGCCCTGCTGCCCGGCCAACCGGCCGACATCCCCGCGAATCCCCCGCGATTTGCATTCGGCCACAGAGGGCAGTCCAGAGGATAAAAAGACGGCAGTTGCGTGTTCCGTCGGCCTCACGCACTCCCTCGCTCCCGCTTTCGGCCGCCTCGCTCCGCTCTTCGCGGCACGCGGCCCGCATTTGGCCGCCCGGCCGCCGGCCGACTGCTCGGGCGTGTGCCCCCGCCTTCTCTCTTGCTTACTCGCCGCCCCCTCCCGCCGGCCGGCCGTCCGTCCGTCCGTCCGTCTATCGATTCGCTCGTTCTGCCGTGCTCGGGGCGTTTTTCCGTTGACGTGTTTGTTTTTCGCGTTCATTTCGGCGTTCTTTTCGCTCCAACTTGTGGCTCGTTTGCAGGAAAGAGAAGCTCCACGATGTCCTACGCCTACCTCTTCAAATACATCGTGATCGTGAGTTTTCCCTTCTTCTTCAATTCCTTCGTTCATGCTCGTCGTTGTTTGCAGGGCGACACGGGCGTCGGAAAGTCGTGCCTATTGCTGCAGTTCACGGACAAACGCTTCCAGCCGGTCCACGACCTCACCATCGGTACGGGGCTTCTTTTGCGGGCAATCGATTGATTTCCGCTTGCAGGCGTGGAGTTCGGCGCGCGGATGATCACGGTGGACGGGAAGCAGATCAAACTGCAGATTTGGGTGAGTTCTCTTCGATTTTTCTTCTTTTACGTTCGTTCTTGTGCTTCAGGACACGGCCGGCCAGGAGTCCTTCCGCTCGATCACTCGCAGCTACTACCGGGGAGCGGCCGGAGCGCTGCTCGTCTACGACATCACTCGGTTGGTCCTCGTTCCCTGGCTTCCTTTTTATTGACCCGCTTCAGTCGTGACACGTTCAACCACCTGACCTCGTGGCTGGAGGACGCGCGGCAGCACTCGAACTCGAACATGGTGATCATGCTGATCGGCAACAAGAGCGACCTGGAGGCCCGTCGGGAGGTGAAGAAGGAGGAGGGCGAGGCGTTCGCCCGCGAGCACGGAATGGTCTTCATGGAGGCGTCGGCCAAGACGGCCGCCAACGTCGAGGAGGCGTTCATCCAGACGGCGCAGGAGATCTACCGGAAGATCCAGGAGGGCATCTTCGACATCAACAACGAGGTTCGTCCACTTTCCCCCTCCTTCCACCACCCATTCAACTGTTCGTTTGCAGGCCAACGGCATCAAACTCGGCCCGCAGCACTCGCCCAGCTCGCCGAGCTCTCCGGGCAGCCGGTCGACGTTGGCGGGCTCGAGCAACTGCTGCTGAACTCACTTCCCGTTCGCCGCGAGAAGCGAACCGCTTCTTCTCTTTCGAGCGTCTTCTCTCGTCCGCCGATTCCTGCGATCGTTTGTAAATGTTTGTGTACATTCGCCCCCTCCCTCCCACCCCTTCGCATCCCCTGGCCGTAGTCCCGATTGCCCGAATATCAACCGAAAACTCATCACTCCCCCGACTTCTGCCGGTTGCTTCGGCCGGTCGTCCTCCTTCGCGCTTCTCCGCCCACCACTAACTCCCCCTTCCTTCCGCCCTTTCGACTTGTGATTTCTCCCACCACCCACTCGAATTTGTAGCGACTAGCTGTTTGATTTCCAAGAAATAAACTTCGATTGTGTCCACGAGCAGAGCAAGCTGAGCGAGCATTTGAGTCGGTCGGAAGCGTCAAACGTTGGGTTGCCGTTTCGGCCCTGGGAAGCGGAAAAGGAGAAGGGCATCACGAAGCGGGTGCTTTACCGTTTGCTGAATTTCGTTGAGTACAGGCAGGAGTCAATTCACGTTCCTCCTACCCATTAGCTGCTCCTTTGAACGGCAAAAGGAGAAAATCCCCGTTCGGCAGCCGGCGGAGTCCGACCGCGAAAACGTCGAGCGGCTTGGCGAAACGTGGCGGAAAAGTGCGGCCGCTCTTTCGTCTGCTTTCCGTTCGGCCGGCCGCTTTCTGCTCCGTTTGATCCACGAATCGTGCGGGTGTGATCGCCTTTTCTGTCGTGCTAGAACGTGAATTCGATCCCTTTCCTGTCACTCGTGAATCCGGAAGGAAGAATCCACAGGGCCCATGCTCGTTCTAATGCTGGTTATTGATTTCAGCGCATCCACGAGCAAAATGGTCCTCTCCGCCTCGAAAGCCGCCTTCCGCCCGCTCGTCCGCAGCGTCCGTTGCGGCAGCAACCTGCCGAACCACGGCCACACGTTGCCCGACGTGAGTTCCCGCTGCTTCTTCCAATCCACTCCGTATCTGCTTTCGTTCAGATGACCAAGTGGAAGCCGCAGACGCCGAAGAGCTTCGTGTACGACGGCTACGCGACTGCGGTGAGTTCTTTCTTTCGTTTGATCGATTGATTCGTTCGGTTGCTTTCAGCGCCTTCCGTTCAGCGTCGCCAACAAGTACTCGTTCTTCGTGAAGTTCGTGGGCATCCTGGCCGCCGGCTTCTGGCTCCCGTTCTTCGTGGTCGAGTACCAACTCCGCAAGGCCAACCAGTAGTTCGGGGTCGTTGTAAAGCGTTTGTGAAGCTGTGAACACGAGAATAAACCCGTAGGTTGTCGGCCGACCGTCTCTCGTTCGTTTATTTACATCCAATGGGAGTCGCTGAGTGAATTCTTGAGCACGAGGAATGAATGCGGGAGAAATCTGTGGGCAGAAAGCTCAGAAACAGAGGAAGTGAACAAGCAGGAGGATGAGCGTCCAGGCGAACCAACGGGAATCTGAAGGGGTTCATTGATTGCATGAGGATCCTGGAAGGAGAACTCACGTCTTTTGGCTCCATTCGACTCTTCGGATTGCCTCAATTCTGAAAGCAGACAAATGGTTGTTGATCGGAAGGCTGCAGTGGTGTGTTCGAAGCAGAAAGAAGTGCAAAATGTCAGCAAAACCGATGGAAAGTGCGGATTTCAGCCGAAAGAGTGCACGAAACGAAAGCCACCGGAAATGGTCCTGCCTTTGATCAACTCCTCCGTGGAGCCCGCGTCCAGAACGGCCGGGTCCTCGATCTTCACGTCGCGCAGCTCGTCTTCCTCCTGCTGCGTTCGCGAACGGCGCTCCAAGTACGCGTCCACGGCCTCGTAGTCGACCGGCTGCCCGTCCGCCCGCTCGTCGTCCGGATTGTCCGACGGCTCCACCGACGGCCCCTCGGCGTCGGGATCGTCGGCGGGCGAGGCGGCCGGCGGACTCCCGCCCGAACCTAAAGGAACACGACGATCACGAGCAAACGGTTAGCGGCAGCAGCTCGCAAGCAGCAAAGTGCATTCGAAACAGCAAGAAACCGGCCACTCCTCTTCGTCCTCTCCACTTCGCTCACCTTCCGTCAGCACGATCGAGTTCGTCTCCAATCGTGGGGCTTCTGAAAGGTGGACAGTGAGCGGGAAGGAGGACGAGAGGGGACTCACCGACTAGCCGGATGTCGCTGAAGTTCTTCCCGTACTCGTTGCCTAAACGAACTCTTTTGAGGCCAATCGAAAGGAGAGGACTCACTGGCGATGCAGCGGTAGTGGCCGAAGGTGTTCTTCTGAACGGAGCGGATCTCCAGCACGTGCACGCTCTTGTACCTGCAAACAGCCGAATTGGTTGATCACGTGTAAAAAGCCACCCCTTCCTCTCCAGCGAACTCACCGCTCGGCCACGGCGGTCTCCGTGTGGTAGCGGGTGGGGTCGTAGACCTCGAGGTCGTTGAAGAGCCACGTGACCATCGGGCGGGGCCACGCCTCCACGTTGCACACGAGCCGGACGGTCGATCCCTGATGCGCCTCCACGACCGTCGACTGCGGAGTGACCACCGGCTCGACTGCAAGCAGGAAAGAAAGAAGGTGAGTGGGAAGGAAGGGGGCGTACAGGTGACGTGCAGCTTGACGGTCCACGTCTCGTCCGGCGGGATCCCGTTCTCCGCCATGCAGATGTACTCGCTCATGTGCTTCCGATTCACTCGCATAAGAAACAACTCGGAGCCGTTGTACACACTCGCTGCAAGGCGGCAATCAAGCGCGAACTCCTCTCGGCTGGACGAACCCCCGAATCCGTTGGCGCCGTTGAAGCGAATCACCTGCCGGTCCTGCCTTCTCCACGTGATCTGAACGGAAGGGATGAGAGGAGGAAGGAGGAGGGAACGGACTCGTGGCGGCGGGTTGCCGGACGCCTCGCAGCTCAGCGAAACGTTGTGCCCCTCGCGCACCTCGACGGCCGACGGCGTGGAACTCCGCGAGACGAGCGGCGGGACTGAAAGCAGTCGGTTTGATCACAGATTGTCTGTTCCTTTGATTTGTTTTCCTTCTGTCCACCTGTTGCGGGCGGTCGAGCGGAAGTCGGCGGCTTCAAACGCGCCAATTAAAGCGGCCGCCTGCCGCCTCTAATCGCCCGCCCGTCGCCCCAGCGATCCGGGCGGCTAATTTGGCCGCAAACAACGCGGCGTTCGCCGGAAAGAACTCACTTTTCAGGTGCAAGTGGGCGGTTTTGCCCGTCACGGGCATCGTGTTCAGTTGGCACGTGTAGCCGCCGGCGTCGCTCTCTTGGACGTTGCGGACGGTGAGGAGCCAGACGTCCTCGTCGGGCACCTTCTTCAGCTCGTACTTGTCCGGCTGCCGGAACACCTGCAAGCAAGGCAGAGGCGATCATTCGTGCACACGGAAGAGAACCGACCGTCTGGTCGTAGGTGATCAGTCGGGGCGGATCGTCCGCTTTGAGGAAGGCCACCTGCAATCCCCCTTCATTCCCTCTCGATGAAGAAAGGAGTGGACGAACCATGTAGTTGCCGATGTCCTCGACCGCGCACCGGAACTCCACGTTGTCGCCCTTCACCGCCGTCACGTTCAGCATGACGCCGGCGGGGAAGGAGGGATTGGGCGTTCGGATGCAGACTGCAATCAAGGAAGGGGTTATGAGTAGGAAGAGCACTTGAATGACTGTTCGTTTCGTTTCACCCTCTTTCTTCTTGTTTACTCCCCACATCACCCCTTCGCTTCTCTTCACCCTCTTTTAATTAAACGCCCGTCAACGGGCGTCGGACGTCCGCCCGCCGCCTACCGTTGAGAAGTTGGCAGAGGAAAGTGGGGAACATGACGATCGAAGAGCTCCGCTGACCGGAAACGAGGCCCGTGCGCATTCTGCGGACAGCCGGCCGGCCGGACAGGAAGCGGCGGGGATCTCGGCGAGTGCGGGGCGACAAAAGGCGGGAATTCGTTTAGCGACGAGCCGCAAAGAAGATGGTTTTTGGCTCGATTCCGCGAACAAAACGTGACCGCCGGCCGAAATCGTGCCGCGAATCCCAAAAATAACCGTCGGCTCTTCACTTTCGCCTTCTAACCGAATTCCTCCGCTCCTCCTCGGCCGCTCCAATCAGCCGAGGCGACGATCCCCGGGGGAGGCGATTAGGCGGCCGGCCGGCCGAGTGGATCATGGCCGCCGGCCTAATTCGAAACGAGATTTCCGACTGCTGGAGGCCGCAACCGCAGAAATCTCGTGCCCTCGACGATCCCCGACTACTCGCGCATTGCGAACGTTTTCCACTCGACTTTCGAGGGCAAGTAGAGTGATTGGACAGACATGTTTCGTGGGGGATGGTCTCAAAAAAGCTTTGTACCAAAAACGAACAACCCAAAGATTTGTCTTGTTCCTCCAAAGTAACGGCCAATCCGTTCACTCGGCTGCTCTCAAGGTGTCCGATTGCGCGCCCAGGCGAGGCTAACGAGTCCAAAATGCAGCGGAACGCGCGTAATTGGCGGCTTCTTGACCTCCGCGCGCGTGGAACAAGCGAGCTCTCCTTTGTCCGGAGCGTTCCCCCACTCACCTCCCGCGAACTCGCAGAGGACCAGCAGCCACATGAGCAGGACGCCCGCACGTGTCCTCGAGTAGAGCCGCAAGAAGGAGGCGCACATCGACGCGCGACCGCCGTGGCCGATTGGCGGACATCCGGGCGGGCGTGAGTGATCGGCGGCCGCTTCTCGCCGCCTTTTGTTCCCGACGGCGGCCCGCCCCCTTCGGGCGGCCAATTGGAAATCGACGAAATGCGGCGAGAAACCGGAAGGCGAACCGCTTGAAGGCGAACGAGTGCCCGAACAACCGCCTCTAATCCATCTTCGACGATGCCGCCGCTCGGATTTCCACCGGCCCGCCTGAAATTCGAGGGAATTGGCCGCGAATTACGAAATTAAGCCCCGAGAAGGCGGTGGATTCGAAAGAGAAAAAAGCACGAAGAAGTGGTGGGCGGGAGATCGCCGGCCGGCCGTCCATCTCGGGCGCCGAGAGGCCCGATTAGGCGGCGGCGAGGAGCGGAAGCCACTTGAAAGGAGCGCGGAGAATGCGCGAGTTTCGCGCCGCCCAATCGCCCGCTCAAACAAAAAAGGCGGCCGGAAGGCGGCCGGAAGGAAGTGCGGAGTGGAGATCATGGCCGAGGGGGTCGAGGCCGAGTGCCCGTCGAGTGGACAACATGCGTGGGAAGGAGCTTGCTGGACGGACAGGCGAGGAAGGAGATCACGACCCGGAAAAGCGAGAAGCGAGAAGTGGGATCAGTCGGCGATCGCCGAACGGCCGCAAGCGCGCGGGAGTCAAAAGGCGGCCGGGCGGGCGGATTGACGGCCGGCTGACAATCCGCGAGATCGGCGCCCGCTCGAAGTGCCCGCGGCTCCTCCGGCTGCCCGCCTCGGCCGGGACAATAGCCGTCTAATGGCCACCAATAAGCGGGGGCGGCGGCTGAAGGGCGTGATTGACGGCAGACGGTCGACCGTGTAAACAAGCGAGCGGCGGGCCGGCCGGCTTATCATCGTGAGAGCGGGCGCCAAATCGAGTCGATCCACCAACTGCTCGCTTTATTGCCCTCAAACACAAACAGAAGCAGGAAGAAGTGAGTAGAAGGAGAGCGAGTGAGTGGAGGCATCTTTCGAAAAGTCGTGAGAATCCCGAGTTGAAATCGAAAACCAACGGCGCGCCAGGTACACGGCCACAAAACTCGGCTCCTCCTCGGCGGACTGCGGCAGCTGCAACGGCCACTCGCCCGCTCCCACGGCCCGTCCGGTAATTACAACAAGTACGCGACTCCGCCCACCCACCTCGCCCGCCCGCCCCGAATGACCCCAGCGGCAAAGGGAATGGGCCGAGAGCACGATCGTTTTCAACGGAAAGCCGCCCGTTTCGACTCGTTTTGCCGCATTTCTCGTAGCAACCGGGTGGAATTCGGGGATGAAACAATGGATTGAAAGGGAGATGTTTTTGATTCCACTGGGTTACCAGGAGGTCAACAGGAAGATTCGAAACAAACACACGAAAAGAGTACGTGGACACACGCGCTCGTAGGAAGAATTGGATTGACGGAAGAAAAACGGCTTGAAGAGAGCGAAGATTTCGGTTATTGAAGTCGGAAGGAAGTCGCCAATTTGGCCGCCGACCCCCGCTGCTTCGCGGCGATTCGAACGAGCGGCCACTTCGGGCGGGATTTCCGCCCTCGCTCGAGGAGCAGCACGCGGACATTCCGGCGCTCATCTTCTTCGCACTTCCCGCGGCCTGCGTGACCTCCGGAACGACCCGCAAACTCCGACCCGAAGGTTTGTAAACAGACGGGGCCGGCAAGCGGGAACGGCGCCCGTCCGTTCGGCCCACTCGCTCGACCGCGAAGGCCGCGGAGGACGAAAGTGGGCGGAAATTAGGCGGAAGGAGTGAGCGGACGGCCGAAAGAAGCGGGCGCCGATCGTCGCCGGCTTGTCGCAAAGAAGCGTTGATTCGCGAATGACCACGCACTCATCAGAGGAAACCAACCCCGAGGAACCGGCAGAAAGAAATGAATGGCTATCAGATTTCCGGTCGGATTGGGCGCGTTTGTCCGCCGGGACAAAGAAAGACCGAAGAGCATCGGGTTTCTTTCGCCGATTATCTCCGCCCACCCACCCGCTCGCCGGCCGGGGCACTCGGCGCGCGAGCAGCCGCCGGAAGGAAGAATTATGAACACCGCCGAGTGATGTTATCCGCATGAGGGGATCTGCTTCAGTCTAACAGAGCTCTTGAGTACCCAACTGTGACGTTGCTTTCGAACCGCAGGGCCAACCCAGACGATACACACTTTTGTTTATTCGCACAAAGGAAGAACAGCACAGAGAGGGGAGGAAACACGGAAGGGAGGAGTGGCTTAGAGGAGCTTGCGGGCGATCAGCGGCTTCTTGCCCGCGGCTTTCGGGTGGTCCTTGTGGTAGCGACCATAGCGGCCTTCTCCATGTCGCGCTTGATATCGTCGATGTTGGAGGGCAGCTCCTCGGGCGTGATCTCCATTTGATTCTCGGACAGATCGAAGTCGTTCAGGTCCAGCGGGCTTCTCGGGCTGTACTCGCGGTCGCGGAAGGCCTCCATCTCGATGCCCAGCACGCCGCGCACTTCCTCCTGGTCTCCGTGGCCCTTGCACTTGCGGCCCCTGAACGAAGAGGGGGGATTAGAGGAGGGGGATGAGCAGGAGGAACTCACGCGATGACGAGGTACATCGCCTCGACGTGTTGGTCGACCGGCGCGCTCACCTCGGCCTTCGCCGCGTTCAGCGTGAACAGTCCGTTCTCGTCGGTCTCCGCGTACTCGCCGAAGCCGTACTTCGATTGACCGTTCTTGTCCTTGCCGAAGCGGGGCACGATCAACACGACCGTCCTGCAAACAAGCGAGGGGATTAACAGTGGAAGGGGGTGGGAAGGACTTACCGCATTCGCCACGGGCTTCCCGCCGCACACCGCGCGTCCCTTCAGGTGGACGGGGATCGTCGCGCGGTCCACCGACGACGCCATCGGAGCCGACGAACAGGGCCGCGAGGCCGACGAGCAGAAGGCGGGAGTTGAGCGACATCGCTTGCAGGAGAGGAGAGGGCAAAGGAGAGCAGGAGAGAGAGGATCCACGAATGGCACCGTTCGACTTGTCGCTCGCCGCTTTTATGCCGTCGAGTTTGCATGAAAGAAAACGCAATCGGACCGCTCTACTCGTGGCTGTTATCCCAAACAAGTTGGTGCAAATTCCTCCCCTTCTCTCATCGGTCACCAACCGCTCACTTTTCGCTCACTTCTTGCACCGCCCGCGCCGGTCGAAATGCCGCGCCGCCCGCCCGTCGACGAGGACGAGAGCCTCCGCTCGTGCAGCCCGTCGCTGTGCTCCGTCTCGACGACCGTGTTGGTGAGTGGCCGCTCGAACGCTCCTGCCGACCGCTCGTTCAGGCGGAGACCCAACGCTGCGACGGGGGCTGCCAGAAGGTGCGGCCGCTCGGCGAGCTGCGCGTCTACGACTGCGGCCACGTGATCTGCGGCGACTGCTGGACGGAGTTGTCGACCGGCGTGCTCGCGGAGCCGGCCGCCTGCCGTCTGGGCGCCTGCCGGACGAAGCGGAAGGAGGCGGCCGCCTGCAGCTCGACCACTTCGACCGCCGAGTACCTCGCGGACACCCGCTCCGCCTTCCGCCAGCCGACGAGTCCGCTCCGCCCGCCCTCGCGCTCCTCCTCCGCCTGCTCGTGCACCGGCCGGACGCCCACTTCTTCCGTGAGTTCTCCCCCTCAACCGGCTCCTCATGGCTCCTTCCCTTCCAGACGCCGCACTCGACGAAGTCCGAGGAGACGGGACGAGTGATTTCCGTGAATTCTTCACGCAATAAACTCTCTTTCTTTCCTCTTTCTGTTCCACCGACTGCAACTCACAACAAACCGAACCTCAAGGCAAGAAAGCCGCCAGCAACACCCGAAAAGAAATCAATGGAGCGCGCACTTCGCCTGCTCACCGCCAAATGCGTGGATTCTTCTTTTGCGCGTGTCCGGTTGGAATCGCCGCATTTACGCCGAGATGTCCGAATTCACGGCGATCCAAAAGGCGACGATCAGCTCGCTGAAGGGCTGCTGCCAGCAGCTGGGCTTCGAGCACGCGAGCACGAGCGCGAATGCCGCCGAGGACGTCGAGTACTCGCGGCCGGACTTCGTCCAGGGCTCCGACCTTCTGCGCACGCTCAGCGAGTTGTACGACCTCGAGGACCAGCTGGACGGCGTGGAGGACGACCGGACGATCGCCGCCCTCAAGGAGTGCATGAAGAAGATCGAGATCCTGGACGGGCGTCGGGCGGAGTGCGATCAAGTGAGCTTCTCTTCTTCCTGTTCGATTTCCTTCGTTGTTTAGAGCCTGAACGAGCTGCACGAGACCTACGACTCGGTGACGGACAAGACCTCGCAGCTGCACAACGCCTGCGACAAGATGATGTCCGAGCAGACGCAGTTGGCCGCCGGCGCCGAGCGGATCAAGACGAATCTCCACTACTACCAGCAATACGATTGGATCATGAAGGCAAGCGATGGACTGGATGTCGTTTCTACTCTCTTCGGTCTTCCAGAAGCTGCAAACCTCGAAGTTGGCGTTGACGGGCACGACGTTCACCCAAATCCTCTCGTCCATCCACGAGTGCATGAGCTACCTGAAGGCGAACCCCGAGCATCGGAGAATCCGCCCTGTTCCTCACGAAATACGAGCAGTGCATGAGCAAGGCCCTCACCGCCATCAAGCAGGGCGTCCTCTCGCTGCTCGAGGCCTGCAGTCGGGACGTGAACGAGCGGCAGATGCGGGCGGGCGGCGTGCACGGCGAGGAGGATCCCTTCACGCTCTTCTACGGGGTGTTCGGGTTGAAGGCGGCCTCGGTCAAGTGAGTGGCTTCTTTTCGTTCTGTTCTTTCATTCGATCTTCAGGAGCACCATCGCCCTTGCCCACCAGTACTTCGCCAGCTTTCCCCGAGTACCAATCGATGTTCATGGACTGCGAGTCGGAGTACTTCCAAATCCGCGACCGCCTCCTCCAGCCGGTCATCCAAGCGACCCTCCAGCAGCTGACCCAACGGCACAAGGACTCCTCGTGCTCGTTGACTCGCGACGGGTGCCTCTTCCTGCTGC
Source organism: Aphelenchoides fujianensis (assembly GCA_024699865.1). NCBI lineage: Eukaryota > Metazoa > Nematoda > Chromadorea > Rhabditida > Aphelenchoididae > Aphelenchoides > Aphelenchoides fujianensis. Next base: position 230,455 of record JAMPIO010000101.1, read on the forward strand.
GGATGTGCGACGACGAGTTCCGGCTCTACAAGCAGTTCTTCGCCGTGTTCGATGTGGACACCGTTCCGCCGACTGCTGCGAGGTGCCTTTTTTCTTCTACTTTTTCCTTTAATCCATTCGCTTTGCAGTCGAATGAGCTCCCGCCGACGGACCGCTCCGGCCGTCCACCCGGCCACCCAGTCGTTTTGGGATCAGGTGTCCGCCCCGTTCGATCGGTTCATCGAGGGCCTTTGCCGCCTCTTCTACGACACCCTCCGCCCGCTGGTCATCCACAACCAGCACTTGGAGACGCTCGCCCAGCTGTGCTCGCTGCTGAAGCTCGAGATGATCGAAGAGCGCTGCCTGAACGTTCAGCCGCACGACGAGCTCGAATCGCTGATCAACCCGCGCGCGGGCTTCGTGGTCGTCATGCGCGAACTCGTTGGGCGACATCGTCGAGCGGATCGTCTACCGGTGAGCCCCCTTCCATCTTTCCTCTTTCATTCCTTTCGTTCAGGACGGCGATCTTCGCCCGCAGCGACCTCCTTTCGTACAACCCGGTGATCGGCGACCTCTACTACCCCGAGCTCTTCCTCATGATGCGCGACATCGAGCGGAAGCAGGCGGAGAAGAAAGAGGAGGCGAACGGCGCGGTGGAAGGCGAAAAGAAGTCCCAACTGACGGCCGTCGACCAGCACTGCCTGTGGTACCCAACCGTCCGGCGGGCGATCCTCTGCTTGAGCAAACTCTACAAATGCCTGGATGTGAGTGGTCGCCCTTCTCTTCTCTCGATTCTCTCGTGCTTGCAGCCGGCGGTCTTTGCGAGTGTGTCGCGGGACATTTGGGATTCGTGCTGCCAGTCGCTGGAGTTCGCGGCGGCCAAAATCCGCGAGATCCCCGATCGACCCCGCGAAGGCGACGCTCAAGGGACAGGGCCGCCTGCTGGACGCCGAGTTGTTCCTCGTGAAGCACCTGCTGATCATGCGCGAGCAGTCGGCCCCCTTCCGCACGGTCGTCGCCTCCACGCTCCAGCGGGTGGACAACTCGCTCGTCCAGTTCGACTACTCGCTGGACCTCGGCAAGTACAAGGAGACGGTCGGCGAGCTGTTTAGTGCGGAGAACCGCGCCTCGTTGGTTCGAGTTGTCGTCCAACAACGCCCTCCTTTCCTTCCTGCTTTCCGTGAGTTCCCCTTTCTTCTTCTTTCGTTCAATGAATGGGAGTGTTCAGCCGCCCGTTCAAGTGAGCGAACTCCAGCTGGACAGCCGGCGGATCGTGGAGGCCCGCCTGAAGCGCCACTGCCAGCAGTTGATCCAGTTCGTGGTCGGCTTCTTGACCCGGAAGCTGGACGGCGTGATCGCCGCCATCGAGCAGGTCGAGGTGAGTGGAAACTCGTGAACGTCCATCGATTCCTGTTTCCAGCCGAAGGATCCGCCCGCCGACTTCTCGAAACACCCGCTCTTGGGCCCGAAGCCGCTGAACGACGTCGTTTCGGAGGCCTTCAAGGGCCTCAAGCAGAACTGGCCGGCCGTAAGCATCTTTCACTCATGTTCCTCTAGTGCCCGCTCTCCTTCAGATCACGGCCGCCTACCACCTGTACATCGGCGGGGCCGAAACGGAGGACATCCTCCTGCAGCCCGTCCGCAAGGGGGTCGTCGGCCGCTTCGAGCTCGTCGCCCAGTTCGCCGCCCGCCACTTCAGCGAGGAGCAGCAGCAGGTGGCCTCGATCCCCAACCAGGAGCAGATTTGGTTGTTGGTTAACGCGTAATTTCCCCTTGCAATTGATTGATTAACGGTTATGGTCGTACGAGCAATAAATTATTTCTACGTGTAACCGACGTCATTCTGATCGACGAAGAAGCCTCTCGATTGCGACTTGCCGGCGGAGTAATCAGAGCTGCTTTGCTCGCCTCATTCACGCAGATTTCGGATTGCGGGCTCGCCCGGAATGCAAATGCGGGCGGCGGGTATAAAAGCCGGGCCGGACGGGCGCGGGTTCCACCTCCCAACCGGGAATCCGTGATCCGAACGCCCCAGCGACCGACGACGACGAAATGCCGGCCAAAAGCGGTGAGTGCTCCCCGTCCCTCCCTCCTCCTTCAATCCTGAACGCGTCCGCCTGCTGCAGTTCCCTCCTCCGACGACGGCGCCAAACTGGACGCGCCGCCCACCCCGACCTTCGGCTCGGCCTCCCCGCACGCGTCGACCGCCGAGAACGGGACCCACGGCGACCTGACGACCTCCGCCTCGCCGTCCAGCCGCGCGGATTCGAGCAGCAAGGGCAGCGAGCAGGCGGACGTGAACGGCGGCGACCGCCCCAGCCCGCCGACCACCGACTGCGGCCGCCGCGCCCGCCTGGGCCAAGTGGTCGTGGTGGCGGCGGCGGACGAGCAGGAGACCGACGAGGACCTCTGCACCGAGGCGGCGAGCAGCGAGTTCGGCGGCACGGGCGGGCGAGGAGGCGGTGGCCGTCCTGGAGGCCAAGACCGTCTCGCTGAGCCTGGAGTCGGCCGACGGGCAGCCGGAGATCGCCACCCGCGTCGACTCGATGGCCTCCTTCTTCTACGGCAACGGCGAGCAGAACGCGGTCGTCCTCCGCCCGGACGTGGGCGCCGTCGGCCGCCCCATCGCCCTCAGCGCCAACTTCTACGAGATCCGCGTCGTCGACCCGACCGTCCGCGTCCACCAGTACCACGTGGAGCTGCGTCACGAGCGTGCGCGCGCCCTCGACCGGTGAGCACTCCCCTTCCCACCTCCTCACCACTCATCCCTCTGCTTCGTTGCAGCGACGAGGCCCGCCTGATCTTCTGGCGCATCGTGGAGGCGCACCAGAATCTCTTCGAGAACCCGTTCGGCATCGCGTTCGACGGCGGCGCCATGATGTACACGACGCGCAAGCTGGAGTTCGGCGGCGCCCCGATGACGCTGGACGCGGAGGTGCGCCTGCCGCGCGATCCCGCCCACCGCGGCTCCCGCTGCGCGATGCACGTGCAGTTCACGGGCTCCGTCCTGCTCAAGGAGCTGGCCCGCTCGCAGCACCAGTTCGACCAGGACTCGCAGCAGATGGCGCCCATCCAAGTGCTCGACATCATCGTCCGTCAGGCCCTCACCTGCCCGCTCTACGAGTGAGTCTCCCCGCTCCCCTCGCTCTAATCACTCCCTTCTCGCTGCAGGAAATCGAGCGGCTTCTACGCGTGGAAGAACTCCTGCTACCGCCTGCCCGGCCGCGACAACCCCTCGCTGAACCTGGAGGGCGGCAAGGAGCTCTGGACGGGCTTCTTCGCCTCCGCCCACGTGGGCGAGGGCTGGCGCGCCCTGCTGAACGTGGACATCGCCCGCACGGCCTTCTACAAGCCGCGCCTCTCGCTCGTCCACTTCATGTGCGAGATCCTCGCCGAGCGCAACTTCGGCGGCCGCGGCTGCATGAACGTGAGTCCCCCCCCCTCGCCCTCCCACTCATCCGACCGCCCGCTTGCAGCCGAACCAGCTGAACGCCCGCTCGTCGTTGTCCAGCGGCGAGCTGCGCGTGTTCGCCGAGTCCGTCCGCGGCCTGCGCGTCCGCTGCAACCACGGCGAGAACACGCGCGTCTACCGCGTGAACGGCGTGAAGGGACCGGCCAACGTGATGTCCTTCCTCGCCCGCATGACCGACGAGCGCGGCCAGCCCGTGGAGCAGATGATGACGGTGGCCGACTACTTCCGCGCCCGCTACACGGACCTCCAGTTCCCCTCGCTGCCCTGCCTGCACGTGGGCCCGCCCGCCCGCAACATCCTGCTCCCGCTGGAGGTCTGCGTGCTGGACGGCCCGCAGAAGTACACCAAGAAGCTGACCGAGCGCCAGACGGCCACCATCATCCGCGTAAGTCCGCCCTCCTCCCATCCATTCACTAACTCTTTTCAGGCCTCGGCCGTGGACGCGCAGCACCGCCAGGCGAGCATCGGCGAGCTGTGCGAGCTGGCCGGCTTCCGCGACGACCCCTTCCTGCAGACGTTCGGCCTGCAGGTGTCCTCGGACATGGTCGAGACGCACGGCCGCGTCCTCGACCCGCCGCAGGTCGCCTTCAACCGCGGCGAGGAGAGCGTGACGCCCAAGGACGGCGCCTGGTCGGTGGAGCAGCGCCTGTTCATGCCCGCCGAGTGCCGCTCGTACGCCATCTTCGCCCTGGTGGACCCCAAGGAGCAGCAGCAGCTGCAGGCCTTCTGCGAGTACCTGGGCAACAAGGCGCGCGCCATGGGCCTCAAGTTCCCCGAGTGGCCGGAGCTCGTCTCGTACGGCGCCTCGCAGGCCGACCTCCCAACATGTTCGAGGAGGTGGCCACGCACTACGGGAACGCCGGCCGCACCTGCGACCTCGTGCTCATCGTCCTGCCGCACAAGAACGCGGACGTCTACAGTGAGTGCCCTCCTCCCCCCAACTCCTCTCATCCCCTCGCTTCAGTGACCGTGAAGGAGCTGGCCGACATGCAGCACGGCCTCATGTCCCAGTGCGTCCTCTTCCGCAACGTGCAGCGCCCGTCGCCCGCCTCGTGCGCCAACATCGTGCTCAAGATCAACATGAAGCTGGGCGGCGTCAACTCGTGCCTGGTGGCCGACGACGTGAGCGCCCGCTTCCTCGTCAACCGGCCCGTCCTCGTGCTCGGCATCGACGTCACGCACCCCACGCAGATGGAGGAGCGCGCCGGCATGCCGTCGGTGGCCGCCGTGGTCGGCAACCTCGACATGCTGCCCCAGGTGTACGGCGCGAACGTCAAGGCGAGTCCCCCCCTCTTCCCTCCCCTCATCCCCTCGGCTGCTTGCAGGTCCAACGCCGTTGCCGCGAGTCGGTGGTGTACGTGACGGAGGCGGTGCGGGAGCGCGTGGTCGCCTTCCTGAACGCGACCGGCCGCCTGCCGGAGCGCATCATCGTGTACCGCGACGGCGTCTCGAGCGGGCAGTTCGCCGAGGTGCTGCGCGAGGAGCTGAACGGCATCCGCGCCGCCTGCGGGATGATCACCGCCAACTACCGGCCGCCCATCACCTACGTGGTCGTCCAGAAGCGCCACCACGCGCGCCTCTTCTGCAAGAACAACGCGGACACGGTCGGGCGGGCCAAGAACGTGCCGCCCGGCACGGTGGTGGACACGGGCATCTGCTCGCCGGAGTCCTTCGACTTCTACCTGTGCAGCCACTTCGGCATCCAAGTGAGTCCCCCGCCCTTCCCCTCCTTCGCTCACCTCGCTTGCAGGGCACCTCCCGCCCGGCCCGCTACCAAGTGCTCTGCGACGACACGGGCTTCACGGCCGACGAGCTGCAGGCCCTCACGTTCGCTCTGTGCCACACGTGGGTCGCTTTCCTCCCCCCCTCCGCTCACTGGTGGATTGCAGGTACGGCCGCTGCGGTCGCTCGGTCTCCATCCCCGCGCCCACGTACTACGCGGACCTCGTGGCCACTCGCGCTCGCTGCCATCTGAAGCGTCAGCTGTGAGTTCTCCCGCCTTCCCGCCCACTCATCCCCCGCCTCGTTGCAGGGCCTCCCAGCAGTACGTGGCCCGCTCGGGCAAGGGCGGCACGGGCGCCAACGCGCAGGCGGTCGGCCCCCGCGGCGGAGCGGCGGCGCTCGTCGCCCGGACGTGAAGCAGGTGGACGACCAGATGCAGTGCATGGTGTCCGTCGCCGAGTCCTTCAAGGAGCGCATGTACTTCGTCTGAGGCCCCACTCACGCCGTCTGTCCCCCCTCTCTGTCCTCTCCGTATAAACAAATGTACCAATCACTCGGCTCTCGAATCAAGTGCGCGATAGCCTAGTTTATTACTGAACACAACCGTCCAACAATCGAGAAACCGTTTAGCCCGTTCAACAACCAGCAGAGAATAGAAATAGTCATGGATAACCCGATCAACGCTCAATCATCGACTAGGCAAACAAGAGGGCCTAGTCCTTGGGAGCGACGAAAGAGGACTCGGCCGTCACTGCCGACTCGTCGCCCTGCGAGCAGAAGTCGTCGCGGAAGACGCGGAAGGAGTTCATGTTGCCGAACGAGATCTCCGCGTGGCCGCCCAGCGAGTGCTCTGCAACGAACAAACAAACGAATGAGAGGGACGATACGGGGGACTCACCAGTCGGCGGGTTCGTTCCGAAGGTGTCGTCCCGCGGACGGCCATGATCGGAGCCGGGCAGCCTGAAACGAACAGAAGAATCACCTCTTCCTTCTCGGGCTCGACTCACTTCATGAAGGCGGCCTTCGCCTGCTGGCTCGTGCGTTGGATCTTCTGCAGCCGCTTCTGGACGGCCTCGATGTACTTGTCGAGCCGCTCGTTCACTTCGTCCCGCTTCTCCGCCTCCTTCTTCGATCGCTTCAGCATCCTGCAGCAAAAAGAAGGAAAGATGAATGAAGTAAAAGAAGGGGACCTACTCGCGGTATTTGGCGTGTTCCTTGGCCAGCTCCCATCGACCATTCGCTCCCATCCTTTGTACCGCTCGTACTGAAGATTGCGGACATTCACGCAAGAAGCATCGCGTATGAGAACGAACCCTTCCGCAGACGATCTTCGCGAAGGACCTGGATTGCATCAGTTGGAAGTAGATGCTCTGATTGAGCTCCTTCAAGTACTGCCGGAAGGCGGGGATGCCACTTGCTGCAAACGAACAGACGAGAAGATCAAAGGAAAACGAGTGTCCACTCACAAGAGGTCCAGATTGAAGCGCGGAAGCCGCAGTTTGGGCATCCCGCGAGTGGACGACGAGGCGGACGGGGCGGGAGTGGCCGGACGAGTGGCGGCCGAAGAAGCCGACCGTTGGACGGCGCGCGGCGGCTGCTGGACGACCGGCGGGCGGTCGGCTCGTTGGCCGCCGGAAGTCGGGCGAGCCGCCGGTTGGGGCTGCGACTGGAGCGGGGCGGGGGCCGAACGGCTGCGCGTTTCGGCCGCCGGCTGGGTGGCCGCGTGGCGTCGCCGCTCGCAGAAACGCCGCCGGTAGTTCGGCGAGATCTCGCGGCAGCGCACCTGCTCGTGGAAATTCACGCGCCGATCCGCCGCCCCGACGATTTGGCTCCGACTCAACGCCGCCGGCGACGCGACCCGCAGCTGCTGGCGGGAGGGAACGTGGAAGGAGTGCGACGAGCGAGAACTCTGCAATCGGAACGAGTGGAAACAATCGAAAAGAAGCAGTCGGAACTCACGATTTGAAATCCACTCGGCGGCCGTTGATCGTGGCCGCTTTCGATCGTTTTGCCTGGAAACTCGCCTCCGCCCGGCAGTCGCCTTCGGCCGCCCGCTTGACGACCGAACGGTTGGCGCCCGACGAGCGCATCATCGCTTCCGGAAAGGAAGGTAGAGGATTGAAAGGATCTCCGAAAACGAGAGTGGACGTTCCGTCGATCGAGCTGCACGCGAAGGGAAGGCGGGCGGATTTTCCCCCGCCGATCGCCCGCCCGATCGAAAACTTCCGCTCTCCCACTCGAGAGAGCAGAAGTCCCGTCCCCGTTCTCGCTGTCGACCATCTTGGGAGCGGGCAGGGCAGAGAAAATTTGCCTTCCCGTTCCGCGAAAAATTCGACGGAAGCTCGCCTTTTTGCTCGCCTGCTTTACAACCGCAGACCAAAAGGCGGGGGGGGGGGGGGGGTTTTTTTTCCCCCGACAGACCCGCATGAATCAGTCGTCTTCCAATCCTTTCGTTTTGTTACAAAAGGGGGGTCAAAGAACCGATCAATGGACAACTCGGACTCGTTTATTCGCTCTCACAAACGGAAAGGATCGAGCGCTCAGTTGCGGCGCGATCGGCCGGCGGCGGCGGCGGCCATCTCCTGCTGCTTGCGGGCGACGAAGTCGTCGTACTCCTGGATGAAGGCCTTCACGTCGTCCGTCTTCGAGAGCCCGTCCTCGTGCAGCAGGACCTCGATGACGCAGCGGAAGATGGCGAGGTACTGCTGGAAGGGGAGTGGGCGGGCGGGTGGGGCGGGGGACGCACGTAGTTGTTCTGGACGGCGCGCGCCCGCTGCCGCCGGAGCTCCTTGACGGTCTCGAGGACGCTGAAGTCGCCGCGCTTCTCCTCCAGCAGCCGGTGGCAGACCATCTCGACGGCGGCGAAGGTGCCCGTGCGGCCTGAAGCGGGCGGGGTGAGGGGAAGGGAAGGGGGAGGGGGACTCGCCGATGCCCGCCGCGCAGTGCACGACCACCGGCTTCTTCTCGTGCAGCTTGTGGACGAGGGTGCGCAGCTCGCGGCAGGTGGGGATGCTCTCGGGCATCCCGTGGTCGGGCCAGCCCGCGTAGCCGAGGTGCGTGAGGGCGTGCAGGCGGCCCTTGAAGCGCACCTCGAGCTTCGTCTTCTTCACATTCCGCATGCCCGGCACCGGCGCGCCCCGCTCGGCCACGCGCACCTGCACCGGCCCGTGGTCCGCCCACTCGGGCGAGCCGTGCGGCGGGAAGTAGTCGGCGCACTTCTCCTGCCCCTTCTCCACGTTCTTGCACAGCTGCAGGATCACCTGGGATCGTTCTGGATTAGTCTCCACTTCTTCTAGGGCACTCGCCTTGACGCCCTCCTGCACGCACATGAGCAGGAACTGGGCGACCGTGTTGCTGAGCGGGCCCTGGGCGCAGATCAGCCGCAGGCCCTCGGACACCTGCACGTGGCTCGCGTGGATGTAGTCGTCTGCAACAACAAACAGAGAGTAGATGAGAACTCCGTGGATCCCCTCCGCTCACCGCCGTCCGGGTTGATCTTGACCTCGACGCGCGTCTGGTCCAGCAGCGGGATGTCGTCGTAGCGGTTCTTCGGCAGGTTGGCCTCCGCGTCGAAGTGCTCCGTGGTCATGTCCGCGGGCTTGTATTTGATCACGTGCCGCTGGAAGTCGCGGCGGATGGCGTTGATGCCGCCGGCGCTGATGCTCTCGAACCACTGGCGGCAGGCGCGCTGCTTCGCGTTCTGCGGCCGCGAGTGCTCCTGCAAAGCGGGGGGGGCGCGAATGAGGGGACAAGGTGGGCGGACGAACCGAAGTGGTGTCCGCGGAGGGCTTCGAGCGGGACGCCGGCTTGTGGACGAACTTCTGCGCCGTCGGTCTGCTCACGTTCACGGCGGTGGCGCTGCGCCCGGCGGCCGTCTGCTTGTCCGCCGAGCAGGCCGCGTTGTTGCCCTCGGTGTACTTGCGGCGGGCGCCCGGGCCGGCCGTCTTCCGCACCGACTGCAAGGGCGGGAGTGAGGGGCGGGCGGCGGGCACTCACCTTGGGCATCCTTCCGATCGAGCGAGCAGCGAGAGGAGACGACCGCACCGGACGGGATCCGATTGAAGACTGGCCGGCGGGAGGAGAGGAGGCGAGCGAGGAGGCGAGTGAGTGTGCAAATTGACTCGCAGCCTCCTCTTCCCGGGGGTTCTCGACGGGAAGGGTCCCGTCCGGATGCGTGGCGAAACGAGGCGGCCGGCGGCTATAAAAGCGGGCCGCCCCCCTCGCCGCCCACCACTTCGATTCGATGCGACCGGAAGCGATGAGCGCGTGCCCCAGCGACGAGGAGCGAACGGCGCGCCACTTCGGAGGAGTCGAGCGGCGAGTCCCCGCCGCCCCACACGCCGAGTGCGGCGGGCGACCGGAAGGACGAGAAGACGCGTGAGTTCTGCCAGCTGCCCTTTCATCCCTTCCGGGCTCCTTGCAGCCGCCCACGAGAAGCCGGAGGGCGTGGAGGTGGTCGAGCTGCAGCACTTCGCGCTGGAGGGCGCCGCCGCCGTCGGCTGGAAGCTGCCGACGCTGCAGCCGAGCCGCCGCGGCGTGCTCACCGTCCGCCTGCCGCACGACCTCTCCGTCGAGGTGACGCTGGAGGGCGACGTGCGGGTGATCGGCAAGGAGTTCCAAGTGAGTGCGCCCTTCTCTTGCCGTCCACTCGCCGCTTGCCGCTTGCAGGTGCTCTCGATGGCCAACGGGAAGCAGCTGGGCATCCTGCACCCGTACGGCCGCCTGTTCTGCGACGAGCAGGAGGTGCGCGCGCTGTTCTCCGAGCGGCCGCTCCTCCGCCGCGGCCGTCCGCGCCCCGACAGCCGGCCGGCGAAGCGCGCGGAGAAGGCGGCCGGCGACTGCGCCCTGCCGCCGCCGCTCTCCTGGTGGTTCGGGCTGGAGGCGCCTCCGGAGCCGCCCGCCCGCCGCCGCGTCGCCGTCGGGGCGGCCGGAAGCAGCGCGGCGAGACGGGCGGCCTGGAGTTCCGCGCGCTGCTCCGCCCGACGGAGATCCTCTTCGGCGCGTCCAACTTCGCCCACGCGGTGCACCTGGAGGGGAGCCGCCGCCCGCGCGTCCTGCCGGCCGCCGTCTTCCCGGAGGTCGGCCTCGACTGCCTGAGCGCGCTGATCCACGCGCGGGACGTCCAGCCGAGCGACGAGGTGCGCCGCCCGCCCGCCCGCCCACTCACCGCCGCTCGTTGCAGAAGGCGGCCGCCTGCCAGCGCTGGATCGACGGCGCGCAGTTCGAGCGGCTGCTCGCCCACCAGCAGGCGGCCATCCAGCTGAGCGTGGGGCCCGTGCGCGTGCGGCAGAAGGCGGGCGGCGGCGTGGAGGTGTTCGCGACGGGCGGCCGCCACCTCCGCTTCGCGCCCGAGCAGGTGGAGGTGAGCGTGCGGGTGCGCGGCGTGGAGGCCAGCTGTCGGGTGAGTGGCCTCCTGGCACCCCCTCCACTCCGCTTGCAGAAGCACGGCGTCGGGCACTTCAAGTGCGGCCGCCGCCGCCTCCACACGAGCCGCAGCGGGATCGTGGTCAGCGACGCCAAGACCGCCACTTCGATCGACAACTTCGGCGTCCTCCACTCCCACTAGTCCCCTTCTTGTTGTTGTTGTTTGCTGTTGTCAGTGAATAAATTGGTTAATTTATCGGTTGATGAGGGAGAACAGGAAGAAGGGGAAGACTGGAGACTCGTGTTTATTCTCCTCACAGCGGTCACTTGCTGAGCGACTCCTTCGACAGCGACAGGCGCGAGAGACACGGAGGACGTGCGGGAGCTCGAGGCGGAGGAGCTGGCGGGCGAGGAGGTGGACGAGGGGGCCGGAGTGACGGGCAGCGAGGTGCTCTGCGGCGTGTGCTGGGGACGCGGCGGGACCTTCTGCAGGAGGGAGACTGGTTGAGGCAGTCGGTGCCGATCTCCTTCATCTGCGGCTCCTTCTCCTTGATGGTCAGTGGGCGGCTGCAAGGGCGGGGGATGAGCGGGCGGGCGGCCGGCGGACTCACGGCTGCTTGGCCGCCTCGCCCCCCGCGCGCAGGATGGACGGGCCGGGCGGCGGGTGGCGGCCGCTCTCGAAGCCGGCGGCCATCTCGGCGGCGAGGCGCACGACGTCGGGCGGCGAGCGGCGGGTCCGGCGGCTGCCGCTTCTCGGTCGTCAGCGCGATCCGCACGGCCTCGCGTGCGGCGGCCGCGACCGGGCCGCTCGAGCAGCAGGACGGCCGCCCGGTCGCGGCGGAGGACGTCGGCGAGGGTCTTCGTGAACTCTGCAAGTGGACGATGAGGGCCGCAGGGGGGGGAGACGGACTGGGCACGGAGGTGAGGTACTCCTCGTTCACCGCCAGCGCGCAGTCGCCCTTCGAGCACGCCTGCGCCGCCATCGTGTTCGGGTCGACGGCCGTGATGAACACCTGCAAGGCGGGAGTGGGCGGCCGGGCGGGAGGGCCCACCTTGTTGTTGAAGCCCTTCGCCTCCAGCCCCAGCGAGAGGTTCGTGGTGAGGAGGAGAAGGGCGCGGTGGTACTCGTAGCCGGGCACCATCTCGTAGTGGATGGCCAGGCTCTTCGTGGGCACACTCCAGATCGGCCGCTTGATCGTGAACGTGACCTGAACGGGAGGAGTGAGCGGTGGGAGGAGCGGGAGACGGACCGGGCCGCCCTTCTTCCGGAGCTCGTGGAAGAACTGGAGGGCGTCCTTGCGGTTCATCTTCTGCCCGTTGATCGCGACGATCCAGTCGCAGGTCCGCAGTTTGTCCTTGAGCGCCGGCGAGGAGACGCGCATCACGAGCATCCGCTTGGACAAGCCGAGAGGTCCCTGGGAAGCGGGGATCAGGGCTGGTGGAGGAGGACGCACCTTCCCGCTGATGTCCGCCTTGTCGAGGTTCGCCTCCACCTGCACGTCCTCGAGCATGTCCGCGGGCACCCGGCCGCCGAAGCCGAGCTCCTGCACCGCGTGCTCCGTGTTCTCGGTGGCCGTCTGCGGCTTCTCGGGCGTCGCCATCGCGTGGGGAGGGGTGGAGGAGTGGGCTCTCTGGTCGTGAGCGGCCGGCTTTTATAGCCGCGGTTGATGCAAATCGGGCGATCGTTTGCATGCGGGTGGGGAGGCGGGCATTCGGGACTGCTCGCCACTCTTCGCTCCACCCGCTCGCCCGAATGGCCGCCGACCTCGAGCAACCGGCCGGAGTGACGGCGGACGGCTGGGCGGCCAACTTGGAGGACTTCGAGGTCCACGGGCGTCTCGGCTTCGGCTGGTGAGTGGGCGACGAGCGGGAGTGACGGCCGGCTGCAGGTACGGGGACGTGTTCCTCGCGAAGAACCGCCGGCGGGGCGACGTCCAGTGCGTGCTGAAGACCGTCCGGCTGTACCCCAGCAACCGGAAGGCGTTGGTGAGTGCCCCCGCAGAGCTCCTCCCGTTCACCTGTCCGCTTGCAGAAGACCGAAATGAGCGCGTTCGCGACGCTCCGCAGCCCGCACCTGGTGGAGGTGAAGCGCGCGTTCGTGCAGTACGGCGTCCTGTTCGTCGCCCACCCGCTGCACGTGATCCTCGAGGACGTGGTGGGCGTGCTGCAGCCGTCGACCGTCCTGCCGAGCCTCCTGTGAGTGGGCCGCCCGCCGCTCACTCCCGCCCGCTTGCAGGCCCGTCCGCCTCTCGACCACGATGCCGCTGCCGGTCCTCTGCTCGCTGTTCGGCCAGCTGCTGCACGGCCTCCGCTTCCTGCACGACGAGGGGCTCGTGCACTTGGACCTGAAGGCCTCCAATCTGCTGCTGGCGGCCGACGGGGCGCTGAAGCTGGCGGACCTCGGCGTCTCGCAGCTGCTGCCCGCCGCCGACGCGCCCGACTTCCGCCGGCTGGCCGAGTCGCAGCGCTTCCTCGCGCCCGAGGTGGCCGTGGGGGAGCCGTTCGACGAGCGGGCGGACTCCTGGACGCTCGCCCTCTGCCTCCTGCAGCTGGCGTTCGGCGTGCGGCCGTTCGACCTCGCGGAGCCGGCGGACGGCGCCCTCACGCCGCTCGTGTTCGCCGTCAACGAGGAGGCGAGTCGCCCGGCCGCCCGCCTGACCGCCCGCTTGCAGCACGTGCCGCTGGACGCGATCTTCCGCCACGGCCGCCTGCTGGAGGCGTCGATGCCGCCGGCGATGCTGGACTTCGTGCGGGCGTGTCTCGTGGGCCGCGCGGACCGCCGCCCCGCCCTCCGCGACCTCCGCCGCCACGAGTTCGTGCGCGGCTGCGTGGTCGACCGCGAGCTCGTCGTGGAGGCGCTGCTCAGCGATCGTGAGTCCCGGGAATTGTCCGCTCGCCCACTCCTTTTTGGCAGAAATGCGGGCGAAGTACGCGGCCCACCGCGCGCTGGTGGTCAAGCGGCAGGAGCAGCAGCTGGAGCGCGCCCTTCCGCGCGTCCCGTGGCTCTCGGACGTGGCCGCCGACCGCTTCCCGCCGCCCGGCCCCGCCGCCCTCCTCCACGTGGTCGCCTTCGAGCCGCAGTCGGCCGCCCGCCGCGAGGTCCACTTGCCGGTGGACGCGCAGCTGAAGGACCGCCTGCTGGACGACGAGCTGCGCCTCCGCCTCTTCGAGTGGGTCGACGGGCGCTCCTTCAGGTGGGCGCCCCACGATACTCCCTTTACTCGCCGCTTGCAGTCTGCACAACTTCTTCCAACTGTCGGGCGCCGTCCTCCGCCTCTTCGGCGAGTACAAGCAGCAGCGGGGCGGACTGACGGCCGCCGCCCTCACGCTCCATCCCGACCCGGCGGTGCGCACGGGCGGCCTCGAGCGGCTGCAGGGCCACGAGTTCGTCTTCCTCGTCTACGTGCTGGACGCGCAGTCGGCGGACGCGGCGGCCGAGTGGCTCGCGCGCACGGAGCGCCTCCTCGTCGCCGCCCGCTACTGCCCGCCGGAGAGCCTCGTGGACCGCGCGTGGCGCCGCCTGCTCGCCCTCGTGAAGGCCGTCAAGCCGCGCGTTCTCGCCTCTTGAGTTCGGCAATAAACGAGAAGAAGGTGCAATCGATTCGGCTTGGACGAAACAGGTGTTGAGGGGGCGGTTTGACGGGAGCAGGAAAGATCGGGAGAAACAAAACACGACGACCATAGTGGCAGCAGGACGTCCTGTACGTCGGCTTCTCCTCGTTTTTCTTGCTTAAACGGAAGAACGGATGTCGTGGGCAGGGCGACGGCCGCTGACACGCCGCCGTTAGTTCTGGTCGCCCATCCTCGTCCGCGAAACGAAACAAAGCCTCACACACAAGGGTAGCCGGTCGATGACCCGCGGGCAATGCGGTCACCACGTAGGGCCCTGCGCGACCATCGGCGTCCACTCCATCGCTTGCAGCCGGCATTGTCCGCTCTCCGCCCCACGATGAAGGCGGCCGATCGTCTCCGCTTCCACTCCCGAATGGACGCCCACTTCAAGCGCGGGTGCCGAGGAACGTGGCTCTCGCCGTTTGGCCCTGGAGTTCCGCTCAAGTCCGTGACGCCCACTGCGATCCGGCGCCTCTTCGATCGTTTGGCCGCCACCCCGCCGCCCGAGCAAGCGGGAGATGCGCAGCAATTTTCGTGGGTCCATTCACATCGATGCGGGGAGGTGGAAGACGGGCGGTGTTGGATTTGAGCACTCGATTGAGTCGACGTTCGCTGGGCAGTCGCTACGTTGTTTACACAACGAGGCTGGAAGCGGGCATCCACATTCTGGACTTGTTTCTCATGCGCGTAAGTGAGTGGTTTTTTGGTGTCTTTGTACAAGAATTGGAAGTTGCAGAAGTTCCGTTTCGACCTGTCGGTCATCCTGGACGGCCGATTGGTCTCCATGCGGAACGATGTCAGTGGTTTTCGAGTGGATTCCTTCCACCTGCATGCTCCCTTGCGGGCTGTTTTCGTTCTTTGCCGGCCGTACAGACGATCTTTCGTTGCTTTCGGCAACGTCGACCTTCAACGAGCAACGATCACCGTTACGCACTACTCCGGTTGCCCACCGCGGACTATGCTGAGGATTTCCTTGCTGCTTCGTGTTCCTGCCGTTCCTCGGACTGCCCAGCACGGTGATGACAGACCACTTGGATTTCTTTTACGAAATCCTCGAACTAGCGACGATCACAACGCCCGGTCACTCGGCCGCATCCAACTGCCGGCTTTGATGTCCGAGAGCGTTGTTCACGACAGACGGCTGTTTGCGTTCCCCCGCAATCGGTCGACTGGCTTCGTCGATGCCAAGGAGCTCCTCGAGTTCACTCCCACAAGCAACACGCCCGTCGAGCACCGCCTGGAAGCCCCACCCGAACTGCTGCTCCGCTTTCCGGCAAGCACACTTCTCTCACTCCAATCGTTCGTTGTTCAGGAGTACGAGTATCAGAGCGTGTGGCTGAAGAATCGCCTGCTGGTCACCTTCTCCAAACGGAACGCCCCGAAGAAGAAGAGCCGTCTGTTCTCCTTCGATTTGGACGAAAAGAAGTGGGCGTTCACGGGCGTCGAGTTCCCGCTCGCCGTCAGCCACCTGATCGCGGGAGACGACGACATTTTGATCGTGCGGGTGGGAGGCGGCAGGAAGAAGAGCTCGTTCTACCGCCTGCCTATCCGGTGAGTTGTGGGGATACTCGCTCGATCATCTCTCTGCTCACTGTTGCAGACGCCCCGACTCGCTCGTGAACATCTCGTGGATGACCGTTCGCTGGCGGGGAGAATTCGATCGTCTTCCTTCTATCAGTCAGTCTTGCAGCTCCTGCCGCCCCATTCCACTTTCAAGCAATCTCTCAGCTTCTGATTCTCTGTATTCCTTCTTACCGCTTTTTCAACCTATGGAGAGTGCAGCAACATGAAACGAAGACAAGATTGAGGGCCTCGAATGGCCGCTAGTTTCGGCCGTTCGTCTCGTGGGCTACACGGGAAGCAAAAAGCTTATTGCGGACGTAAGACAACATTTCCGAACGAAACCGTCGTTTCATTTGTAATTATCGGCAAAAAGTTGGTTGCCGCCTACAGGGGTCGAACCTGTGACCTTGGGCTTATTAGACCCACGCTCTAACCAACTGAGCTAAGGCGGCCGACGGGTGGGGAAGGCGGACGAGCGCTCTTTCAGCCGACCAGCCGCCCGCTGCCTGCCGGGCGGAAAAGCGAAGGGGCGAGCAGGGGAGAGCTTTGGAAGAGGTACGGTTTTGTGCGAAACGAGAATTTTCCGTCCCGTTTGTGACAAAGAAGGAGCTCGGTGTTAATGAAGAATGCCCGCCGTTAGACGACTATCTTCTCAACTCAAAACGGCAAGTCCACCGCAGAGCCTGCCCATTTTTGTGTCTTCATGCATCACAGAGCCGTTGGCAGCCATTGCCGATTGAACTACGCACTCGACGAAGTCGACGGCTGCTCGAGTGAGATGTGAGAGAACAGGATGGCCTCTAATCTTGGCTTTCGAACAAGGCTTCGAGCATCCTCGTCCATTCCATCTGGAGCTGGGGCGAACGAGCGTGATTCGAGGGCCTTTTGGACGTTTTTCGTTGAGCTCGCCGCTCATCCTGCTCACTTTGCCATCTCCTTTACGTCGGCAAAGACAATCGACCACCTCTCTTCCACAGCCGAATCACCCCAAACGCCTCAACATCGACGGGACGCAGACGATCCTTTCGCTTGTTTCCTTCATCGGCCGACCCCTTGCGCACTCTTCGAACTCCTCTTCATTTCTTCCCGAACGAATCCAAACAGACACAAGGCTCCTTTTAAATCGTTTATAGTCCCGCGAGGGGCCCACACGAAATAACAACATTTTCTTTCAAATACGATAGTTGGGTTTAACAGTGGGGGAGGTCCCGTGCCGGTCGTCTGAAGGAGTCGCCGTCCACGGGGGCGTCGAGCTTCTGAAAGCGGGTGGGATGAACGAGGAAGAAGGCGGAAGAGATCACTTACACTTCTTGTTCTGACGGCGCTTGCGCTTCAGCCGACGCATACGCTTCTTACGCCACTGAAAACAGGCACGAATGAGTGGACGGTGGGTGGAAATGTTCGGATGAGAAGATGCGGGAACAAACGGGAGAGTTGCGGGGTAGAAATTCCGGAGAATTGGCAGACGGAAAGCTCCCGAATTTTGCCCGCAACTCGCCCGATTTATTCGCCCACCCAAACCAAAAGAATCGACTCACCTTGGCTCGCATTTCGATCGGGTCCCAACGGGTGGGAAAGACGGAAGTTGCCGAGAACGCGCTCCTGAAATGAACGGGCGATTATTCACGATGATCTCGACGGTCAACGGCGGCGGAAGCACGAGGAAACTCGAAGAAATTTCGAGAAATCGGCGGAGGAAAGCGGCGAAAACACCCGCACATCACGAGGGGAGACGCGGCGGACTGGCGGAAAGTGCGGGCGGGCGGCCGGCGAGTAGGCGAGCGCGTGGGGCGAAGGGGAGCGCCCGCCGATCCGCTCGGGACGCGGCGTGGCGACGGCGGCCGAAACCCGAGCGGATCGGCAGAAAACCCGCCGATTCAAACGACAATTTTCGGGCTGCTGTCCGTTTCGCTTTTTCGACTTTCGTTGAGGTTTCACGTCGATTGAACGAGCTGAACGCTGTGCCAAGCGGAAGGAAGAACGTTTAGACACGTCTTTCGTGTCCGTCTACACGTTCTAGTCGACACAAACGTCGTTCAGAACGACTTCCAATTTTTTTTTCCCACAAATTTGACGAGAAGGGAGTGAAAGTCGGGTTTATTATCGACTATTCCAAACACAAGGACGGATAGAAAGAAATGTACAACGAGGAGGACCGAGATGCGAGACGTCAATTCATCTTCCGCTTCTTGGCGGCCGGCCGCTCGAAGACGTTCTTCATGCCGGCGGCCTGTTTCGTGACGAACTTGCTGCTGATGGGCGTCTCGGTGGCCCACACGCCCTGGTGGTCGGTGGTGTCCTCGGCCGTCAGGTGGGTCCACTTGGAGCGGCTGGCCTTGCCGAAGTTCTTCACCTGCATCACCTTGGGCAGGATCGACTTGTCGAACTCGTCGTCGCCGGTGGCGGCGGTGAAGTCGCGCTTGAGGATCTCGTCCTCCTGGTCGAGGAAGAAGGCGCCCCGATGGAAGTACTTCTGCAGCAGCTTCATCTTCCCCTTCTCCGCCTGCAAGCAGCGAGGAGTGAACATTCGAATGGAAAGGAAAGAGGGACCTTGTTCGTGACGATCTTCGGGTTCAGGCGCGCGTACTCCTGCCGCTCCTCTTCGGTCATCCGGTGGATCTTCTCGACCTCCGCCTGCTCGCGGGCCAGCCTGCAACCGGGGGGATGAACGGGGGGAGGCGGTCCGCCCACTCACGCTTCCCGCTCGTCCCGATTCCGCTTCAGGCGCTTCATCTCGCGGATTCTTCCACAGCTCGTAGGCGACCTCCTCGTTCTCGTCGTCCGTGTTCACGGAGGCGAGCTCCGTCTCGTCCGCCTTCTTCTGCTTCTTCATCTCCTCCTCCCGCTTGAGCGTCTCCTCCATGATCTGAACACAACAAGGGTGGGAAAGGAAGACAGAGGGAGGGCTCACCCGAACGGACTCCTGTTTTCGCTCCTCCTTCCGCTTCTCCTCTTCGATGGCCAGCGCCTCCATTCGCTTCTCCTCCTCTTCGGCTTCGATCAGCGTCACGCGGTCTCGTCTGAACAGAAGGAAAGAATAAGGAAGCAGATGGAAGAGGACTCACTTCTGGACGAAGACGGGCTTCAGCAGCGGGGCGGCCTCCTCTTCGGAGCTCTCGGACTCCTCCTCCGACTCCTCGCTCTCCTCCTCGTCCTCCGCATCGGACTCCTCTTCCTTCTCCCGCTTGAGGAGTTCCTGCAAAGAGGGGGATGAAACGATGGAAGGGAGGGAACTCACTTCTTCCTGCCGCCGCTGCTTCAACTCCTCCCGCCGGCGCGACTGGACGTCCTGCTCGATGTCCCGATGGCGGCGCTGCATTTTGATGAGGTCGCGGCGTTTTTGGATCTCCTCCTCGTCGTTCTCCATCTCGGGGTCCTCGTGCTCCAGCGGCGCCTCCTCCTCGCGCTCCCGCTCGCGCTGCTTGCGGAGGGCGCGCTCCCGCCGCCGCTCCCGATCGTCCTCGCGGTCGGAGTCCGAGGAGCCGCCGGCCGGCGAGGGCCTCCCGCTTCGCCTTGCGCACGATCTCCGGCTCCTCGATGCGCCGTCTGCAAAGCGAAAGGAATGAACGAAAAGGAAGGGAAAGGAATCACCTCGAATCTTCGGCTCGATGGCGATCGCGACGGTCGAAATCCCGACGATCTCGGCGGTCATCGTCGCGTCGCGAGTGGCGGCGATCCCGCTCGTCCTCCCGCCGCTCGCGCCGCGACTCGTCGGCCCGCCGGCTGCCCGACTGCTTCGTGAAGTCCTCCTCGTCGCTCTCGTCCTCGCTGCCGAACTTCGGGCTGCAACGAGCGGGAGGATCACTGGGAAAAAGGAGAGGAGAACTCACGCCTGGCCGGCCACATGCCGCTGGACTTTCACCTTCTTGGTCACGTACTCGCCGCGCTCGTTCTTCACGCGGATGGCGCCCGCCGTCGGGAGCTCCTTCGGGCCGACGGCCGGTCGTCCAGCCGCCGCTCGAACTTCGGCACCAGGTCGCTCATTTCGTCGAGGAGTGCGCGGAACAAGAGAGGAATTCCACGATCAATTCGATGAAGAAAGCCGACGGCTTCGACCATGTGGAGCGAAGAATTCACGCATCGATTTTCTTCACAATTAGCCTAGTGGCTTCTTCGACACTCATTGTACAAAGGAATTTATTGCTCGTCTTCACACAACACCACATGCTCGGAGAGGTTGTCCGTTGGGGATCATGTACGAAGAGTGGCCGACGGCCGAGGGGTGCGGGACGACGGCGGGCGGCCCGCCGAACGTCCGGTCCAGCTGTTTGAGCGACTCGTGCACGCAGGAGTTCAGCGCGTCCAGCACGGAGACCATCACGAGGCCGCCGAAGCCGTGGGTCACCTGAAAGCAGCAACAAACGAATGATTGAGAGGAGAAGCGGCCACTCGCCATCGAGAAGTGGGTGAGCGGCTTCTGGACGGCCGGGTCGAGGATGATCTCCGGCCGGTTGCCGCAGATGGGACTTCCGGTCGGAGTTCATGAGGTCGGAGAACTCCTTCAGGAACATCCTGCAACGATCGATGCAAATTCCCGCTCTTCCCGCCCGGCTCGTTTCTTTCGGCCGCCAGTCGCAGTTCGAATCAACGGTCGTCTCTGCTCGTTTCTCTAAGCGCTCCTCCGGTCGAGATGTTGGCTTCTTTGCTGCGAGGAGTGAGTGCCCCTTTCTTTCCCCTTCACTCCCTCCCTCGCTGCAGATGCAACAGGCGGAGAAGACGCCGGCGGACAACGTGGCGCACCCGGACACCTCGGAGACGGTCTACATCTCCGCCCTCGCCCTCGTGAAGATGCTGCGCCACGCCCGCTCCGGCGTCCCGATGGAGGTCATGGGCCTGATGCTGGGCGACTTCGTGGACGACTACACGATCTCCGTGCTGGACGTGTTCGCGATGCCGCAGTCGGGCACGGGCGTCTCGGTGGAGGCGGTGGATCCCGTGTTCCAAACGAAGATGCTCGACATGCTGAAGCGGACGGGCCGCTCGGAGATGGTCGTCGGCTGGTACCACTCGCATCCCGGCTTCGGCTGCTGGCTGTCGAGCACGGACGTCGCCACCCAACAGGCGAGTTCCTCCCACTCCTCCTCTCATCCCTCGACTGGTTGCAGAGCTTCGAGGCGCTCTCCGCCCGCGCGGTCGCCGTCGTGATCGACCCCGTGCAGTCGGTGCGCGGGAAGGTGAGTCCTCGCCCGCTTTCCACCACCCCTCCCCGCCCGCAGGTGATCATCGACGCGTTCCGCTCGACGAACGTGATGCCCGGCATGGGGGCCGGCCGCCTGGCGCCCACGGCCGAGGCCCGCCAGTGCACCTCCAACCTGGGTGAGCGCTCCCTTCCGTCCCATTCACTCCTCTCGCAGGCCACCTGATCCGCGCGAACCTCGTGGCCCAAATGCGCGGCCTGGGCACGAACTACTACTCGCTGCCCATCTCCTACAAGATGGGCGCCCACGCGCAGAAGATGCTCCAGTGCGTGCACAAGAAGAACTGGTGCGACGGGCTGCTCGGCAAGCCCTACCGCGAGATGAACAAGAACGACGCCCGCAACACGGAGGAGCTGCTCAAGATGGTCCAGCTGTTCGCCAAGGTCCCCTCCCTCCCATCCGCTCCTCCACTCACTCGCTCGTTCAGGAGCTCGAGGGATCGCACGAGCTGAACCGCAAGGAGGCCCAACTGCGCGCCGTCGGCCGCTTCAACCCGAAGCGCCGCATGGAGGAGTTGACGCGCGAGTTGCTCCAGGAGACGATCGTCGAGCAGACCCGCAGCATGATCAACGCCTCCGCCTTCCGTTGATCTCCTTTCTTGCTTTCGTTCGTGGGGGAATAAACAGTTGTGGGAGGAAACGAGGAGGTGGTCACTGTCCAGAAAGAAGCGCTGTTGTGGGGAGGGAGGAAAACGGACTGAATGTTATTTGAAACCTTCTCTGGTATAGGGACCCTCAACAAAACGATCAGCGACACTCGCCCTGGCAACCACTCAAAGACATGAAAGGATTCAGCGGCATGTTCGTTGTTCGGAAACAAATGCCCACAGATTTCTGCTCGTTTTATTCGGACCGAACGGAAGGGACAAGAAGGAAAGAAGGCGGCTTCAAATGTTGATGGCGCCCTGGCCGCCTCCGCCGTCGGGCGTGCCCTCGGGATGCACGGGCTCGTTGGAGAGGTGGGAGGCGAGGTCGCCCTCCTTGGCGCCCTCGGCCAGCCGCTTCTCGCGTTGCTCCTTCTTTTGCTGCAAACAAAGCGATCAGTGAGAGGAAGGGAGGAGAGAGTGGACGAACGGCCGTGAGCTTCTTGGTGGACGCCTCCGCGTCGTCGCCGAACTCGAGCAGCATTTGGGACATCTCGAGGACGTTGCGGGTCGTCAGGAAGAAGAAGATGGAGCGGAGGACGAAGAGGAATTGCTGCAAGCTGCCGGTTACCAGGGAGGAACACGGGCGAGAACTCACGAGTTCGCTCTGGACGGCGCCGTAGCGCTGGGCGCGGAGGTCCTTCAGCGTGTCGAGGACGCTCTCGGGCGGCCCTCCGCCGATCATCCGCTCCATGATCATGTCGAAGAGGACGAAGCAGCCGCTCCGCCCGCAGCCCGACGAGCAGTGCACGAGGATCGGTTTGGTGGTCTGCACGGGCGGTGCCGACGACGTTCGGGAGAGTCATCGAGACCTCCGGCACGAGGCCGTTCTCCGGCCACCCCGTCCAGTGGTACACTTTGACCGACTGCTTCACGCCGGCCGAGTTCTTGACGAGCAGCGTGTACACTTGGACGTTCGGCTCCGTGTGCAGCTCCAGCTTCCGGACGGTGTTGACCTTGTAGTCGCCGTAGATGTTCCACTGGTTCTCGGCGGCTGCAAGACAGGGGGTGAGTGGAGGAAGGGGATGGGGAGGACGAACCCTTGAGCGGGAAGTGGATGGCCGACTTGCGGTGGTCCTTGTCCCGCTCGTCCACGTCGCTCAGCATCACGATCTGAACGACCAGTTAAGAGCGGTTAAGGAGCACGAAGTGGAACGAACGTTCTCGATCTCCTCCTGCACGACGACCGCCCAGAACGAGCCGGCGGTCACCGCATCCAACGGCGATTGGGCGAGGATGTACCGCTTTTGCTGCTGCGGCGACAGGTTGATCCAGTTGGCGTGGAGGAAGCCGCCCTCCTTGATGCGAACACGAGTCGCCTCCGTGCAGGGCAGATTCTGCAGCCGGATGGTGTTGGAGAGGACAAGTGGGGAGAACTCGCCTTGTAACGACTCTTCTCCGCGTTCGCGCGGTCGTTGAAGGCGGCGGCGTCGGGCTTCTCGGCCTTCATGGCGGCGGTCTGCTCGGCGAACTCCTTGAGGAGGGCGCGGACGCCCTTCTCCAGCACGACGGTCGCCCACTTGTTGCGCTCCTCGGCGTGCGGGTCGGGCGGCGGCTTGTCGACGGTCATCAATTTGGTCGGCTTCTCGGTCCGCTCCTCCACGCCGCCGTGCGTGGTCTCGCCGGCGACGTTCTTGTGGATCGACTTCTTCCTGCAGCGAGGATGAGTGGGCAGAGAAGGGGGGGGCAACTCACTTCTTCTTCTTGCCCCGCTTCGACGTCTCGTTGTCGCCGACCGTCTTCTTGTCCGCCTCCGAGGGGGCGGCGCGCTGCTTCTTGCGACGTTCACGCTGCAACGGCGGCGATCGGTTAGTCGCCAGGGGCTCGTGCTCCACTCACTTTGCTCGCCGTCTTCTCCTTCACGGACTTCCGCTCGCGGCCGGACTCCACGTCGCGGGTGGGGCCCGCCCGGCTGCAAACGGGAGGGTTGGAGGGGGCGGCCCGCACTCACGTGTCGCCCGGCTTCCCGTTCTCCTTGAGGAAGCGGCTCTTCAGTTTGTTCTGAAAAACGGGGCGGTGAGGGAGGAGGGGAGCGGGAGGACCCACCAGCAGCTTGTGCCGATCGCGATCGCCCATTTCGGTCGCGTGTGGAGAGCCGGAGGTGAAAGAGCGGCGTTCCGTCCGACGGTTCAACTGCCGACTGCCGGGAGCGAGCGGATCGCGAGCGGAAGTCGACTCGTTGGATGCAAATTTTGCTGAAGCCGTTTCGAACAAACACGGTGGATTTGCATGAGCAAAAGAAGCTTCATGCTCATCGTTCACTCACGGATGGTCGCCTGCTTTGCCGTCGTTTCACCCTTCGATTGTGGGTGACCTAGCGAAAGATCGTTATTGCTCACGACCGAGACCCACCCATGTCTTTAATCGGATCTGTTTATCTACCGCAAAGAAATCAACACGCGGTTACAAAAAAGAAGTGCGACGTGCACGAATGGCGGCGATCACTTCGAACGGCGCGGGCGGCGCGGACAGCGGCGGTTCTTCGCGTTGGGGGCGGACTTCTGCAGACGCTCGAGAGCTTTGATCGTCGCGCGCAAGCCGTAGGAATTCGACATCTGCAACGCAACAAGAAGAGTGAGTGGAGGAGTCGAAGGGAAACGAGCCGCCTTCTGTTTCTCCCGCAGCTCGCCGATCGCCGCCTCCAACGCGGCCCACTCGGCGGCGGTCAGCGGAGCTTCCGAGAGGGCGCGCTTGAGGGTCTTCTCGCCGATTTGGGCCACTTGCCGGAAGGAGCGGTAGCCCCAGGGAATCGACTGAAAGCAGCGAGGAGTGAGCGGGAAGGGCGGGAGGGAACGAACGTCGCGCTTCCCACGACGCCAACGGTCGACGCAGTCGGCGGCGGCGCGGATGGCGAGCAGCTCGTCGTTGAGGGCGGCGACGTCCAGCGAGCGATCCGCGCGGCCGGCGATGCAGATCTCGACGACGGCCTCGTCGCACTCGGCGCGCACGTCCGCCTCCAGCCGGTGGAAGAGGAGCATGAAGTGGCGGACGGGCGGCAGGGCGGGCAGCAGCCACTCGATCAGCGGGTACTCGTCGCCGGGCAGCACGTGCGGACGGGCCGTTTGGGCGCGCTCGAAGGGCGAGGGGACGGGCAGCTCGTCGTCTTCGGACTCCGCGGAGGTCGACTCGTCGTCCACCCACTGCTCCGGCCGGCTGCTCGGGCGGTCTGCTTCGATTTGGGCGGGGGGGCGGGAGGAGGGCGGCCACCGGTTGTTCCTCTTCGTTCGTCTCGACTTCCGGTTGCTCTTCCAGCTGCAGGCGAGTGAAGGAGAGGGGGACGGCGGGACTCACCGGATTGAAGGAGCAGAAGGCGGTCACACCCGATCACGCCGCCGATCACCACGTACAGCCTGCAAAGCAGGGGGATGAAGAAGGCAGTCGATGAGGAGGGGCGTACACGACTGTGAAGCACAAAACCATCATTTTGACGTCCTCCCTCGACCACTTCGGCTGGAGCGGCTGGAGTTCGATCACGAGCATCGCTTTGCGGGCGGGAGGCGGCTGCTGGTTCGGGCACAAACGAACGAAATGAAATGAGTTCACTCGTCGGTGGAATGGGAGGTGTGTTTGTTTGCTTGCGGTTATTCGTGGCCGATCCTTTCTGCCTGCTGTTTGTTGCGTTCAGAGAGGAATTTGCATCACTGGCGATCCCCCGAGCTTTCTGCCTCGCCGATCGCCACTCGCGGCTTCTTTGTTTCGTTCGTTCCACAATGAAAGCGGTCGTCTTCTTGCTCGTTCTCTTCGGAGTTTGCTGCTGGGCCGAGGGAGAAGCCGCAGTGCTTCAACTCGGGGGGTCGCTTTCTGTCGCCCGACGAGGAGGTGAAGCAGAGCGACTGCCCGCTGGACGAGGTGAGTTCTTTCGAGCGTTTCGGGGATGATCGGGAAGGTTGCAGAATTCCGCGTGTTTCGCCTTCCGACTGGACGCGACCAAGAAGACGGTCTACGGCTGCCGCGAGCTGTTCAAAGGCCTCCTGCCGGAGGAGTGCGAGGGCGAGGGCGGGAAGCCGCAGAAGCTGCGCGCTTTCGTCGGCTCCCCGAAGCAGAAGGGGACCGTCTTTTGCTGCCGTTCGCGCGATTGCAACCGGCCGGGCGATGCGGCCTTCGACGTTCCCGGCGAGGAGAAGGAGGTGAGTGCGTGGGAGTCTTCCGTTCACCTCCCTTGCCTTGCAGAAGTCGTCCGGCTTCCTCGGAGTGCTGAAGTCCGTCCGCGATTGGTTCGCCGAGGACATCCTCCGCCTTCTGCCCGTCTTCTTCGTCGTCTTCGCTTTCGTCGCCCTCCTCGCCATCCTCATCGCGATGGGCCACTTGAGCACGCGGCTGGTCGAGCTCAATCGCGAGCTGAAGGCCCACACGGACGACTGCGACACCCGCCTCGACCGGATGGAGCGCAAGTCGCAGCAGGAGGTGTTCGCCTACGTGGACAAAGTGGCCGCCCGTTCGTGTGCTCGCGGCGGCAACCCGAAGCCGGCCGCCCGCGCGCCGTCCACTCGCTCGATCGCCAGTTCGCAGAAGTCCAGCGGCCAAACGAGCGGAAAGTCGGCCCAAGTGGTGAGTTCCCTTCCTGCCTTCACAGCCACTCATCCCGTTTGTTCAGGCTCGTTCGAACGTCGGCTTGGACCTCGGCCGTTGGGTCCACCCGTGCTTCAAGGGCCGCAAGCAGCCGAGTGCTCCGCGTGGCCCCGTTTACCCCTGAGCTTCGCGGGGGATTTCTTGCCGCTAGCTGTGTGCCTTTTCTTCTTTGTGCGTGAAATAAACAGTTGAAATGAGGAGCTTGACGGTCGTTTGTGCTAACGGAGAAGAAGAAAGGCTAGAAAGCAAGGTTCTCCGGTTGCATCTGCCGTCTGCTCGTAGGCCGTCCATCTTGCACTTCCGAAATGCTCGGACGGAAGAAGGCGGCAATTTTCGCCCGCATCTTTCGACTTCCGCCCAACACCTCCGTTTTCCCGTCGACGCGCCCGTCTTCTGGAAATTGCGCTCTTCCGGCAATTTGCGGAAAGCGGGCTGTTTGGCCGAAACATCCCGCATTCTTCCGCACACTCACCTCCATTCACTTCGAGTACACTCGCTGAGGACGATGGGCAAGTACGGAGTGAGTTTCCTTTCATTCACCGATCAATCCTTCGGTTGATTGCAGCGAGAAGTGATCAGTCTGCACGTGGGCCAGGCGGGCGTTCAGATCGGGAACGCCTGCTGGGAGCTCTTCACCCTTGAGCACGGAATCACGCCGCAAGCAACCGGTTAATGGATTGTTCTGGTTGATCTTTCGAGTGTTTAGGGATGGGCATTGCGTGGACGAGCCGGAGAAGTCACTCAACACTTTCTTCTCGGAGTCCAGCAATGGTCATTCTCCTTTCTCTCTTGTTTTATTCGACCTTTTGAACGATTGCAGGCCAGTACGTGCCGCGGACGTGTTTCATCGACCTGGAGCCGACGGTCATCGACGAGGTGCGGACGGGCGCCTACAAGCAGTCAGTTTGCTTCCGATCCTTCCATTCACCCCTCTTTGCTTTCAGCCTCTTCCATCCATGTTCGCTGCTCATCTCTCCTCCATTCTCATCCCTTCGTTTAGCCCAACTGATCACCGGAAAGGAGGACGCGGCCAACAACTACGCGCGCGGCCACTACACGGTCGGGCGCGAGATCATCGACGTGGTCATGGATCGAATTAGAAGTGAGTGAAAAAAGAAATAGAAGGCTGATTGTTGTGTTCTGCCGCAGGGATCTCGGAGAACTGCAACGGCCTGCAGGGCTTCATGGTCTACCACTCGTTCGGTGGCGGGACGGGCAGCGGCTTCACCGCCCTCCTGATGGAGCGGCTGTCCGTCGAGTTCGGAAAGAAGACGAAACTCGAGTTCTCGATCTCGCCCGCGCCTAGAATCTCAACGGCCATTGTGGTGGGTGAGCTCAGCTAAGAACCAGCCACGAAGGGTTTTTGCAGGAGCCCTACAACGCCATCCTCACCACCCACACAACCCTCGAGCACTCCGACTGCTCCTTCATGGTGGACAACGAGGCCGCTTACGAGATCTGTCAGCGCAACCTTTCGATCCTTCGGTACATTCCTGGACGATTCTAATCGATCAATCTTTTTGTTCTCTTGCAGCCCCACGTACACGAACCTGAACCGCCTGATCGCCCAAGTGGTCTCTTCGATCACCGCCTCCCTCCGCTTCGACGGCGCCTTGAACGTGGATTTGAGCGAGTTCCAGACGAACCTCGTGCCCTACCCCCGCATTCACTACCCACTGGTCACCTACGCGCCCATCCTGGCCGAGTGGGTTGTCGTGCTTGAGGGAGCTTACTTCATCCGTAATGATTCCAGAGATCAAGCGTACCACCAGCAGTTGAGCGTGAACGAGATCACGAAAGATGTGCTTCGAGACGGGCAACCAGATGGTAGACGTTTCGTAATGTTCCAACTGTGAAGCGAGTTCATTCGCAGGTCAAATGTGACCCATTCCGCGGGAAATACATGAGCTGCTGCCTCCTCTACCGCGGCGACGTCGTTCCCGAAGGTGGGCAGTCGTTTAATTGATCGTTCACTTACTCGTTGATGGCTGCAGGACGTGAACTCGGCCATCGCCGCCATCAAGATGCACTCGCATTTGAAATTCGTGGAATGGTGTCCAACTGGCTTCAAGGTGAGCGGAAATGAAAGCAGAAGCTTCGATCTGTTTCGTTAAGGTCGGCATCAACTATCAGGCAAGCCATTTTGATACTCTCGTCTTCAGTAGGCACTAATGATTGACTTCCGTTCTAGCCTCCAACCGTCGTTCCGAATGGAGACCTCTGCAAAATGCACGTTTGACGCGAATGCTTTCTTCAATCACTCGCTTGTTTCAGGCCGCGTTCCGTGTGCATGCTCGCCAACACGAGTGCGATTGCGGAGGCGTGGGCTCGTCTGGACTACAAGGTGACTCCTCACAAGCAACAGAAGTAGAATTCATCTGTTCAGTTCGACCTGATGTACTCGAAACGGGCCTTCGTCCACTGGTTCGTCGGCGAAGGGATGGAAGAGGGCGAGTTTGCCGAAGCACGAGAGGATCTCGCCGGTCGGTTCCCCCTTATTTTCCGTTCACATCGAAGCTTTCAGCGCTCGAAAAAGACTACGAGGAGATCGCCTACGACGACCAAGAGGACGACCGCGGCGACGACATCGACTACTGACCGACAGCTTCCTTCTTCTATAGAGAACACACGACCAGCAGTTGGAGTACGGAGTTTATTCGATTAAAGCCGCTGACGGCCACACGATTAGCCAACCGATTGATTACTCATCGATCGAATACAACGGATACCTAAGGATTAATAGGAGGAAGGATGGAAGAATGAGAGGCCTAACGGGAAGAAGGAGAGCAACAGGAAGGTGGGACCGAGGACTAAACCGTAGAACAATCGAAGAACTGAATTCTTTTATCCACCGCTAAACGAGAGGGACCGGCCGTGCGGGCGCTCAGGGCGCGTTGATCAAGCGGACGGTGTTCGTGAAGCCGGCGCCCTCGCGCCAGCCGGTGATCAGAATGAGGGCGTCGCCCGAGTGGATGAAGCCGCGCTCCTTGCCGATGTTCACCGCGTAGTTGATGCGCGCGTCCACGTCCTTGGGCCAGTCGGGCTCGCGGTCCTGCTTCGAGTAGTGCAGCGGGAACACGCCGCGGTACAAGTGCAGCTGGCGGGCGGTGCGCACGTCGCGCGAGACCGCGATGATCGGGATCGGCGGCTTGTAGCGGGAGCACAGCTCGGCCGAGCTGAAAGCGAGCGGGAGTGAGCGGAAGCTCTCAGTGCGGCCACTCACCGGCCGGTCGTGGTCAGCAGGATGATCGCGCTGGCGTGGCACGAGACGGCGGCCGACGTGGCGGCGATGGCGATCGTGTGCGCGGTGTCCGTCGGCTTCGGCGTGATCTTCAGCAGCTCCTCCACGTACTTCGAGTGGAACACCGCCGCCTCCGCCTCCTTGCAGATCTGCAAACCACGAGTCAAATGGGAAGAACGGAAGGGAGGGAACTCACGTAGTGCATGATCTTCAACGCCTCCACCGGGTACTCGCCCTTGGCCGTCTCTCCGCTCAGCATCACGCAGTCGGCGCCGTCGAGCACCGCGTTCGCCACGTCCGAGCCCTCGGCGCGCGTGGGGCGCGGCTTGTGGACCATCGACTCGAGCATCTGCGTGGCGCAGATGACCGACTTGCCGGCGCGGTTGCACTTGGAGATGAGCATCTTCTGGGCGAGGAACACCTTCTCGGCGGGGATCTCGATGCCGAGGTCGCCGCGGGCCACCATCACGCCGTCCGACTCGGCGATGATCTCGTCCGCGTTGTCGACGCCCTCCTGGTTCTCGATCTTCGAGATGATCTTGATGTGCTTGCCCTTCTCGCCGAGCACCTTGCGGATGGTGCGCACGCCCTCGGCGTTGCGGATGAACGACGCGAAGATCATGTCCACGTCCTGCAAGCGGCAAGTGAACGGGGGAGGGGGGGGGGGGAACTCACTTGCTCCACGCCGAACTGCAGGTCCTTGATGTCCTTTTCGGAAACGGCGGGCAGGTCCACCGGCGTGCCGGGCAGGTTCACGCCCTTCCGCGAGCCCAACATCCCGCCGTTCTCCACCGTGCACGTGAGCGCGTCCTCGGCTGCAACACGCGGCGAACGAGTGAGCAAAAGCGAGAGAAAGTGAAGAACTCACAGACTTCGTCGACGATCAGCGAAATCAGGCCGTCGTCGATGAAGACGCGGGAGCCCGGCCCGCACACCTTTGTGATGTTCGTGTAGTCCACGTAGAGGTTGTTCGCCGTCCCCGACTCCTCCAGCTTCTTGTCCGTGGTCAGACGGATGGAGGCGCCCTTCTTCAGCTCGATCTCCGCCGAACCGCCCTGCAAACAGCCGGCATGAACGAAGGAATGAGCAGAGAGGAGGCTTACGCCAATCAGCAGCCCGGTGCGGATCTCCGGTCCCTTCGTGTCGAGAGCGATCGCGATGATGCGGGGCTCGCTGAAGTTCTTGGCGGCCTCACGCACGTTCTTGATCGTCTCCGCGTGGTACCTGCAAGCCGCGAGCAATGAACGGATGGGAAGGAAGGGGACTCACTCGTGGGAGCCGTGCGAGAAGTTCATGCGGAGCGATGTTCATCCCGTTCACGATCATCTTCTGCAGCATCTCCACGGAGCGGCACGCGGGTCCGATCGTGCCTGAACGTCGTCGATTAAACAACAGGGAGAGGGAAGGGAAGGACTCACAGATGATGCCCGTCTTGCGGACGGAGTGCGGCGGCTCGCGGATATCCAGGCGGCATAAGTGCTCGAGGTTGGTGTTGGCCGGGAAGTGCTCGACCTTCTGCTCCTGTCTGCAAGCAACGACGAGGATTAGTGGAGGCGGAAGTGATCGGAAGGCCCCAGTTTGAAGGAAGAAGGGAAAGAACCTTTGGCGGAAGCCGGGCACCGACATTCTTCGCAGCAGCGGAACGGTAATCCAAGAAGCCAAGCGGGCGGCCGAAATGGCGAGCGTGCGGACGAAAGCGACAAGTTGCCAAGGGCACAGCCGGCCGCTTTCCCAAACGAAACAAAACTGCCGCCCCGGGCCGGAGATCGCGGACTCCCCGCCCGCCCAACTGCCCGCTTTCTCCTCATGCAAATTCGGGCAAACAATCGACGGCAACTCCAGACTTCCAGCCGTCAAGCGGCTTCTTTGCGGGGCACTTCGTTAATTAAAACGACGTCCGGCTAGAATAGGGGGCGCTCCTCATCGCCCTTCCCTCCACCCACTCCCGCATTGATGGAAACGAGAGCGGGCAGCAAACACGCGAGCGAGCGAGCGAGCCAAGGGCTAAAGAACGTCTGAGATCACGTACGTTCCGTTCTCTTCCGGGGCGGCCTTCTGCGGATTCTGCCAAAGAGCGTTGAACAAGTGGACGACCATTCTGTTTGTTGTGGATCGAGTGGATGCTCGTCCTCGTGCCCGTCCGGTTTAAATCGAGCAAGCGCCTTTCGCAAGGACCGCCCCGCATTCATCCCTCCGCGATCAACACCTGCCCACCCCCCGCCGGGCCGCCCGCCGCTCTCGCGGTCAACAAGCGGCCGTGCGGATCGCCGGGCGGCTGTCAACGGAGCTCGTCCGTCGATGCAAAACACGTGCACTGGCTGGATCGGCCGTCGACGAGCGAAGGCGGGAAACGGGGGCGATCGACGATCACCTCGCCCGGCAGACAGCCAAGCGAGTGTTGCACGTTTGTTGGTGATTGATCCTTGCGGAACGTCATCGTGCTGCACACTCATCGTCTCCGCCCTTCGGAATGTTGCCTTTCGGGGGCGGAGGCGGCGTGAAGAACACGTGCATTCCGTCTTTTTGCAAACGAACGGGAGCGAGCGAGCGGGCGGGAGCAAAACGGCGAGCAAACCGCGGGGCGAACGTGAACGCAACTGTTCTCCGTTCGCTCCCACAGAGCGGAGCAAAACAACCGGAGAAGGGGGAACAAAGGAAGGGAGGAAACTCAAGGGATTGCGGCACTTACCGGTCGTACGCATTCTGCTCCAACTCCTTTTGGAACTCGGCTTCGGCTTTTTGCGAGACCATTGTCTACAAACAGCCGCCGTTCGTTGAGGGCACGAATCGAAGCGAAGAGAACTCGAAGAAGAAGAGCGGAGATGTGAGTGGGAAGAAACACGCGGGTTATTCGGCCTTTCGAGCCGAAGAGGTCGCTTCTTTGCAGCCGACAAGGATTTCGAAATTTCCGTCGATTGCATCACGACGAACAAACAAATCGGATTGGTGGCCCCTGACGACCGGGCGGTTTGGAGTCGAGGGCCACGAGAATCCAATTGCGGCCTCCGAGCCACGGCAATCCGAAAGGTTTGGAGGAACGAACCCGGCGGAAAAGCGGCGAACTTCGGGCGGCAATGCGGGCGACGAGTTTCGCCGTTCGGGGCCGAAACATCCGACCGACCGAAAGCGGCGGCCGGCCGGCGGACACACGGCCGAGCGGGCGGGCGGCACTCGGACGGGGGAAAGCCGCCGACCTCCGTCTTTCCTCCGCTTTTCCCCGCCGGCCCCGACCGCTTTCTGCCCCGAATCCCCGCTCTTCGCGGAGCACACGGGAGTTCGCTCGCTTTCGAGAAGGAATGAGCGAACAAACAGGTGATTCCTCCCGGCAATCATCGCTTCTCCGCCCTCTACCGCTCTTTTAATCCTCGCAGATGATAAAAAGAGAGAGAGCGAGACGTTCGCAACTGCGAATTTCGAGCGAAAAAGACGAAAGAAACTTCTTTTCGGTTGTTTGCGGACCGCCGGCCGCCCCTCAATCCTCCGCAAACCCCCGACTACGAGCGGCGAATCAAAGGAGTTCGAGAGAACAGGACAGAAGAGGCGGGAGTTCATTCGATTAGAACGACGAGCGTGCAGGTGGGTGGTTGGAAGAAGTTTGTTGTTCCCCTCCCGTCCCTCTCGTCCCCGAGCAAACTGACCGGTAGTACGGGCCGCTCTGCTCCTCGTTCAGCGTGAGCCGACGGTTGCGGGCGAACTCGGCTTGCTGCAATCAACCATCGAGAATCAACAGAAGATCGGAAGAAGAAAGGAACGAACCTTGGCGTTCGCGTCGGCCATTTCGCCTCGATTGTTCGGCGGGTGGATCTGCAAGCAGGTGGATTGAAGCGGAGAGGAGTTGCTTGCGGGTTTTCGCGAAGCACGAAGAGCAAAAACCGAGCGGACGCGCACTGGAATTGCGGAGGGCGGCCTCGACGATCAAAACGGGCTGTACGCTTTCGGGCTGTCTGCCCGCCGCTCGCTCGTCTGCCGGTCGGCCCGTCGCTCCCCTCGCCGTCCGCCCGTCCGTTCAGCAACGAGCGAGCGGAGCGGGCGGGCGGGCGAGAGGCCGCGATCGCCTTCCTTCTGGGGACCGGGCGGGCGGAAAAAGTGGGCTGTTTGACCCGACCGGTCGGGCGGATCGTCGCCGTTGCCCCCGCGTTCGTCGCCCAAAAGCGGCAGTTTGTTTCGATAAAACGGCGGGAGGAGCGGCCGCCTTCCGTCTGCGAACCGAACCGCCGATCACGTGAACAAAGCGGGAGTTCGAACAGACAGAAGGAAAGAAGAGTTTATTCCGGCGATCTCCGAACAACGAGAGAAATCAACGACCGTCGAGCAGGTGGACGGGGATCTCGGAGGCGGTCGAGCAGCTCACTTCCTCGTCGTCCATCTCCTCCTCCTCCTTCGGGAGGCCCGTTGATCACGTACGGCGTGTCGCGGAGCCAGCGGGACGCGAGGATCTGCGGCAGGCGGAAGCGGGCGGCCGGGTTCGGGTGCAGCATCTCGCGGATCAAGGCGCGCGCGTCCGCCGAGCACACGCCCTCGTGGAAGCGGAGGCGGCGGTTCTTCTGGACGATCGGCAGCTCCTTCGGGCGGCGGTCGTCGAACGGCATGAAGCCTGCAGCAGAGGGGATCATGGAGGGAATCTTCTGTTGAACAAACCGGTGAGCATCACGTAGAGGACGACGCCCGCCGACCAGCAGTCCACCGCGTTGTCGCAATACGGGCGGCTGGTCGTGATCTCGTAGGCCGCGTACGCCTGCAAACCCTCTTTCCTTCCCGCTCTTCTCGCTGCTGGGCACTCACCTTGGACCCGCAGAAGGAGCGGGAGGTCTCGCCGCGGCGGAGAAAGCGGGCGAAGCCGAAGTCGCCGATCTTCAGGTTGTTGAACGCGTCGAGCAGGAGATTCTCGCATTTGATGTCCCGATGCACGACTTCCATTCGCTCGAGGTACTGCAAGCAGGAGGAGTGAGTGGGTGGATGAGCGAGGCCGCGCTCACCTCCAATCCGGCGATGAGGTGCCGAAAGAGCGGCCGGGCGGTCGTCTCGTCGATTTGCTTCCGCCGTTTGATGAGCTGCAGGAGGTCGCCGCCGGCCGCGAACTCCTCCACCATGCACACGTGATCGCGAGTGCGCACGAGCTGGAAGACGCGGAGGACGTTCGGGTGGTCGAGCTGGAGGACGAGCTGGAGCTCGCGCGGCAGGAACTTCCGCACGTAGTCCGTGCGGGGGCTGAAGGAGGCAGGAGATGAAGGGAGGGGGAGGGCGGGGAGTACCGGCGGTCGATCTTCTTGACGGCCACCGTCCCGAAGGCGGCCGAGAAGCCGA
The DNA here is from genome assembly GCA_024699865.1 of Aphelenchoides fujianensis. Taxonomy (NCBI): domain Eukaryota; kingdom Metazoa; phylum Nematoda; class Chromadorea; order Rhabditida; family Aphelenchoididae; genus Aphelenchoides; species Aphelenchoides fujianensis. The sequence continues at coordinate 265,122 of JAMPIO010000101.1, forward strand.
GGAAGACGGTCGAGTAGGAGCCCCGCCCCAGCAGCCGCTCGTCCACCCGCACGCCCCGCGCGGCCAGCTTCTCGCGGATCGCCACGGACGCCTCGCTCTCCACCGGGCTCGCCGGCCGCATCGAAGTCGCCGCCATCCGTCGGGTCGACCGTTTGGCGAAATGAAACGGACACATCTGCGGGGACGAGTTCTCTCGGTCAGCGGAGGCAAAAGGAATGCAAATTCTCGTTCACCGAACCATTACGCCTTCGTGGGCAAAAAGGTTGGTTGCCGCCTACAGGGGTCGAACCTGTGACCTTGGGCTTATTAGACCCACGCTCTAACCAACTGAGCTAAGGCGGCCGACGGGTGGGGAGGCGCGGGACCGCCTCACAAGCGCGTGCGCTGATCGGAGGGTCGGACGATGAAGAGCGGAGTGATAAAAAGGCGTGAACGAGTGCGGAGTGGTCTTTCTCGCTCACAACTGAACGTTTATTCGACTTTCACACGCGAGGAACAACGGAAAAGGGGATCACTTCTTGAACACGTCATCGTTTAGGCCGGCCAACGTTTGGTACTGCAAGCAGGAGAGGGATGAGAGGAGGGAGTGGCCGGAGAGGAACTCACTTGCGGGTCCTTGGCGTCCGCCTTCTGGACCTTGGGCGGCGCCTTGAACTCCTTCTTGGAGGCCTTCACCTCCGGCTTCTTCTCCTCCTCCTTGGCGAACGCGTCGTCGTTGTTGAGGCCGTGGAGCGTCTGGAACGAGGCGGCCGTCACTCCCGCCTTCCCGCCTGCACCGCCCACCTGGTACTGGGGATCCTTGGCGTCGGCCTTCTGGACCTCCTTGGGCGGCTTGATGAACAGCTTCTTCTTGTTGCCGCCGAAGAGGTCGTCGTTGTTCAGGCCGGCCAGCGTCTGAACGAGCGAGTGGTGGGTGGAGGAAGGAAGGGAACTCACTTGATACTGCGGGTCCTTCGCGTCCACCTTCTTGCCCTTCTCCTCGGGGGCCGTGATCTTCACGCCGGGCTGCTTGTTCTCGCCGAACACGTCGTTGTTGAGGCCCATGAGCGTTTGGTACTGCGGGTCCTTGGCGTCGGCCTTTCCGAGCTTCTCGGGCCGCTTGAACGCGTCCTGCGGCGAGGGCAGCGGCGCCTGCTGCTCGACGGGGGCGGGCGGCTCGGGGGGCGCCGGCTCCGCCTTCCCGCCCTCCTTCTTGGAGCCCCCGCTTGGGGCTGCTGGGCGGGCGTGTGCGGGGCGGCGGCCTCTTCGGTGTGGTCGTCCACGCACGCGAAGTTCAGGCACGTCTCGCCCACACGTGGGCGGGGGCGGCGAAGAGCGGGACGCCCGCCGGCCGGCTCATCGCCCGACCTTCGACGAGCCGCCGATCACCGCGAACTGCAAGCAGGAGGGTTGATGCTTGGAGGGGAGGGAGGAGGACCTCGCGGAGCGCGAAGCGGGCGAGTTCCGTCTCGCGCTCGTCCTCCGCGTCGCGCAGCGAGAAGCCGGCGACCGTCGAGACGTAGCGGAGCGCCAAGCGGGGCAGCGTGCGCGACTCCAGGGCGCGGGCGGCCAGCCGCAGTTTGTTCGCCCACATTCCGTACCGCCGGCTCACCTGCAAGGAGGAGGTAGTAGAGGGAGGGATGGGCGTGCTTACGGCCAGCACGCGGAAGAGGGCCGCCCAGACGAAAAGGTTCCCGATCAACGAGACGACGAGGAACGCGCCCACGACCGCGAGCACTCCGACGTCCTCCATTTCGAGCAGCCGGCGACCGTTGGGAGCGAGTGCAGAAACTCCAAATGACTGCTTGGGATTCCGTTTCGTTCTTCGTGTTGGGAGGTGATTTGCATGAGCTGTTCGTTTGCTGCTTGGGGTGACGGGTTGCAACTCCCGCTGCATGGACCTCGCGCTTGACCTCCAAACAGCCGTTCGTTCTGGTCCCTCGCTCGTCGGTTTGTTGGATTGACCGCTCGCAAACAAGCGCAAAAGAGGGCTTCACCCACTGTTCGATTTCGCGCACTGCCTCTCCTAGCTGTTGATAGCAGAGATAAAAGCTGGACAGGCTACCTTCCAAGCGGGCACTTTTCACGGCATTCCATCCGAGAGCATGTTCGCGTGGACGCTCTTCCTCCTCCTGCTCTCCGCGTGGGGAACGTGCAGCGAGATCCACGACCCGCAAGAAGTCCACTTGAAGAACGTCCGGCAGTTGACGTTCGGCGGGCGGAACTTGAGGCCGTCCGTTAGGTGAAAGAAACTCGGCGGTCTGCTCTCACCCTCGTTCGTTTAGCACGGATGGAAAGTACCTGCTGTTCACGAGCCAGCTGCTGCCCGATGCCACCATTCAAGCTCTTCTTTGCCGACAGGTAAACGATGCCCTTTCTCCTTCTGTATCGCCCCTTCGTTCAGCTGTACGTGCTGGACCTCGAGCAGCCGGACGCGCCTCGCCAACACGTGAGCAGTCTCTACGGAACCTTCGAGTCGGCCGCCTTCTTCCCGCACGAGCACCGGCTGGTGACCGCCAGCGACTACCTCACGATCCGCGAGAGCCGTCACGAAGTGCTCTCGATGTGGCAGAAGTGCTTCCTGAACCACGGGAATCTGGGTTCGACCTCTCAATCGACTGCCCGCTCATCCACTCGTTCAGGAGAGCTGCAGTCGAATCTGGAGGGCCACAACTACGACCTGCTGGTCACCGACTTGAATCACGCCCGCCCGATCGACCTGACCGCCACTCGGGACTTCAGCAACGTCGAAGTGGCGGTCTCGCCCAAGGGCGATCTCGTGGCCTTCGTTCGAGTGGACGGGCGGGGGAAGCGGTCGCTGTGGACGGTGCGGGTGGACGGCGGCAACGAGACGAAAGTGAGGGGCATTCAACGAGCAGCTGTTCAGTTCTTCCTTTCGTTCAGCTGGTCGGGGAGATGCAATTCGTGAGTTCGCCCGTGTTCTCGCCGGACGGCTGGGAGATCGTCTTCCACGGAGTGGACGGACTGCACGAGGAGGTCCCGTACGTTCCATCCACCCTTTTCGCCATTGAATCAACCGCTCCTAGCGGCTCTCTGCACCTTCAACTTCGACCAAATGGACCTCTTCTCCGTCCACTCGCGCGGCGGGCCCGTCCGGCGGCTCACGTTCAACGAGACCTCCGCCTTCCATCCCTCCTTCTACCCGACGGCCAACCACAAGCTCCTCTTTGCGGGCAACAAGACGGAGATCGCGGCCAACGGGACGACGGCGGGCAGCAGCCTCTTCTTTTGGAACCGGAAGGACAAAACCGTTCAGCGAGTGAGTCCCCTACTCATCGAGCCGACAGCTTGCTTCAGCTCACGCACCTGGCGAACGACATCCACCCGGTCCTCTCGGCGGACGCCCGGCGGCTCTTTTGGTCCTCCACTCGGAACTCCACGCGGCCGGGCGAGTGGAACCTCTTCGTGGCCGACTTCGTAGAGTTTCCGGCCGAGAAAAGAAGTACTTTCAGCAACATCATGCGCATCTTCGACGTCTAATCACACCTCGACTAAATAAAACGATTTCTTTGCGGAAAGAAAGGGGTTGTGTCGCTTGTGACTCAGGTCGATCGGGGAGGGCGGTAATGCCGGCGGTGGAATTTGCATCTCGGTCGCGGTTTTTCGGGTTGACGAACACGACCGTTTCTTTTGCTTTCCGCTCGTCCGGACCGGCCAGTCGTTTTCTCTCGTTCTCCTCTTCGTTGCTGTGGACCTTCTTCTCGATGCAGCCCGGTGGTGAGTTCCTCTTTTCCGTTTCGATGGACTGATCGATCGGATTGCAGAGATCACGTTCGTCCGCGGGACCCGACGGCGAGCTGCGCGCGGAGCTCCCGCTCGAGGAGATCCTCGAGTGCTTCACGGTGGACGGCGAGTGGGCGATCGTGGACGTCGAGAAGTGGCAGGCGCTGTACGAGCGCGTGGAGGCGGCGGAGGTTGCGAGCCGCGCGAAGGCCGGTTGAGCTTCGGGACCGTTTCCTCTTCCCTTCGTTTTTTTCGTTGTTACCGGCATCGAATAAACCTTTCGTAGGTGTAATCAGCTGATTGATTCGATCTTAGCTTCGGTGTCTTTCTGTCTTCAACAATGCTGTCAGCTCGCGTGAGCATCTTCGGTTCTTCGTCGACGAGTGGGGCTTGTATGCAAACTGATTGCTTTCACGGCAAGCTTTGTGAGGCGGCTCACTCGTTCACCTCGCGACTGATCCATGCGGCTGTTCGAGATGGAGACGAGCGTGAGCCAAACCACCGCCCCGACGAACGAAGCCACCTGCATCTGCGGCTGCACGTACCGAGTGAGTTCTCTTGGACATCTTCCCCGCCAAACCCCACTGGTTTGCAGGCAGGCGCGATCATCGCCGCCATCGCGAGCATTGCAATCGTGCTCGTCTTCTTCCTCCTCCATGTGTGGATGGCAGGAATTCTGGTGAGAATCCTGGACGTACGGAACGGTACGTTCTCTATTGCCTGCTTCCTTCGATCTCCCTTCCGCTTGCAGGTGTACGAAGGCCTTCTCGTGGGGCTGCCGACGCTCATCCTGATGCTTCTCGAGCTCGCTTTCATCGTCGTCTCGATCCTCCTGCTCATCGGCGCGATCAACCGTCGTCCCGGCCTCGTGTTGCCGTACATCATCGTTGCGGTGAGGTGCGAAAGACGAAGCGGGCCTATCTGCTCAGCTTGTTTGCAGGCAATCATGGTCGTCGTCACCGCGGGCTACACGTTCCTTCTGCTCTTTGTGTTGTTTCGTGGCGCCCGGCGATCTGCAATTCCCGTACGAAGGCTCACGTGGCTCTCACTGGATGGACGACCTACCTCTCTTCCCATCTTTCAAATCGGAGGCCACTCGTTGGGCGCCTCTCTCATCGTCCTCTTCTTCCCTCTACGTGACCGCTCGTTTCCGCAAATCCCTCTGAACAGTCCGTGAAAGAAGGAATAAACTGCTGCCACTGGAAGGCTTTCGGTCTCATGAGACAATCGGGCAACTGAAAGATGCATTTGTTATTCAACGCTAATGCAACGAATGCCCCTCATGATTCTTCGCAATTCTTCCATCTGCCGAGTCCATCAAGCAGCCGGCCGGCGGAGGCCCGTCTGCCCCCGAGTGTCCTTGAAGCGGCCATTCTTTCCCCCGCCCGCCCGCCTTTGAATCGAAGCGGAAGTCCAATTTGAGGAAAGAGGGCGTGATTTCGGACAAAAGAGGCCGCTCGAGGGGAGCGGCGGCATTCGCGGGGAGGGCGGGCGGAATCGCGGCTCGAAGTTCGCCCAATTGGCCACTCGAAGCGGAAAAGAACGGAAGGGTGGGAGTGACCACTCGAGAGGACCTCCATGGGGAAACTCCCTTCTCGTTCCAGCAGTGAAGGAGATCGATTCGTTTCGAACGGCGTCCTCGAATCCGCTGGACGCCGATTCGAAATGCTCGTCGTAAATCGTCGCCTCGTCCGCCGCGTCCAGCTGCCGCCGCCGTCGCCGCCGGAATTCGCAGATGGCCGCCCGTTCGCAACACGTGGGCCCCATTCGAAGACAAAACAAGGCGGAAGGTCGTGCGAATTCCATTCGAAGAGGCGACTGCGGGCATTTTGGACCTCGAATTCGTTTGTTCTGTCTTCCTGATCCCACCTTCGACCGCTCTTTCCTGTCCGCTCGCTCCTTCTCCTCACAGCGCGCCTGATCGACCGCAATTTGCATTCGAGCGCGACGGCCCGTCGCTCTTGAACGAGAAAAAACGATCGGAAAGAGCGGCGGAGCGAGCGGAGCGGGCGGCAGTTGACGGGCGTGTCGAACGGAACGGGCGAGCGGAGACTCCTGGCCTTTGCGCGCGGCTTTTGTGGCATCGCGAGCTCGGCGGCATTCGCGGCGGCGGCGGTGGCGATCAAGCGGCAGAAGGCGCGTGGGAGGCGGGCGGCGAGAAGTCGCTCGCTTCTTTCCGTCGACCACCGCGCTCGCCCGCCGTTTATGGACCGCCGACCTCCGCCGCTTTCATCCGCCTCGATTGCGCGTGCGGCGCGAGCACGTGAACTCGCGTTTTATTGTTCGCGGTGGTCACTTCGATCGGGAGTCCCGCCGTCGACATTTCGAAGCCCTCGACTCTGCGTTAAACGAATTAAAAACGGGGGTCGGAGGGCAGAAGTGGGCGGAAGGAAACCCGAAGCCCCTCTTCGTGTTTGGCTTCCGCCTTCTCGCCGCTGTTCGGGGGCGGAAGTACGTGAACAAACAGACGGGAACCGCCGTCGAGCACTCGACCCCCCGTGCGAGTCGAGCGGTCGCCAAAGCGGGCGGTCGGCAGATCGAAGGGGGCGGCGATCAAAACAAAGCCGAAGGGAAGACGGCCGCCGTTGCAACTCGAGCTCGCGGTCACTTCGGCGGTCTCCATAATTTCCACTCGCCCACTCGTGAGGCGGACCAGTGATCCCCGTTTCCTTTGCTCGGACCTCCGTCGAAATCTTTCTTTTGTTTTCGAAGTTGCGGCTTTTTACGAGCCGTCGCGAGGTGTCCGATTTGTCCCGGCCGATCGGCGGCGACGAGCGGCGTGTCGCCACCAATTTGGAGGCCGCTGATTGATCGCCGAATGCTCGCCGCCTCGTCCGCCGCCCGCTTGTTTGCGGCCGCCGGCAGCCAGCTGCCGTTTTTCGCCGCGTGGTCACTTTCGTTTTTTCGGCCGATCGAAGTGACCGCCGACTGCCGATCGATCACCCCGCCTCTCGTTCGTTTCTTCTTTTTGTTGGAGTGTTCACTCGCTCGACCGGCTGGCAGGGAGGGCTTGCGCGTTGTTTATTCGCCTGATTGTTTACGCGGGATGCCCGCGAGCATTTCGGCCCCCAATGGACGCCCACTTGCATTTCCCGCAATTCAACTGACCGCTTTTAATCGACCCTCGTACTTAGTTGAACTTGTTCTTTGCTTGCAGGATCGACTGGAGCACTCACAGGAAGCTTGTCGAATGCTCTGATCCCTGCCGATCGCTGCCATGGACCCCGCAAAGTACGACACGTACGCCCTTCCCGCATGGCGTGCGCACGAAGTTCGCGTCGCCGGCGTTGGTGCCGCTGATCGCCGACTCGACGGTCTCCGAAGAGCCGGCCCGACGTCCGCCGAGCCGCCGGGCGGCTTTTCGGCCGCCTCCGTCGACTCCGCGCAGCCCTCGCTGAAGTTGAAGGTGAGCAATGGGCGGAAGGACCACCGACTGCTCCCGTTCCTTGCAGCTCCAATACGCCCTCCACACGCTCGTCCTTGTGGCCGTGGCCGCCGTCTTCTTCGCCTTCCTCAGTTTGAGTCGAATGGACTCGCTGGAGCGCCTGACGCCGAACATCAGCTCGTTGCCGAAGAACCACCTCTCGCGGATCACGTGGGAGGTCGAGATGTCCGTCAGTTTGGCGACGCTGCTCTCCTCGAGTGCGGCCTTCTTCATCGCGACGCTGCAGCTCTTCTTCGGGCTGAAGATCGCGAAGAGCAATCCGGGATCCACGATGCTGTGAGTTCCACTCCCCGTCTTTCAATTGAACCGAGTGGATTGCAGGGCTCTCCGCTTCCTGCAGAACGGGAAGCTGCTCCGACTGCCCACCTTCTTCATCTTCTTCCTCTTCGCCCTCCTCTTCCTCGATCACTCTGGTCGTTGCATTGATCATCATCCCGACTCCGCTGGGCGTCATTCCGCGGGGCATCGCGTGTGCCGTCGGGATCGCCCTCGTCCTCTTTTGCATCGCGGCGGCCGCCCACTCGCTGCACACCCTCTTCCGATTGGACGACCTTTCGAGAGCGGACGTCCTCGGCCCGGCGGCCCTCGCTTATGCCCAGCATTACAGCACTCTCGTTTGAACTGTTCTCATTGTGTTCGGATTGTGCCATCATTCTTCTTACTGCCTTAAGGACATCCCTTAATTCCTTGTGTGCTAATCATAGCGGGCTTCTGCCAGTCGATGCAGAAGTCTCGAATGAACGTCCACTCCGTGTACAAACGCCTCCTTTCAATCGGCAATAAATGTTTTATTCGCGAACAGAATGCTTCACAACAGACAACTTCTAACCGTAAACAGACGCGTTCAATTGGCAGTGCGAGTTCCACGCAACACACAAAAAGAGCTCAGCGGAAGAGGGCCTCCTCGCTCGCGAACACCTCGTGGTGGAGGGCGGTGCCGAGGAGTTCGAGCTCCGTGTGGCCGATGTCGAGGTCGTTCGCCTTCGCGCGGATGTCCACGTTGCCGCAGTTGGCGAGGATCAGGAAGGAAAGCAGGTAGCGGCTCATCTCGTATTTTGGGATCCCGACGAGCACCTGAAGACGGAAGGGATGAACAGAAGGTGAGTGAGGAGGAGGACGAACATCCTGCAGTTTGATCACTTTGCCTTTGGGCATCTCCGGCCCGAACGAGCGCATGATCCGCTTGCCGTACTCGTGGATCTCGAAGGGCGGGTGGGCGGCCTCCTCGTTGATCTGGCCGAGCACCTGGTCGGTCCAGCACTTGATCTGCTTCTTGCACTCCCGCTTGTCCTCGAGATCCTCCTTCCAGAACCTGCAGCGGGAGGAAGTGTTGAAGAGGGCCGAAGAGGACTCACTTCCACACGTTGAAGCGAAGGAACTGATCGTCGGTCATGCTCTCGACGGGGATTTGGCGCCAGATCTTGCTGAAGTTCTCCAGGTCGTAGAGGTCCTCCACCATCCGATGGTGGTCGTTGGAGTAGTTCCGCGGGCTCTCCACGAGCTCCGCCACGTCGCCCAGCACGCGGTCGTGGGTCTCGTTGAGTTCGTCGGGCTCGTCGGGGAAGATCGCCACTTCGCTCATCGGGCTCTCGCTGCGGCGGTTCTTTTGGATCTCCTCGGAGATGCGGTGGTCCATCTGCGTGGCCGGGTTGTACTCCTCGGCTTGATCGTAGTAATCGAAGAGGCCCGCGAACGCGTCCTCGTCCTCGCTCTCCGCCGGCTCCGTCCCGAAGTTGTCGCGCACTGCAAGGAGGAAGAAGGTGAGCGGAGGGTGAATTGGAGGACCCACCCGCTTCGACGAGCAGCCGCTTGGAGCTCAATCGGCGTCGGCGTCCTTGGTCGAGCCCTCGGTCAGCCGCTTGCGGAGGGCGCGCTCCTCGCGCCTCTTCTTTCGCGCGGCCTCCAGCTCGTCCTGCTTCCGCTTGATGACCGTCTTCTTTTCGTACTTCTCCTGCTCGTAAAAGACGCGGTTGAGGATCTGGGCGGAGGGCTTGCGCAGCGTGACGAGCGAGTTGTCGAGCACGTTGCCGAAGCGGGCCAGCTTCTGCGAGTACATGTACGTGGCCATGTAGACGCGGATGTCGTTGGACACCTGCTCGTAGTCCTGCCCTTTCTTCTCGAGGCGAGCCTGGAGGCGAGGGGAGTGAGCAGAAAGCGGAAGGAAGGCCTCACTTTGATCAACGCGTCGCGGGCCTCCACCTGCTTCTTGGCCGAGGTGTACGGCTTCTTCTTCCGCTTCTTCTTGTCCGCTTCGGCGACGACCGGCCGTTGGCGAGCGGGGGGCGTCGCGTACTCGTCCTGGACGGCCAACTCGTCGTCCACGTTCAGCTCGGGCACCTCGGTGGCCGCCGAGAGGACGGAGATCGGCCGGCCGCTGCGGGTGGGCCGGCGGTTCGAGAGCGCCTCGCTGTTCGTCGTGATCGCGAGCGAAGCGGCCGGGACGGGTTCGTGCAGCAGAACGGAGCCCGCACTCCCGTCCGCCGCGAGGAACGCCTGCTGGACGTCTGCAAAAGGCGGGCAGTGGGCGGACGACAAGGGACGGAGGACTCACCAGTCGGCGGGATCTCGGCGCCCGCATCGTCGTCGTCCTCGAAGCCGCCGAACGCCTCTTCGTACTCGCCCGGCTCCTCTTCGATCAGGTCGAGGATGCGGCGCTCCTGGGCGGTCTGCGGGCGCGTCATCGTGCTGCGCGGCCGCACCCGCCCGCGGCCCCCGACCGAGAGGTTGTCCGAGAACTCGAACAACGAGTCTTTGTAGGCGATGTTCAGCAGGACGGCGACCTGAACGAGCGAGAGGTTGTTTGAGGGGATCGCGGAGAACGCACCTCCGGCATCGCCGCGCGTAGTCCCGCTCACCGTGTGGCCCCGGACGACGGCCTCCGCCTGCTGGTCGAGGAGCGCGAACGGGAAGGCGGCGGAGTTGAGCGAGAAGAACTCCGACTGCGAGACGTACATGGGCTCGTTGTTCTGCACGTGCTGGATGTAGTGGGCGGACGGGGACGCCTTCTTGTTCGGGATGAAGGAGATGGGCAGCGGGACGAGGTACTCGCGGCAGTTCCGCTCGCGGATCCGCCCCGGCCCCACCGGCTTCACGTTCTCGCGCCGCTTGTCGTTCTGCGCGAGGAGCGACTGGACGGTGAGCATCCCGTCAAGCATTTCGCCCTTCGGGTCGAGCAGCTCGAACGGGTCCGCGCCCAGCGTGTCCTGCTTGGTCTCGTTCGCCCGGTTCGGTCCTGCAAGAAGCGAGCAGTCGGTCGGTGGAGCGGAAGAGTGGACCCACCTTTCTTCGTCTTCGGCTTGTTCGACGAGTACATCTCGGAGATCTCCTTGTGCAGGTGGTCCACCTTGAGGCTGAAGATGCGCAGCGAGCCCTGCAGCAGCATGGCGGCCATCGAGAAGTCGAACCTAAAGGAAAAAGGATGAGGAGAAACGGAGAGAACGCACTTGATCGCCTCCCCGTCCTCGGCGACGAGATTCCGCTCCCGGTCGGCCTTCAGCTTGTCGAGGTACTCGCCCAGGTACTCCTTGATGCTCCCGTCCCAGTTGGCCTCCACATCGCGCAGCGGCTGCAGCAGGTGCTGGTAGCGTTCCTGGAGTTCCTCCTCCATGGCCGAGGGCGCCCTGAAAGCGGGGGATGATGCGATCGGAAGCGAAAAGCTGGAGAAACTAACGGGATTCGGTGGGATTCCCAAAAGTAACGCGGGATTTCGACCCAAATTCCCGGAACAAACGAAAATCGCCGGCCGGAAGCGCGAGACGAAAATCGGAGAGGAGAGAACGGAGTTTTCCGAAGCGGTCTGATTGGACGACGCCGTTTCCGCGCCGAGTTTTCGGATCGATTTCCCCGCCGACATGCCGACCGCTCTTCTGACTCATCGCTTTTATTTCTCTCGTGCACGTGCAAACAATCAACGGCGAGTGGACGGAGCGGCGGCGGTAGATGCGGGCGACGATGAAGCGGCACTTCATCTGCTTGGAGACCTTCAGGACGCACGCCGAGTTGCGGCAGTTGATGTAGTTGGGGGCCGAGAAGATGGTCAGCAGGCGGCCCTTGGCGAAGAAGCGGTAGCCCGTCGAGAACATCTGCAATAGAACGGTTGGAGGGTGGAGAGAAGAGCGGGCGTTCACGTCGCGAGTCAACTGGTGGCCGCGGACGATGAGGTCGACGCCCAGCCGCTTGCACATCTCCTCGACCACCTCGTCGCTGAAGCCGAGCGAAATGCCGCGGTTGCTCATCGACCAGCCGGCCAGCTTCTCCTCGGGGTCCGCCCACACGAGGTCGCACATGAGGCCGTAGGGCGGGATGATGGCCGGCCGTTTGATCTGCAAGCGGAGTGAAGGGATGAACGAGAAGTCTTCCGCCCACCTCCTCAATGACCTTCAGCGAGTTCAAGTGCGGGCTGAGGCCGCCGTGCATGCAGAGGATCTTTTTGTTCACGAGAGCCGCCAGCGGGATCCAATTGAAAACGTTCACGAACTTCTGCCAGATCTGCAAGCGACTGCTGTCTTGAGCGTTCAAGAGAGAACTCACGCGCTCTCCTTGGGCCTCCTCGGACTCCATGAAGCGGTTGATGCACTCGTCGTAGAAGCCGTACGAGGCGCACGTGTTCGCGTCTTCGTGGTTTCCGCGCAGCATGAACACTTTGGTCGGGTACTTGATCTTGAGGGCGAGCAGGAGCGTGATCACTTCGATGCCCTGCACGCCGCGGTCCACGTAGTCGCCAAGGAAGAGGTACGACTGGATGTACGGGGCGCCGCAGCGGTGGAAGATGTCGCGGAGGTCCTTGAACTGGCCGTGGATGTCGCCGCAGATGACGAGCGGCAGCTGCGGGCTGCAAGCGAAGGAGGTCACTCGTCTCGTCGAAAGAACTCACGGCTCGATTCGCAGCAGGGAGGACTGCTTCCCGAAGGACTCCATCGCCATGTCGCACAGCCGCTCCAGCTCCGCGAACTCCAGCTTCACCGAAATCAACGGAGCGAAGTCCACTCTGAACGGGAGGATTGGGAGAGCTGCTTGGTGGAGAGAACTCACTTCTTCTTGGCCGTGCTGGCCGCCTTGGCGTCCGGCTTGACGGGGGCGGTCATGAGGCGGACGATGAGCTCGTCGAGGAAGGGATCCTCGACGGTCTCCTCCTGGCTGACGCCCTCGTGGGTCTCCGCCTCCTCGGTCTCCTCTTCCTCCTCCTCCTCGTCCACGGAGGACTCGCTTTCGGTCTCCGTGTGCTCGTGTTCGTCCCCGTCCTCCGAACGCAAGACGCGCTGCGGGCGACCGGCGGGAGCGGCGGGCACGCGGACGAGTAGCGCGGGATCGACGGGCTTCTGCGGACGGCGACGAACGCTGTTGTCCGACATGACCGGCGGGCAGGAGAACGAGCGAATGCAGCCGATGGAACAACTCGAAATGAAGGCCCCATGGAATGATCAGGAATTCGCGGGAATTTGCATGGTGGAGCACCCGCTCCCAGCAGTCCGCCGTTCATTGCGTTCGGCAGCCGCACGAGCGAGCGGTCGTGCGCGATGTTCTCGAGTCCTCGCGTTCTTCTGTCTGGTGTGCGGTCTCGGCGTGCTGCCGGCCGTCCAGTGCGCCAAAAAGAAGCAGAAGGCTCTTCCGGTGGAGTCCAAGCAGGGGCAGATCACTCAGCTCGTTTACATCGACAAGGCGAAGCCTGCCGCCCTGCCTGCACCCGCTACTCCTGCTGCTGCTCCAGCCGCCGCCAAGGCCCAAGAGAAGGCGGACGGTTCGAAGGTGAGTGAGAGAGCAATACGCACTCATGATCCCGCTGTAGAAGAACGACTCGGCCAAGTCGGGCGGCAAAAGGATGAAGCCGCCGATCGAGGGCGTGAAGCCGTCCAGCGAGGTCCCCAAGGCGGAGAGCGACGTGGTCGCCGCCTCCAATGTGACGACGAAAGTGAGTCCTTGCGTTCACCTTCCACGCGTCCTTTCCGGCTTCTTGCAGCCGGCCGAAAGCGGAGAGCCCGTCCAATCGACCGTCCTGGACCGCGGCCCGAGCGCGACCAAACTGGCGGTCGGTCTTCCTCCTGTTCCTCCTCTTTCATCGACTTCCACTTTCAGACGGGTGCCACGAAACCGGCGGCATCCCACCTATGATCCTCGCTTCTTCCTTTCGGTTGTTAGGCGAACGGGCGAATAAAGAGGCGAAACTCTCGGCTTCTTTGGCTTGCGCGAGCAGACGGCCGTTGTTGTGAACGCCGGAATTTGCATCAGACGAATTTGAATGCAGACTGCCGACTTCTTCGTTCCGCTACCGACCGGAGGTCAATCGACTTGTCTGCTCGCCGTTCCGCCGGCTGCCCGCCTTCCTCCGCTCTCCCAACCGACCGACTGACTCCTCGCTCGCGATGGCCCACTTCAACTTCAACACGAAGCTGCCGCTGGCGACGCCCGTCTGCGACATGTTCCTCGGCCTGAAGCCGCCGCAGAAGTGCCAGGCGACGTACGTGTGGATCGACGGGACGGGCGAGTACCTCCGCTCGAAGACCCGCACTTTCAACGCGACGCCCTCCACCGTCGCCGAGTACCCGGTGTGGAACTACGACGGCTCGAGCACCGGCCAGGCCCGCGGCAAGGACAGCGACCTCTACCTCCGCCCGCAGGCCGTCTTCCAAGATCCCTTCCTCGGCCCGAACGCCCGCCTCGTGCTCTGCGACACGTACACGTACAAGGGCGAGCCCACCGGTGAGTTCCTTGCTGTCTTTCGCCTCTCACTCATCTTCTTGCAGCCACCAACTACCGGAAGCATTGCGCGGACGTGATGAAGAAGTGCGCCGCGGAGAAGCCGTGGTTTGGAATCGAGCAGGAATACTTGATGCTCGATCGCGATGGGTTCGTTCCCCCCTTGTCCCGTCCTCTCCTCACTCGTGTGCTTGCAGCTACCCGCTCGGATGGCCGAAGCACGGCTTCCCGGGCGAGCAGGGGCCCTAGTGAGCAGCTTCGTCTCATCCCTTTCCCCTCATCTCCGCGCCCTTTCAGCTACTGCGGGGTCGGCGCGGACCGCATCTTCGGGCGCGAGGTCGTCGAGACGCACTATCGCGCCTGCCTCCACGCGGGCATCCAGCTGTGCGGGACGAACGCGGAGGTGACGCCCGGCCAGTGGGAGTTCCAAGTCGGCCCGTGCGAGGGCATCGCGATGGGCGACGAGCTGTGGATGGCCCGTGAGTCCTCTTGACCTCCTTCCGCTCACCCCCCGCATCCTTCAGGCTACCTGCTGAACCGCGTGGCCGAGCAGTTCGGAGTGCTCGTGACGTTCGACCCGAAGCCGGCGGTCACCTCGTCCGGCGAGTGGAACGGGGCCGGCTGCCACACGAACTTCTCGACGAAGGCGATGCGCGCGGAGGGCGGGCTGGCGGCCATCGAGGCGGCGATGCCGAAGCTGGAGCGCTTCCACGCCGACCACCTGCGCGTGTACGACGCGAACAACGGGCTGGACAACCAGCGCCGTCTGAGCGGCCGCTGCGAGACGTCGAGCGCCGATCGCTTCTCGTGGGGCGTGGCCGACCGCGGCGCCTCCGTCCGCATCCCGCGCCAGGTGGCCGAGGAGAAGAAGGTGAGTGGGCGTCCTCCTCCCGTTCACTCCTCCTCCTGCAGGGCTACTTGGAGGATCGCCGCCCGGCCTCGAACGTCGATCCCTACCGCGTGACCGCAGCCATCGCCGAGGCCGTCCTCCTCCACTGAATCTGTCGTGCGAGTGGAATAAACACGAACAACCCTTTGCTATCGGCCGTTTGTTCATTGGGGGAATGTCCGAAGGAAGGGGATTCAACACGATGCCAACTAGGAGACTCGAATGTTCAAATGATACACGAAGGGGAAGGGGAGATACGATTGAGAGGAAGGAACAAGAGAGACGAAGATGCCTTGCCGCAAGGAAGGAGGAGAGGGAAGCCGCACGAGCAGTTGGGGAGGTCGCCGATCGAACGCCAAAGAGATCACCAACAGAACGAAAGAAGAAGGAGGGAATGTTTTTCGGGTTTTCTACTTGTTTTCAGCGAGAAGAAGCCTCTTGGACGGGCAAAAAGGCGACTTCTTTCGGGTTTTGTCTTTTTCGAGAGCGGGATGCCGGTCGGCGAACGGAAGGAACAGAAGAAGGAGGTCGAAGGGAGTGCTCTCATTACATCATCTTCTGCTCTTCTTGCGGCTGCTGCTGCTCCAGCTGCACGTCCGCCGGCTGCTGACCGCCGGCCGTCTCGCTGTCGACGGGCAGCGTCTGCGGGATGTCCGCCTCGTTCGGCTGCGGGATCGAGAACTTCAGCACTTGGCTGGGGCCTAAGCAGAAGGATTAGCTGAATGTTTAGAAAGTTCGAAAACGAACCCAATTGCGAAACGAAGATCTCGCCGCTGTCAGAGAGTGCCAGCGCATGAGCGTCAGGAATGCCCTAAAGGAGGAGGAAATGAAAGAATACAGCCAGGGAGGACGTACCCGAGCGAAGGTGTTCGCCTTGCCGCTGTTCATGTCCATGACGAACACGCTGAAGTCGTTACCCGCGTTCGGGTCCGCATTGGTCACGCCGACGAGGTAGTGGTCTGAAAGCAATGAGTGTTCTCTTCTTGGCCTCTTTGTTTGGGTTTTAATTAAAGCGGCTTCTGTTCCGTTTTAGAATTCCCAGCTGCCGTGTGTTCTTTTGGCTTCTTTGTCCGCCGCTTTCGGCTTTCAATTAAACCGCGGGGTTTATTTCTGGAATCGGCGGTACGCGGAAGCCTCCCACGCGCTCCGAACTGCGGAGTGGCTTCCAGCGAACGAACGTTTGATCATTCAAGACTTCCGCTCTGTCCGCCAACCCACCGACCAGCCGACCGCTAATTATTCAAACACGTCAAGAGCGGAAATGTTTTCATCGACCGGCCGCCGTCTACCGTAGGGCGGGCGGCTAATTGGCGGTCGGGCAAGGGCCGAAAGGCGAAGGGCGAATTAATCCAAACGCACGCGAGAAGGAAGCCGTCCTCTCTCGCTGGCCGAATTTTAATCGGCCGGGATTAGGCGGAATGATCGCTTCGAATTCCTTCCTCCTTTGCACTGGCTTCCGTTGACGACATGCGACGAGAAGCAAGCGAACGGAAGCCGAACGTGTGGAAAGCAACCCCAAAAGACCTTCCAGAGTGTTCTTTTCCACTCGACCCTGCAATTCCCTCACGAATCTCACGTACGTTTCTCCCGCAGGGCCATCAGGCGGCCGATGTTGCTGGCGCCCGTCACGAAGGTGCCCATCGGGGTGGTCGCGCGTTTGTGTTCGCCCTTCTGCGTCAGACCGGCGGTGAAGCATTGGATCCTGCAGAAAGAAGTGAATGCTCGATGGAGTGGAGTGGGCATACCGCTGGTTGTCCCGATCGGCCACACAAAGAAGGTTGAGGTCCTCGATCAACGCAATCGAGTGGGGCACGAAGAACTCGCCCTCCTTCGGTTGATCGCCGGCTGAAAGCGAGAAGACGAAAGTGAAAAGAGAAGTGGAGAAGGAAGCAATGAAAGGTTCTCACAGTTCGGCTGGCCGAAAGCGCCAAGGAATTTCCCGTTGCGGTCGAACTTCACGATGCGCGAGTTGCAGTAGCCGTCAGCCACGAAGATCTCTCCCGATTTGGAGACGGCCACGTCCGTCGGCTTGCAGAAGTGGGCCTCGTCCGAGCCGGGCACCATCCGCTCGCCCAGCTCGAGGACGGGACTGGAAGTTGGCGTCCAGTTTGATCACTTGGTGGCGGCCGACGTCTGTCGTCCAGTAGTTGCCCTCGGAGTCCACAGAGAGGCCGTGCGGCATGAAGAAGAGCCCTGCGCCGTGCTCGCCGAGCAGCTTGCCCGTTTCCGGGTCGATCACCGTGATCGTGTTGTTTTGGAGGACGTCCTGCGTGAAGACGTTCGTGCTCGGATTGAACGAAGACTCCTGCCACTCCCGCCCCGCTCGATGGAAGATGACCAGTCGGTTCTGCCCGTCCACCGCCACTCCGGCCGCCTGCCCAATGCGAGTGGGCACGTAGAAGTCTTCGGACTGAAACGGGCGTTCGGTTCAAGTGTATCCGGTTTCCCCGCTTGTTAGTTCGTTTGATGTCATCCCCAGCACTCACCGGTTCGTCTTGTTGCTCCTCGGCAGCCTGCTCGACGGGAGCCGCCTGTTCGGGCTGCTCGGGCTGCTGATCGTCGTCGACGTCGACCAGCGGCTCGGAGAACATCGACTGGTCCCAAACATTCGGGATCTGATCGGCGAAGGCGGTCTCGGGGATCGCGGGTTGTTGTTCCGCTTTCTGCTGCTCCGCGGGCACCTTCTGGGGCGGAAGTCCGTAGAAGGGAAGCGCATTAACGGCGAGCACATTAACGAGCAGAAGGCCGAAGACCAGCCCCGTGGCTGCCATCTTGACGAGAGGGACCGACCGCGTCCTCGCCGCCGAAGGCAAAAGAATGAACGCCGCGAGCAGGCCGACGGGACGGCGGACGGAAGGCGGTCCCTTCGGCGCGGATGCCGTGCGGGACGGCCGCCGCACGCTTCGCTGCCCGCCGTTCTCCCCACTTCTTTCTCTCTCGCCTTTTCGTTCGTGTCCAAGCGGCTAATCAATTCGAGTGTGCGTGTGCCGCCGCCCACGTCATCCGCCGGTCGGCCGGCCGCCGCGGACGTTCCGCCGCCTCCTGCGGCCCGTTCGCGGAATCCCGAATGGAGGCCGCCGGCCGAGAAGACAAGTGAACATGAGATCTTTCGGTTTTCCGACAGCCGCGCGGCCCCCACGAGTACAAATCGAATGAACGCTTCCACTTACCCGCGGTAATTGGACCGGCCGGCGGAAGGGTGTTTGGCCGCCAGCAGTCACCCCCAACGAACAAAACAGAAATTCGTTTATTGCTGACTGAAATCCGTCGTGTAGCCGTTCACTTGCAGGCGCCACCAGGCCGTAACGTTCCGATAAGCGGGCGTGATGCACAGCCCCCAACCTTGATCCTTGAGCTCTTCGTCCGAAGCGGTGAAACGAAACGATCCGCTCGAAGGGCACGTGGGCTCGACGTTGTCGCCGTTGCTGCATTGCTCGTACGTGTCTAAGGCAGAAAAGCAGATAATAGAGAAAGTTGAGAGCAGAACTCACACTGACGAGCTTCGAAGACCTCTTGAATCGATTTGAGATCCTCAACCTTGCTCGCTTCCTCGACAGATACGACTTCTCCGCATTTTCCGTCCTCCAGCGGCCTGCAACGAGCGAGAAGGTCGCTGATCGGGGGGGGGGAATGAATCGCCGCCGACTTCCGCTTTCGAGTCACCCCCGCCCTAATCGAACGAAAACAAAACAAAGGAAAGGAGACTTGCCGGCCATAACACTTGTCTTCGATTCGGACCTCGAAGCCGCACGGACAGCGGTGGGCGGTGAGCGGCTCGTTGCAGCAGGTGAGTTGAACGAAGTTGCGCATTTGATTGACGAGAACCTTCTCCTTCAGGTTGGTCGCCACTCGCATTTCTCGCGGCTTAAAGCGGTCCTCCTTCGTGCACTCGGGGGCGGTGAGGTTGTCGAAGGCGGGCGTCCACTCGGCGAGACCGCAGGGCGGCGGCCGTTGGGACTCGTGGAGCAGGAGCGTGAAGTTGAGGCCGTCCGTTTTCGCCCGAGCGGACATGTTCGCGTAGAAGCGAGTGAACTGAAACGAGGCGGACGGTCACTCCTCGCTGCCCTCCGAACACACCTCCTCGGCCTTCTGGACGTTGGCGAAGCCGAGCGGGTTCAGGCGATCGCGCAGTTGGTCGAGGCGCGCCAAGTGCGCCCACGGGACGAGGGCGAGCGTGTGCAGGAGGACGAGCAGGCAGCAGAGGGCCAACAGCTCGCCGTAGAGGAACGACCGTCGCGCGGGTGCCGGCCGACTGGTGGGCGCGGAGGGCGCCGAAGGGGAGCGTTCGCTTCGTGACGATCGGATTCGGCCGCTCGCCCTTCGGCTCGTCCGCCGGCTTCGGCGTCGGTGGGACCTTCGGCGACGAGACGCCCGTCGACTGCGAGCGGGTGGCCATTCGGGGGCTGCCGGCCGGCCGTTCGAGCGGAAGGTGGACGAAATGAAATGAACGTTTGATCGCCGCGTGTTCCCATTCGTGACTCATTTGTTTGCTTTCGGTGCAAAGACGCTCGGAGGTCAATCCGCCGGCTTCTCGTTTGTTTGCTCGACGGACGGCGTGTGCTGGAAGTGGACACAAACAAACGAGAGGGCGGGCGGGCGGCGATCGTCTCCGATCCGTCGGCCGCCTTCTTCTCGTCTTACTTCCCGGTTTCCGTTTCGCTCGCTCTTTTGTTCGCGAACACGCGCGACGCGCAGCGGTCGGCCGGCGGGGGGCGGGCGCGGGGGTCGTCATCGCCGGGAGATTCCCGCTTATGACACGAGACGGGCGGGCGAGCGAGCGGCGATGATTACAACGGCAATAATCGACTGTTCAATGTTCTGCTTCGTCTTCTGCGCGAATTCGCGCGTCGTGATTCGCCGCCAAGGTGATCGCTTTCTTTTCGACGTTTTCTTCGTTTTGTTGCTCGAAATAAACGCCATCCGGCTGACGTCGAGCGAACGTTTCGGGATCGAATTGCCGTCGATTGTTTGGAGTCCCGTTCCATTCGCATCCCTCGGCTTCTGCCTCCGCTTTGTCACCTCCGATCAGCGTCCGGAGGCTCGGCGGGGGGCCGAACGGTCGGCGGAATGTCGCCGGCTGATCGGCGGAGCACTCGGTTTGCACCTCCCGCCCGCTTCCGACCGACAATCCGCTTTCTTGAGCGAAATGGAGAAGGCGGCAATCCGCTCACGCTCATCATTCCGCCCGCTTCCGATCGAACCGCCCACTTCTTTCTGCTTTGTTTTTCGATTGACCCCGCCGAGCAGCGTGACGCGCGCCGCCTTCCGAATTTCGGTTTGCGCGGTGATTTCGTCGATCACTGCGGTTCGGTGCACGTGCTTTCGATTTGTTTGAAGGGTGCTTCTGAGTGGTCGGGATGAGCAACGCGGAAGACGCGGAGACCTCGGGCGAGAACCCGTTCAGCACCCGCAGTCTGCCGAACTCCCAGCACCTCCGAACGTTCGCGTCGACAGGCGGCCGACGATCTTCGCTGCAGCAGATCAGCGAACACAAGACGCTGGACATCGAGGAGCAGCGACCGGACGGTGACGAAGAGGATGCCTCTACCTGTCGGGTAGTGTTTCCTCCCTTCCCCCTTTCCTTTCACTCCTTCCTCACTGCAGCCGAAGTTCTCGATCACGGACGAGAGCGCCCTTCACACGATTCACTCAGTGAGCGATGCGAACGGTTCGACGCTCGACCGTCCGCCGAACATCGACCAGTAAGTTCGCCTCTCGTCTTCTCCGCCTCACCTCCTTTCTCCTGCAGCTATCGCCTGACGATCGGCCAATGGCAGCACATCCGCCCGTCGATGCCCAGCTTGATGCACGGCACGGCGTCCACCGCCGAGTGCACGAACGACGATCAGCACTCGAGAAGGCGAGACAGCGCGATGGGAATGGAACCGTTCACTCTCACAGAGTAGCCAAGAAGAAGAAGAAAGAGTTTACAATGACCTGGTTTGACGGCGTGTACGCTTGAGAGCAGTTTGGTGCGGGTTGAAAGAGGTCGTTTAAGCTACATCCCCACGTTCACCAACATTGTTGGGACACTCCTCTACCTTCGGATGGGTTTCGTTGCGGGACAAGCGGGGATCGGTTCGTGATCTCTCTGTTCGACGTAAACTCCATTCGCAATCTGCTTGCAGTAGGCGGCCTCATGATCGTGTGCTTCTCGACGTTCGTGATCTCGATCACCGCCCTCTCGCTGAGTGGCATCTGCTCGAACGGGCAGGTCAAAGAAGGTGGCCTCTACTACGTGATTTCAAGGATGCTCGCTTTCCTCTATTTGATGCAATCTCGTTTGTTTAGAGCACTCGGCCCGCAGTTCGGAGGCGTTATCGGAGTGATCTTCTCGCTGGCGAACGTCGGAATGGCCGCTCTCTACGTGAGTTTCTTGATCGCCATCGTTGACTGGCTCGTGGCTGTAGATCGTGGGCATAGCGGAGTTTGCGATCGATCTGATGGCCGAGGCGGGCTACACGACGCTCACGTCTTCCAAGCAGCACGACATCCGAGTCTTCTCGTTGCGTGAGTGCTTACTCCTGGTTGATCAGATGAAGAGCTTTGTTTTAGTGACCTGTGCTGCGTTGATGCTCGTGACATTCGCGGGGCCGAAAGTGGAGAACGGGTGGGCAGAGGAGTGCACGTCTAGACTTACCGTTTGCTTGTAGTTTCACGCTGATCTTCTTCTCCACCTACTTCATTTCGTACATTAACTGGATCATCGGGAACGTTTCTTCCGGTCAACCCCTACCAGGCGAAGCGCGGAGTGACCGGCTACCTCTTGACCACCGTCAAACAGGTGAGCACGGCTCTTGTAAAGCAGAAACTTGCGTTCACAACGAGAACTCTAGAACTTGTGGCCCGACTTCCACGACGAGCACAACTTCATCAGCGTCTTTGCGGTCTTCTTCCCGTTCGTTCTCCTCTCCCATCCTCTTAATCCAAATTGCCTCATGGGGTTCACGGGAATGTTAGCAAGCACAATGTACGTGGACAAGCTGGAGGATCCTGGCCGAGAAGTGCCGAAGGGCATCTTCGTGTCCATCTTCCACACCTTCGTCATGTGCGCTGTTTTTTGAGTTCTCTTACATCTTTCTTGAAGGTACGCAATCGCTGTCCTTTCCGCGGGCTCCACAATGGTGAGAGCAGCCGACGGGATCCCGGATGTGGACGAGACGACCGGCTTGTGGCGAGTGCCCGACTGCGCACTTCCGGGCGCCAACGAGACGTGCACCTATGGCCTCAATTACTTCTAGTGCGTTCCATTGCTCCAAAACTGTCTGTCATCGTTTTTTCCTTTAGTCAAGTGGCCGATTTGACCTCCGCGTGGACTCCTTTGTTGGTGTGCGGGATGTTGGGGATGACTGTGAGGTCTGCTTCGGTATTTCTCGTTGTCACACGTGTCGATCTTCTGGTTTAGTTCCACGATGACCAACCTCTCGCAAGGCCCGATCAACTTCTACGCCGCGTGCAAGGACCAGGTAAGGCGGTCTGTTTGGTCATTTATAATCCGCTGTAGATCTTCCCGTACATGGGCTTCTTCTCGAAGGACATCAAGCGAGTGTACTTTTGCTTCTCGGTGATCACAGCGGTCATCACTTGCATCGGTTCGTTCACCGTTCTTCTGCTGTCCAACTTCTGATGTCATTTAGGTGATCTCAACATGTTGAACGAATTCGTAGGTTTCTTTTGGCTCTCATGCTTCCGTTTGCCTGCAGGTCTCAAACTTGTTTCTGGCGCTCTACGTGGTCGTGAACTACGCCGTGTTCGACGCCTCGTTTGCGCGACATCCCGGTTGGAGGCCACAGGCAAGCGCTAATTGATCACAAGGAGAGAAGTGACAATTGTTCTTCGTTCAGTTCCCGTTCTACTCGTACAAGATCTCGCTGGCCTCCGCCTGCCTGTCTGGAGCGATGATGTTCGTGATCTCCATGCCGTCGGCCATCATCATTTGCGTGATGTTCGGAATCTGTTTGGCCTTATTTCCACTACGTTCATCCTGGTCGGTTCTCCGTCTTTTTCGTTCATCTCTCTTGTCCGTTGAAGAAGTGAACTGGGGCGACACCCATCAATCGCACTTGTATAGGAACGCTCTCTCGAGTCTGCAGAAGCTCGCGTGTTCCGAGATCCACGTGAAGAACTACCGACCTCAAATCTTGTTGATGAGCGGCAACCCGGCGAGTCGCGTCCAGCTGCTCGACTTCGCCCATTCGATCACCAAAGGAGACTCGCTTCTGTTGTGCGCTCACGTCATTCCTGTAAGCTTTCTTCCTTCCACCCACTTCCTTCGACTACTTTCTCTGCAGTACGAGCAGAACGACCGGATGTTCTCCGTTCTGCGCACGTTGGGCCACGAGATCGAGGAGTGGCTGCGGACGAGTCGGCTGAAGGCCTTCTACGCGAACATCGCCAATGAGGAGCTGCGAGCGGGCATGCGCAACGTCTTCCAGCTGGCCGGCCTCGCCAAACTCAAGCCGAACGTTTTGATGGTCGGCT
This sequence comes from Aphelenchoides fujianensis, assembly GCA_024699865.1. Taxonomy (NCBI): domain Eukaryota; kingdom Metazoa; phylum Nematoda; class Chromadorea; order Rhabditida; family Aphelenchoididae; genus Aphelenchoides; species Aphelenchoides fujianensis. The sequence continues at coordinate 288,353 of JAMPIO010000101.1, forward strand.
TCAAGACCAACTGGACGACGTTGGAGCGCCACCAGCTGGCGGAGATCGAGGAGTACGTGGGCATCCTTCGGTCTGTTCAACTGTGCACTCGTAAATGCTCACTCAGACGTTCAGCGATGCATTCGAACACAATTACGGCGTCTGCATCTTCCGAAACGGGGCCGAAGGATTGGACCTCGGACGCCTTCCTCGAGCAGACGGTCGGCGACCTTCGGCTCTCAAAGGGCGAGAGCAAAGTGAAGCTCGAGCACACGGACTCAACGGTCGGCGCGAACACGATCGTCTCCCTGCCGCAGAACTTCGATCCCGCGCATCTCATCCACCGCCACGTGAACCACAAGCTGAGAAGCCGAGTTCCACGCCTTCCGCCCCAGCGAGCAGAGTGGCAGTGAAAAGAAGAAGGGTGAGCGAATGAGTCAAAAGGGACTGTTTGATCGCTTTGTTCAGACGCCCAGTGGATGTTCGTGAACGAGAAGAGCGTGTCAGTCAATCAAGCCACGTGCCGCTCCAACCAGAGCGCCTGGACGTTCGCCAATCGGACGTTCGGAGCGGACCAGTCGACCTGCGGCAACGGGATGGACCTCAACACCTTCGGGCAGACGACCACCCTAAAGACGTCCCTCTACTCGCAGTCCATCTCCAACAACCCGCCGACCATCCAGACGACCTTCGAGGGCGGTGGGAAACGATCGAAGGGCCGCAAAGTGCACCCGAAGATGCGGCTGCCCGATTTGGCCAAACTCCTGACGATCAACGAGGAGAAGAAGCGGGAGTTGGGCCACCGAATGAACGCCTTCCACCGACGGAAACACGGAGGAAGGGTGGATGTGTTTTGGCTGAATGACGATGGCGGCCTCACACTTCTGCTCCCGCACTTGCTCCGAATGCCTCGTTCGTATCTGGAGGGCGCCCAGCTGCGAGTGATCACGTTCAGCGGCGGAGCGACCTCCGTGGACGAGAAGAGCATCACGACGATGCTGGAGAAGTTCCGTATTGAATTCAAAGCGGTGAAGGTGATCGACATCAATCGGCACAAACTGGATCCCGAAATGTCTGTTCCCTCCTCCCACTCATCCACTCTTCCTTTCGTTTAGCGTGCAGCAGTTCAACAAGCTGATCGAGCGCTGGAAGGCGGGCAGCTCGACCCAATTGGAGGGCGAGCTGCCGGACGCCCGCTTGATCACCGACGCCGAACTGGCCACCCACCGAAAGCGGACGTACCGCCAGCTGCTCGTCCGCCAACTCCTCCTCCAGTACTCGAAGGACGCATCCCTCATTGTGGTCACTCTGCCCATCCCTTCGGAGTCGGTGAGCAGCTGTCTGTACATGAGCTGGCTGGAGATGATGTCCAGCGGCCTGCCGCCCGTCCTTATGGTCCGCGGCAACCAAACGTCCGTCCTCACGTTCTACTCCTGACCGTCCTTCTTGTTTATTACTCGTCCATACACTGCCTTCTTCCACAATGGATAGTCAAAAGAAAAAGGCAAACACGCGAGAGGAGTGGGGAGTCTTCGGTTAAGCGGAGGGCGGAAGTGATCAATGAGCAGGAGGTTGACCTCAACGGAGGGGGCGGCTCGAAAGTGATGGGCGTTCGGTGGGCGCAACGATAACCGCCGCGGCACTTGTGCTCTTGGACTCGCCGCCCGCCCGCGAGTTCTTCGGGTCAGCGGAAGGAGCAAACAAACGAGGAGGGGGAAGAAGAGACCATCGAGTGCTCACTTCCTTCGTTCGTCACAGGGAATGCCGGCCGGCCGCGAGGAGATCGTGCGTCGTGTCGTCAATAGACGGCCGTCAGCGAGCAGTCCACACCGTTTAGTCGCAGCTTCATGAGAAACTGCCGCTTCTTCATCTCTTCCAGCGAGGGGCAGCGACCGAACACCTCGACCATCGCGAGAGGGTTGGAGACGAGGAAGATCTGCAAGAAGGCCGTAAAAAGAAGGAAGCACAGGAAGAGAACTCACCTCGAAGCTGAACGCAAGAACGAGCTTGTAGTGGAGGGCGTGAACGTGGATGTACTCGTGGGCGAACGAAGCGGTGATCACGTTCAGCAAGGCGAACACTCGGCCGAACTCCGCGTCGAGCAGGGCGGCCGTCTGCAAGCGAGCAGCAGAAGATAGAAGAGAATGAATCGAAGGAAAGACTCGCTTGTTCGACCGGCCGGTAGATGTACCCGCCCTTTCAGCTCCAGCCGACGAAAGAAGGGCATCGAGAGGCGGAAGTTGCGGACGGCCAGCCCGTAGAACTGCTCCTCCGTCCGGTCGACCACACTCGACGGCATCACGGAGCAGTGAAGGATGAGAAGGGAGGTGGGCGGGCATCTCAGCTGCTCGTCGTGGTAGAAGTCCTCCAATTTCACGAGCTGCTCTGCAATCAGGACGGAGTTCGCTCGTTCTTGGACGTTCAGCATCTTTTGGAGGAGAGCGGGAAGGAAGACGACCGGCGGAAACCCGACTGATCGCCCTTCTGCCCGCTCTTCCCTTCGCCCCGCCGACTACGAAGTCCGCGGGGGGCGGGCGTGTTGCAAAATCCGAGAAAGGCGGGCGGAGGTCACGAATTTCGACACGCGAGCCGCCCCGTTGCGAAGTCCAAAGATCACCCGTTCGCCCGCCCGCTCACCTTCAGCCGATCCCGAAGTCGCGGTAAAGTGCCCGCCGTCCGCTTGCGCCATCGCCGCTCATTCAATCGCCTTCCGGCCGCTGCGAGTGGGCGATCTTTGAAGGTGGGCGCCCGTCGGATGGCCGCCCGCACGTGACCGCCGAACGCAAGCGGGCGATCGGCGCGTGTGCGGCGAGCGGGAGGAAGCGGGAGGCGAGGGGCCGGGCGGGTGTCGCTGAAACGAGAAGCGTCGTGTTGATCACGTTTCGCCCCCGCCGCTCGCCAAAACACGCCCGCCCGCAACTTGCAACCGTCCGTTTGGAACATTCGCCAATCGAAGGAATTCGGCAGAAAGGGACCAACAAACCGAAAGCGGAAGGAACAAACGGGCGATTGGGAAACCCGCCCAGGAGGATCGTCGATCTCCCGCCGCCCACGTGCTCCCGATCGGAGATCGCGGCGGCGGATTGCGAAAGCGGAAAGAAACAAGTGGGCTCTCCGTTGATCGCCGAACCGAATGACCGAAAGCGGCGCCTTCTTCCGTTCTTTTAAGCGGAAGTTGTGGACCGTGGGAAGCGATCATGACGCTTGTTTACTCGCCGCTCGCCTGCCGCTCCTTCCGCTTCGCAACAAGCGGGCGAGCGAGAAAACAGAACGGGGAGCAGAATTCGGTCGGTCTTCGGTCACGAACGAAATGCACCCGCCTTCCACTCGACGAACGCCCGCTTTTATACGTACGAGGGATGAAAGAACGCTGCTCGCAAGCATCACTTGGCGAACGTTCTATTCTAGTTTATGGCTGTTTGGAGCACAAACGAGTGCAAAGGATGAGAATGACGTCCTCTTGCCTCCTGAAGAAAGTGGTGAGTGGTCGGACGAATGGCTGCAGAACGCACGGCAGATGACACCAATCATCACCGTTGTTGACCTTCGATGACACAAAGCAGACTGTTCGGAGTTTATTCGGTCGTAGAAAAAGCAGTGGTCACACGAACGGTCCTCGGTTGACTTCTTTGAAAGTTCGCTCTCGACGGGCGCAGGACCAGCGGCGTGGGCTGGCCGGCTGCTGCTCCCTCCCGTTTCATTGAGCGTTGACTGAACTTTGTACCAACACATCCACAAGGCGCCGCTTCCCAAGCCGAACATAAGAGAAAGGCGCGCAGTCGAACGAGGTTACTGCAGCTGTTGGAAGCAAGGGTCAACAAGAAGAGTTCGCAGATCGTCGTCGCCGCCAAAACAACGCTGACCCCTGCACGATTGCGTAGAGCTGACCGACCAAAGAGTGCTGTGAGCGCCTGCGTGCACGACCACAAAGCTCGTGCTCAACCTTCGAACAGGTGGGAAAGGCGGCCCCTTGCAGCAGTCGGGCGGGCACCGACCTCCGCTTTTCTTAAAACAAAATGCTTTTACAGACTTATTTTATTTTTTGAGCGCACAAGCGTCTTGCAATTTGTTCGTTTGAATCTGCTGCCACATTAGGCGGTAAGTCGGAAGGTGCAGGCTAATGGAGTTGTATTTTGTTTAAGGCGAAGATTCTACGCTCAGACACTTTTATTGGAAAGTACTACGATGCCATGATGAGCGAACGCACGATCGAACAGCTGCGCGTGATGAAAGAGAACGATCCGTGGTTACTGCGATACGTGGAAGAAAGCCGAACGAGTCTACGGTAATTGGAAATCCAGAAGCTCTCGCGCGCATCAACTGCTTACTTACGTCATCAATCATTTCGAAGGTCGTCGTAATCACGAGACTCGTCGCGAGAAACTGCGGGACGAACACGGAAACGTGATGAACAGACCGCAAAGTAAACGATTTCGCCTTTATCTTCACTTACCTTGTGTTTAGACTTCAGATTGGAACGCAGCTAACAAGGATGTGCTTCAGCCCTTTGTGGATTCGTTAACCAAGGAAGAGGAGAACACTTTTGAGCTCACGGACGCCCACTTGCCCGGGCTCGTCGTACGCGTTCAAAGACTACGAAGCTTCTATGCGACTGATCCCAATTATTATGCGAAAGAGGTCTTCCATCAAATCAAAAAGCGGATCGTCGACAAGCAGCGGGCGCGCGGCGAGATCGTGGGTGAGTGCGGAAGCTAAGCAGTCGCCAAACATTAGCGCACTTCCATACACTTACCGCCGACCGGAAGAAGAACGCAATCCTCCCGAATGGAAGCCGTTGTGGGAGAACTTTTTGGTTGAACATCCGGAGCCACTGAAACGAGAGAAATTGCTGCAGGAGTTGGGCAATGAGACCCCGAGTAAGCAAAGCAACCAGTTCTTTTAAGCGGTGTTTTTCTTGCAGCCAAGCAGCAGTTCTCAATCGAGAAGACGGTGGAAATCTTCGTGAACTACGAAAGACAGCACGCGGGCGAGGACTTCGAGAGAGACCTCAGCGTCCTCACGGCTCATTCGAAGCAAGAAATCCCGAAATTGGACGAGGACTTCGACATCAGCAAGCTGCTTGTTACCACTTGTTGATAATCTACTTGTACGATCTTTTTATCCCCCCCTTATTGCATGTCTTTATTCAATTGTCTGATGATTCTACTGCTCTTATGGCATTTTTTCATTCACAGTCCAGCCACTTATTGTTGCTAATGCACAGCTCAACCAATAAACTCTTACCTTGTTCTTGTTTCGAAGCATTAACTCGAACGATCAATCCATGATAGAGACGAGAGAAAACCCCCGGTCGCTCTTCTCCGTCCACTCGACATTCTCGTCGGTCGGCCTGCCGCCCTCCCTTGACGTCACCTACCCGCAGGCCAGTCTCGACACGAACGGGCAGTCGTTAGAGGTCGGCGGCTTGATGAAGTGGACGAGAGATCAATGTTCGTGTTTAAACCACCCGCTGCGGCTTCTTCCGCTTCGAAACAAGCGGGAGAGCAAGAAAACAAAGCGGCGAGCAGAATTCGGCCTTCGGTCATCGCTCGACGATCACGAACGAAATGCACCCGTCTTCCACTCAACGAACGGCCGCTTTTTATACGAACGCGAGATGAAACCGCAGCTGGTACACCACTTGGCGGCTGTTCCTGGCCGTCTCGAACACAAATGAAGGCAAAAGCAGAAAATGATGTCCTTTGTACTCCAAAGAAAAGTGTTGTAAGTCAGCGAACGGCTGCAGAGCACTCAGCAGAAGACGCCAATTGTCGTCGTTCTGTTGTTTAATGACAAAAGGCAGACTGCTCGGAGTTTATTCTCGCTGATTCAAACACCGCGGCCGATCTCGCCGCCATGCTCGTCGACCGTCTGCTTCGGGAGTTCGCTCTCGGCGGGCGTGAGGTCGACGGAGGCGTCCGCGGAGACGAGCGGCGTCGTCTGGCCGGGAGCGTCGGAGATCTCGGCCGGCTTCCCGCTCCCGTCGATCAAGCGAATCTCCAGCTGCAAACGGAAGCTGAAGAGAGGGAAGAGAGGGAGGCAAACCTGAACGTCGTCTTCCCTTTTGCCGCGCATGTACGCGCGGATTACGTCGGCCACCAGTTTTCCGATCAGGTCCGCCTTGTCCTTCGCCGGGCTCGTGGCTGCAACAAGGAGGGGTCAGAGGCGGCGAAGAAGCGAATAGTGAAGGCTCTTCTCATCATTCAAGGGCGGTATTCACTAACGAGAGCAAACGTACGAGGTTTCGGACTCCGAGACGCGCGGCTGCTCCGCCGTTTGGCCGTTTTGGTCGACGAGGTCTTCTTGGCGGCGACGCGGTAGATGGTGGGTTTGTTCTGGAACGAGAGAAGTGATTAGAGGATGAAGGAAGCGGGCGGATGACTTCTTTCTTGCGCACGTTGATGAACTCCGCGCCCAACGCGGTCTCGGCGGTCGCCCATTCGCTTTCGTCGAAGGCGGCCACCGGCACTCCGTAGTCGGCCTCCTTGGCGGTCTTCGGTTGATTCGAGTCCTCGCCCTTCGAAACGGCAGTCGAGAGATCTGACGCCTTCCGTTCGACCTTCTGCTCCGCCGCTCCATCGGCCGGCTGCTGGCTGGGCTGCTCGGACATCGCGGCCTGGTCGCCTGTGGAAGGGAGGAGTGACCGGTGCCGCGCAACGAGTGATGAGCGGAAGAGAAGGCAACATTTTGATGCAAATTACAATACTCCTTTCACCAGTCACGACTTCATTCTCATGGCAGTTCTTTGTTCGATTGGTCTTCTTTGTGAACCAAATCGAGCGATGCGCATTTCAAGTCGTTGGACGATTGAATGCGTGATGAAGCTACTTCATTTCGTTTTATTGCTGCTTTAATCCACACATCGCAACAGTGAGATCCGTTGCTTAAAAGAGATGGGAATCAGTTTCGAACGGAACGCAACACTCCGCGTTGTTGCATTCCACCATAAAAACGAAGGAAGGAGCAGAAGCGAGAAGCAGAAGAGCGGAGGCCCGTCGGCGAGCGGGTTTGTTTACCGAGCGGGCGTGAAAGGAGCGCGCGACGGCCGAATTTGAATCGGTCGATTGTTTTGCCGACCGATCGTCCACAACAACCACCGGGTCCACTCTCCTCCACCTTCTTGCTTCTTCCTGCAGCTTCCAGACGCTTGAATGTGCGAACGATCAATAAGCAGAACGTTAGCGCAGTCTTCTGCTGATCGTTGACCGCCTAATTCGTTTGAACTCACTTTGTTGCGGGATCACGCGTCCTCGGTTTGTTTTGCGCTTCAAGCCGCGAACCGTCGATTAGAATCCTCTGGAATTCTCTTAGTTCCATCCTGGCCCGTTCAAGCGCTCCTCGTCCGCCCGTCTGTTTGAGCAGCCGGACAGCTTTTGACCATCGGCTCCCGCTCCTCCGCGCAGCTGGAGCAGCTTTTCGTATTCTCTTCGTTCTTTTTGGTGGTTGAACCGCGTGAGCGAGCAGCAGGGGATTCTGCAGACCTTTTCGGTCAAAACACTCCCGACCACGCGCTCATTTAAGCGAACTGAACGCTTCTAATTGGGTTGTTTTGAACGTTCGAACTTCAAGGACATCCTCTCTTTTCAATTCTTTGTTCTCTTCGCTCATCCCAATCCACCGAGCTCCAATCGATCACCTTCTTTCTTCGTTTACGACGAGCAGCGGTTATGAAAGCTTTCCAGCGAAAGAAAGCGAGAGGAAACCGATAAACCGCCGTTCAACTCGAGGCGACGAAAGCGGAGGAGGCGGCGGGCGGGCGGAAGCGTGGGGGAACGTATTTCCTCGCTTTCTTGCGCACTTGACCGCCGCCGGTCCTTCGAACGGTCGGCGGGCGGGCGGCCGCTGTAAACGGCGGGGGTTTCCGCGCGGCGATGTTTTCGTCTCGTCTTCCTTCCGCCCGCTTACTCACCGCTTGCCAGTGCAAAACAAGCCCAATGGGATGCCCTTGGCACTCGCTCGGGGATGCGCGAGATCTCCGTTCGACCTTCGAATACGCGTGAATCATCCCGTTCGCTCTACCGTACATCCGCTAGCTTCCACTCGTTCGTGTGTTTGGATTGACGTTCGTGATGCCGAGGAGAATCCGCCCACAAGCCGTTCGGTTGCCTCGAGGTGTCCATCAAGAGTTTCCAGCAAGGGCAGGCGATAAACACCGTTCTTCATTTCACTCGTCATGCTCTTTACTCTTCCGCTCATGTTTCTTTCGATCTCTTGCTCCCGCTTACCGTACGGAAAGCGGGGATGTTCGTGGGCAGTCGGGCGTGTAATCCGCCGGCCACTACGTACTTGTTCCTGCTTGAAATTGACAGTCGGCCATTTACGCAATCTGCCGCTCAATTCCACGCCCGTTCGTTCGTTCCGCCTCGTTTGCGAATTCTGTTAGGCGGTCATTTGCAAGTCGCACATCACTCGCACGGCTTTAGTCCAAACAGTTAGTGTGCAACAGCAGGTGATCGAGTGGGGCAAAAGAAATCACTCTCTTGCACCCCGCAGCTTCGTTGTGGAGTTCAAACCGGCGGCGGAAGCGGGTGTTTTGGGGATGACGTCGCTCGAGGCTCCTCGCCCGTCGATAAGCAGTGGGAAGCCTCGAGAAAGATAAGCGGCGGGGTTAAAGTGGCGCCGTTCGTTGCACGTCCGAACGAAATCGAAAGTGAGTGAGTGCGGGGAGGAAAGACGGTAAAGAGGAAGGAAGGATGATGAAATGCGCGATGTCAACGAATGTTCGTTCGAGTGTCTTCCGCCTTTCGAATCGAATGGCGTCATGAGTTGAAGAGTCGCCGCAATTCGCGGGGCACAACTTCCGAACGGCCAATTCGACCGGCCGCCTGCAAACGGCCGACGGGGCGGGCAGTCGGGCGGGATGTCCGCAGAAAGCACTCCTCGCTGCTCTTCGGGCACATTCGCGGCTCGTTCGGATGCAGCGGATGGCCACTCGGCTCAAAACGTCACCCGCACACTCCTCGGCGCCGAGTTTGCAGCGGCGACGACCAAAACGGCGCGAAGTCCCGCCGAGCGTACGGTAAGTCCGTTCGTTCCGTCTTCTGCAGCTGCAGTTTGTGCGCAAGAAGTGAGCTTTCCGAACCCTTCGGTCGTTGGCCGGCTGTTCGAAGCGAAGTGACCGCTTTGCAGCCAAAAGATCACTTTTTCTCTCATTTTTTGCTCCAGCCGTCTTTTATGTTCGTTTGATGGCCACCGAGCGCTCGTTTGGCCTCGGCGAGCACTTGTTAGCAAGAGCCGGAATCTCGATCCTTCGCAACAGTCGGGCGGCTTTTATGACTAACGAATGGGTCGAAGGGGAGAAAGCATTCGCTCGCGAGAGGATTCCGGCTTGAAACAAGGGTATTGAAGAGAAAGCAATGATTAAATGGAAGATGTTTGGGCGCCAAACAAGCGCGTGCTTCTTCTTAGCGGATTCCCGAGGATTTGGAGTGTTTCGCGTGCGAGAGGGCAAGAAACCGAGTGTCGAGTGAACCGAGAGCGGGGTGGAGTGTCGGTTTGGCCGCTTGCACCTGCACTTTTTTCTTGCGACCTTTCGGCTAATCGAATGGCCGCCTTTCGAAGAAGTCGACCGAATTGATAGGAGATTGCGGGGGCCAACGGGAATCCACTTACTTCCACCACTTTCCTCCTTCTACGTAATCCACTCGGCTCGTTGCGTAATCACGGCGAGAATCGAGTTGCTTGCGAGTGACATTCGGCCGACAGTAACCCGCCATCTCCGTTGCTTGTTGCGGGCCGTCCGGTCGCTCGGCAGTCGGCGGACGGACCGCCCACTTTCGTCCTTCTGTCTTCGTTGAGTATAAATCTTCGGCTCTTCTCGGCGTTCGGTTGCAGAATATTTGGATCCTTCCTTCCAATCAATCCTCCTTTCTTTCAGCTCTGCCTGCCGAGCGGAAATGCGGTGGAACCTTTCGGCGCCGTTCGCCTTCGTGGCCGTCTGCCTCGTTTCGTTCGCCGTCCAATCGAGCGGTCGGCGGGGTAACATGAGCGATACGCCGATGGACAGCCTTCGAAGTCTGCACTCTCTGATTGAACGGAGTAATCAACCGTCTTGTTTGCAGTGGACGATTCGGCCTTCGTCCGCCAAGCGATCCAGAAGCTGTGGGACGAACGTAGGCAGATGGGCTACACGCCTTTAGTCCAAATGCGCATCCCGGGCAGCCCCGAGCTCGATTTTTACTTCAAAGACGAGAGCCGCTCCCGCACGGGCAACCTGAAGCACCGTTTCGCGTGGTGCCTGTTTATGTGGGCGCTGCTCGAAGGGCACGTCGATCGAAACACCACTATTTACGAAGCCTCAAGCGGCAACACGGCCACCTGCGAGGCCTACTTCGCCCAACTGATCGGCGTTCCGTTCATCGCTGTGGTACGTGGCTGTCTGAATAGCCCTGTTCACTCGCTTCTGTTCCCGTTCAGATCCCCGACACCACCGATCAGCAGAAGATCGACCGCATCAAGAGCTACAAAGGACAAATCCACAAGGCAAGGCGATAGTTGACTGCAAAACTAATCTTCTTATTTGAAGACCGCCTCCTCGAAGATGTTCCACGTTGCGGAAGGAAGAGGCCGAGAAGAACAACGGCTTCTACATGAACCAATGCAAGTGCTCGCCAGAAAGAGCAGCAATCAAGTGCGTGCTTTCAGTCGCCAACGCGAATCACGCCGAAGAGTTCCACGAGAGTGCGGCCAACCAGCAGGAGAGCGTGAACGTCTTCCACGAGGTCATCCAGCAGCTGAAGACGGTCGACCGATCCTCTCGGCCCTCGTACCCCGACTACTTCATCCATTCGGCGGGCACAGGCGGCACGATCTCGTCCGTGGGACGTTATGTTCGGAAATACGGGGCGAAAACGAAGGTCGTGATGAGCGACACGGAATTCTCGATCTACTTCGACTACGCGATCAACGGGCAGTTCACAAACGAGAGCGGTGCCGCGTACTGGGTGACGCCTGGGATGAGCGGGACGGGCTTCGGCTATTCGGGTACTCTCGGCTTCTCTTCCACTCACTCTTCAGTATACTGATTGTAGGACCTGCCGTTCTTGGGCCAAACGACGAGGTTTGTGGCCCGCCACCGAGGTGACTAATCATTGCTTCCTTTAGTCTGCAGCCTTCGGTCATCGACCGCGCCCTCAAGGTGCCCGACCTCGCCTCTACGGCCGGAATGCACGTGCTGAAGAAGCTGGGCGTCCAGGGTGGGACGAGCACCGGCCTCAACTTTGTGACCAGCCTGACGGTCGCCGCTCGGCATCGGCAAGTGCACGAGAAACAAGTGCAGTCGAACTGATGGCGGGCATTTCAGCAAGAAGAACCCGAACATGCGCTTCCGGATCGTCTCCATTCTGGCAGATTCTTCTGATTTGTACGAGAACACCTAGTAAGCTCAAGACGGATCGTTCACTATTCATTCTCATGCTTGCAGTTTCAACAAGACGTGGATCGCGGACAAGTTCAAGCCGCACGGCGGCATTGCCGTCTTCAAGTGCTGGAAGAACGTGGTTGAGCGGGCCTACCGATTGGGTTCGTTCCAGCGAGCAGAAGACCCTCATTCGATTCACGGCTTGCAGGCAGCGATCCGCTGGCGTCCGGAGACCGAAAATGCCGTCCGCCGAGCGGCTCCGGCTCGCGAGTGTGCGGTGAAGGCGACTGCCGTTGAGCGGCCGTTCTGCGATCCAATGCTTTCTTTTTGTATATTCGTAAATTCCTTCCGTTTAACCGACAAAACACCCGAGTGATCACCAACAGCACGCCCGTCTACTAAACCATGCGAATAAACGTCCAACAAATGTGTATTGCGGATAACAAGAACAACGAACGAACGGAATAAAGAACCTAACAGTTGAGAACAACAGGAGGAAGTGAACAGTCGGTCGGAATTCACGCCTTCAACGCGTCCAAATAGGCGCCCGTCATGAGGTCCTCCTCGGGGACGCCCAACTTCTCGCGGATTTCGGTGGCCACCTGGACGCCGAACTCGAGCGTCTCCTCGTCCTTCAGGCAGACTTCCAGCTCCCTGCAAGCAGACAAGGACTGAAAGGAAGACGCGAGGAAGAGAACTCACATGAAAGAACCCAATCCCTCCACCTGGTCGACGTGAATGCGCGTCTGTCCGTAGAGAAACAGGTAGCGCGTCTTCTTCACCTCGCCCCGCTTGCCGTTCGTGATCGACAGGAGCTCCTGAAGCCGGCTGAGAACAACCAGACAGAAGATTCACTCGCCTTCAGCCCTTCGGGATCGGCCGTCTCCACCTTCACGTAGTCGGAGAGTTTGGGCCCGCTGGCGTCCGGCCGGTCGTAGTAAATGAGCTCCGCTTTCTTCTGAACAAACGGAGGGGATGAATGGAAGGAAAGAGAAGAAGGAACTCACGTGCTCATCGCCCGGAAACTGCCGCAGCTTCAGGCGGCCGGCCTTGGACTCGAAGAACGTGTCGTGCTGCTTGATCACTTGCGGCTCGGCCCCGAACACAACGCGCGGCCGGCAGCCAGCATCTTCTCCAAATCGGGGATCTTCGCCTTGATCTCCACGTTGCGGGGCATCGTTGGACGAGCGGAGGGGAACGCTTGATAACGAGGGAGAGCAGCACGGACGGTCGACTGGCAGAAGGAAGACGGTTGGACTGGAAGCAGAACGGGGTGAAAAGCGTTCCCTTCGAACGCGCCTCTCGCCGATGCCCACTCGCGGACGGGCGGGCGCGAGCGGGCGGATGGCGGCGGCGGAAGCAGACGGCTTTTTTATTAACCGTTCAATGAATTCACGCTAATCATTTCGATTGTTAAAACAGGTTGGAACAATCAAGAAGCGGTAATTTTCGAGCGTTGCTGCTACGAATAGACCTCTCTGAAGGAAGGCAGAAGAGTGGAAGAAACCCTGTTATTCTTTGGCGGTTAATTGCTCGTGTTTATTCGCGCGTTCAATCGATTATTGCCCGTGTTCTTCCTTTCCGAACAAACAGTTCTTCTGCTTTCAGGAGTCGCGCGGGTCGCTCGTGTGGATCGGAGAGGATCTTCTCATTTCTTTCTCTCGTCCATCGCTCCTCCTTCGAATTCAAGACGAAGTCCACTCGCCGTTCCGCGCCGTCCGAAATGGCCGCCCCGCACTGCCAGCAAGTGTTCTCGGTGCACACGCAGTCGCCGGAGAAGCGCCCCCTCAAACGCCACCGTCTGGGGCCGGCCGACGTGTTCCCGCAGGATCCGAAGCAGGATGAGGACAACATGAGCGCCGAGCGCGTGAAGAAGGGCTTCCAGATCAACATGCCCGCCTGCGAGCACGAGGGCATCGTCTTCGTGCCTCGAGTACGTCCTTCCGCTCGTTCTCTTCCACCTCTTTCTAGTTGCAGCCCCGCTTCATCGACGACGCGATGCAGAAGGCGGCCCTGTTCACGAAGGCGGTCATCCAGCTGAAGGTCGAGCACTCGGTCATCCATCTGGACAGGAAGAAGCTGAAGGAGGGCACCTTCCAGCAGTTCAACAGCACACAAGTAAGGGTTCTTCTCTCCTTCCACTCCTCACTGCTCGCTTTCAGCCCCCGAAGGCGTGGTTCGACGACCTGGCCAAGGGCAAATCCCTGCAGCACTTGGCGAAGAAGATCCCCCAGTTCCGGCAGAAGGAGAGCTGCATGGAGTTTCTCTACCAGTCGAAGGTGCCCATCCAACGCGCCCTCTGGTACTTGAAGATCAGCCAAGTGGGCTACGCGAACCAATCGAATCAAAACCGACAGCGGCGGCCCCTCCTCGAGCAGTACTCCATCGGTGAGTCCCTTCGAACCCCTCCATTCATCCTCCGATTGCAGAAGAAATGAAGATGATCATGAAGGCGATCGCCGAGATGCTGGAGAAGCTGCGGGGCGTCCCCCAGCCCGAATCGAATCCCGTGTACCAACGATGGCCGTATTTCGCCTGCCTCTTCAAACACGCCTTCGAGGAGGGGATCGTCGACCGGCAGGAGTTCCTGATGGAGCTCTGCGACCTGCTGGCCGACCACGCCGACTTCCCGCTCGACCGGCCGCAGCTCTTCCGCATCCTCGTCACGTTCACCTCGCAGTTCGTCGACGTCGCCACGCAGAACGTGATCCTCGCTCGCCGCCTGGGGCACATCGTGTGCTCCCGCCTGGCCAAATACAAGTACGACTTCGATCAGAAGAAGGGGTGAGCGGAGGACGATTTCTGTATTGACTCAATGGTCCATCTTTGCAGGGTCCTCACGAACCCGACCGAGTGCTTCGAGGAGCTGCTCTCCTGCCAACACCACCGGGCGGCGATGCTCACGATGCTCGGCATCCTGCACGCGCTGATCGTCGACTGCCCGGCCGCCTTCGTCTTCAACATCACGGAGCCGCCGGATCGCGCCGACTTGAAGCCGAATTCGATCACCGCCCAGCTGTGCGGCTCGCCGCTCGACCAGTTCCCCTTCCCCGAGGAGGTGCTCACTCGCCACTTCCCGGCCAGCGCGTCCAAAATGACCCAAATCCTCCGCATGCGGCTGCAGGAAATCCGGCAGCGAAGTCGGACGGTCGAGATGCGCTGGGCGTTGAGTTCGTCGAGCCAATCGGGCTTCGGTTCGTTCCTCCCGCCTTCCTTCCTTTCATTCCTTTTTTCCCTCGCTTTAGAACAAGTGGTGGACACGTGCATCAACGTGCTCTCCGCCCTGGACATGACGGACGTGGCCGAGAAGAACGCCCTGCTGAACGTCTACCACGACGTGTTCACGATCCGCGTGCAGAACAAAGTGGAGCTCAAGAAGGAGATGCTCCTCCGTCTGCGCATGTGCTTCCAGTGGGTGATCACCACCGAGCGCGAGGGCTCCCACCGCGCCCTGCTCGTCGCCCAGCTGCTGAAGAAGCGGATCGACCTCGCCGCCGTCAAGCGAGAGCCGCCGTTCGCGGGATTCCACCTGCAGGACGTTCTGATCGACTTCCTCACGCACGACTCGCCCACACCCGACTCGCCGGCCTTCCGGCGAGAGTACGCGAACATGATGCACCTGTTCCTCGAGCTGCAGCACCACGGCCTCTTCAGCCACGACCTCTACGTGCGGGCGCTCATTCGAATCGGCCTCCTCAACCAGCAGCTGCCCGTGATGCAGCGGGTGAACCGGCAGATCCCCGTCCGTTCGGTGCAGGCCGACGATCAGGAGTCGCCGATGAAGAGCGGGCTGGGCGGCGGTCCCGCCTCGGTCGTCCAGCCCACGCCGCCCGCCCCGAACGCGCCCCAGCCGCAAGGGGACCCGGCGGTCATCTCGTTCGTCCCGCTGACCGTCGACCAGTCGCCGCTGCCCGTGCTGGAGCGGCCGAAGGACCTCGACGCGTCGCCGGCCAAGCAGCGGGCGCCGAGCGGGGCGGCGGGACGACGGCGGGAAGGCCGCGTGGCTGCTGGAGGACTTCGGCCACCCCGACGAGCACGTCCTCCTCGACACGCCGGCCGACATCTCCGTCCACGAGCGCTTCCTCATCCACGTGCCCATCCCGCAGCTGCCCGCCAACCTGGACGCGTGCAACCAGCGGGCGGTCGTCCTCTACGGCATGTCGGCCGAGCGGGAGAACGCGAAGGCCGAAGTGCTCCGCGCGGCGGCCGAGATCTCGAAGGTGTGGCAACGGCGGATTTTCGTCCAGTTCTTCCCCAACTCGAACGAGGTCCTCTTCAAGCGGCGCACTCAGCAGGTGCCCGAAGCGATGGCCATCTTCCGCCAGCAGACGTACCACGACCAGCTGGTGATCGTCGGCCATTGCGTCGACTCGTTCATGTCGATGATCTACGACTACAAGGAGACCGCCACGTACATCTTCCCGACGATGGAGAGCCTCGACCTTCTGTGCGGCATGATGGAGGAGTGCCGCGACTTCCACGGACTCGTCGAACTCGGCCTTCACGTTCGTTTTCCCTCCTTCCTTTCCTTTGATCTCCGCTCTCTTCAGTTGATCCCCTGAACTGGACAAACTGGAGGCGTGGTTCCAGACGTTCCACAGCGACTACGTGCCCGGCATCCTCTGCTCCCAGCTGGCGTACGTGTTGTGTTCGTACTACTCGGAGCACTACGACTACTTCCTGCTCTCCAACCAGGCGCCGAAGATCGTGAACGCGTGAGTGAAAGGAGGAGGGACAAAGAGCAGTCGGTTGTTTGCAGCCTTCTCGACTACTTCAAGTACCACGTGGTCGGGCAGCACTACGTGACGAACGGCTGGGCGCGCGCCATCTGCATCTTCTTGTGGCACACGCGGACGAAGCTGCGGATCGCCGACCTGACCGGCGGCGTTCCTCAATCAGGATCCCTACAAGTTCAGCACGATCTTCCCGGAGCCCGGCTTCGAGTACATGCACGACGCGGACGTCAAGTGGAACAAACTGCTCTTCACCGACCTCCTGCAAGAACCTCGCCGCTTCTTCGCCTACCACAACTACAAGCTGCACCTTCCGTCCATCGCGGACAAAGTGGAGCAGCGGAAGCAGCTGAAGACGGACGACGGCGCCCGCTTCAGCTTCGTCGTGAACGCGTTCCGCGCGGCGCTGGAAGCCGGACGGGACTTCGAGAAGTGCGTTCTTCTCAAGAGAAGACGGTCAATCAGTGGGTTGATTGCAGGTTGGCCGAGTTGGCGAACATCTGCTCGCACGTGTCCGCCTCAGAAGTCGATGGAACTCCATTGGTGCACGATTATCGAGGAGTTCTGCTTCTCCAAAGCCGACCAGTTCATGCAGTTCCTCGAATACGACGTGAGTTCCCCGCCTTTATGGGGAGAATCCAGTTCATCGTTTAGCGGGAGGAAATGAAGTGGACAGTACACCGTCAGCACGTTTCATCTCTGCTGCTGGCGGCCAAGTACTGCTTTTCGGTGCACTCGCTGATCAACCGCCTCATCCAGGACGTGTTCCTCACGATCATCAACGATCCCAACGAGATCAACGAGAAGACGGAGGCGGGTTTGTGTCTGACCCTCCGGATCTGTGCGGGTCTCATTTGCGCGCGCGACGAGCCCTTCCACGTGCGGGTGGACGAGCGAACCTCGGACTTGCGCCCGAAGAAGACGTTCGGCTACTCGGCGGACCTCCGCGGCCTCCGCCTTCTGCAGATCTGCGAGTACGACGCGGTGATCTTTCCGCTCCTTTCGTCCATCTGCATCCTCAACGATCTGCTCATGAAGCGCTATTCCCGACAGACGGACAACGCGCTCCTCGCCTACACGAAGTGCGCTCTGCTGGCCATGTGAGCTCTCTCCATCCTCTCTCTCTTGCATCCTCCTTGTTTGTTTTCAGGTGCGAAGAGGAGTGGGTCGTGAAGCGGGTGTTTTGGATCTGCGAGACGAAAACCTTCGAGGCTTTCCGCTGCGATCAACTGCGGAATGTCGTGAGTTCTCTTCGTTCTTGTTCTTGTGATGGAATTGGCTGGTTTAGAGCCAACAACTTCTGCAATTCGCGTTGCGGCGGCGGAGCGAGCGGAAGACGAAGCAGGAGCTGATGGTGTGCAACGGGAACACGAAGAAGTCGATGCTGGAGAAGCTGTTCACTTCGATGAACCTCTGGAACTTCCGCGCCACCTACTACGACCTCCTGCTGATGATCCGCGAGAACTCGCCCGACTCGCGGGCCAACCCGCAGCAGTCCGCCCTAGCCGGCGTCCTGTTCACGGAGATCGGCCGCTGTTGTCGGGACATCTTCCTCAAGTCGAAGCAGAACCCCCACCTGCTGCAGGCGCCCGCCCTGCCCGACTTCAAGCTCTCGCACATCAACTGCTACTGGCTGCTGGCGCCGTTGATCCGCGCGTGCCCGACGCCCGACAACGTGCCCAACAACATTCAGGCGTCCTTCATCAAAGAAGCCGCCGTCATGCTGGAGACGAGCAGAGGTGGCGGGAAGGAGGACTGTGCGAGGGTATTGCCGAGTGTTTGCAGGAATGTTCGACTCGAATTTCGACGCCCTTCCCTCGGAGGTGATCCAGGCGCAGTCCACTCAGTCGGGCGCGTGGTTGTTGAGTCAACAGCCGTGAGTCCACTCCACTGCTTTCTATTGTGCATTCCTTGTGCTTCCAGCTTCATCGACCTGATCCTGGCGTGTGTGGCCAGCGAGGAGGGCGACGAGCTGATCTCCGCCCTGCTGAAGCAGTTCCAGGAGCTCGTCCAGCGCGTGAAGGAGTCGCCCTCGCTGCCCAGCCGCTTTGTGTTCACGTTCGAGCGGGAGGGCCTCCTGCTGCGCTTGAGTCTGATCGGCGGCATCTTCGACTCGCTGATGAAGCTGAACGCGGAGCCGTTGGCCAACTGGGCGCTCACGCTCTTCCAACTCCTCTTCTACGGCGTCCTCTCGCCCGAGCGGGATCGGTGAGGACTCTTCGATTGAATGCAAGGAACTGTGTTCTCGTGTTCCAGCGAGTACTTCGACGCGTGTTACGACATGCTCTCGATGATCCTCCACCGGACGCTGATCCCCGCCCAGGCGGCCTCCAATTCGGACGCCCGCGAGTCGAATCGGGCGCGTTTCACCACGTACAACGCGATCGTCAAGAAGATCAAGGTGGCGGAAAGGGGGAAGTAGGAGTGACTAGTGGGTGGATTGCAGAAAGAACTCGGCGACCGCCCGATCCCGCCCGACCTCCACTGCCTCGCCCAACTGCTGCCCGTGCCGAAGAGCCTCGCCGAGCAGACGGCGTGGGACTCGTTCAGCGCGCAGTCGCCGCAGAAGTCGCGCGCCAACCAGCCGGCGGCCGCCGCGACGAGCCCCCAGCGGCCGAACCAGCCGCCGCTCACCGCCGTCCGGCTCGACAAGTTCCCGCCCTCGCCCAAAAGAAGATCCTCCGCCTGCTCCAGCACACGCACTTCATGGACTTCCCGACGGCCGGCATCTGGGGCCGCCCCTCGCCCCGAAGGACGTCTTCCTGCAGCCGCCCGAGATGGAGATCGACCACCACCTGCTGGAAGATCGGAAGGCCCAAATGCAGCAGCAACTGCCGATGTCCCAGCAGCAGCAACAGCAGCAGAAGCAGATGTTCTCGCCGGCCTCCATGCCGCCGAACAACCCGCAGCAGATGCCGCCCACCCCCGCCACGCCCTCCGAGCGGCCGATCGTCCCGCAAATGATGCACACGCCGCAGTCCCAGCCGCCCGCCCCGAGCTCCTCGATGTCCGTCGGCCAATCCCTCCAGTCGGGCCCGCAGTTCATGAACGCGGGCATGGGCGGCCCTCCGCAGCAGCAGATGCAGGGACCGCGCGGCGGGGCGGGGCCCCAGATGCCGCCCGGAATGAACCGAATGGCGATGAACCAGGGCGGCGGGCCGATGATGCCGCAGGGCGGCCACCCGGGCGGCTTCCCGCACCAGCAGCCGATGGGCGGCGAGGGGATGAACCCGGCGATGATGGCGGGCAACAACCAGCAGCAGATCCGCGCCATGATGGCCGCCAGGCAGCAGATGCAGCAGCAGCAGCAGCAAATGGGCCAACAGCCGCCCGCCGGCCTCCCCCGCAGATCCCGCCGCAGGTGGCGATGCCGCCCGCCCCGGTCGGCGGTCGCGGCCGCCGGAAGTCGAACACGAACGCCGGCGCGCCGGCCAACGCGCGCGGGCAGAAGCGCAAGAAGGCGGACAGCAAGACGAACGTGTTCGCCGGCGGCCCGCTCGACCAGCAGCCGCCGATGGGCGGCGGCATGCCCCACCCCTCGACCGCCAACTTCCCGCACGCGCCGCCGTCCAGCGGTCACGGCCATCAGCTGATGCACCCGCATCCCAGCCAAATGGCCGCCCACCAGCCGCCCCCCAGCATGCAGCAGCAGATGCAATGGCAACAGCAACAGCAGCAGCACCAAATGCGGGCGATGGGCGGCGGCATGCCGGGCGGCCCGATGGGCGGAGGGCCGGGCGACCTCGAGGACGCCAAGCCGAAAACCCACGCCGACGTCCTTCAGAAGCTCCAGCATTGTGAGTTCCTTCTTGTTCTCTTCATTTCTCTCATGCTGCCGCTCTCTTCAGCCATCGCAAATCAGAACCAAATGCGGCGGATGTCCAAGAATCCGTGAAGCGCGCCGTCCGCTCGACCGTTGATCTCCGCCGACGGGTGGCTGTAGAAAGAACTCGCTTATCTCCTCCCACTTCTTCCTATTCGCATCGATTGTTTGTTCGTTCAACTCTTCAAATAGACACTTCTTTCGCGATCGATTGGCGTCGTTTATTACTCGGAGTGGGGAGCGCAAACAAGGGGGCGGGAACAAACGAAACAAAGAGCAAACAATCCTCGGGGAAGGGGAGTATCTACAGACGGAACGCAAGGAAGAAATAAGATTAAATGCACGAGGAGTGTGCGGGCGGGGGAATTACGTGAGTTGGCCGCTAGAACGAAGAGTAGCTGGATGGAATAAAAAGAGAGGGGTGACCGGCATTGATCCAACGAACGAGTGGGCGAGTGGGCGAGCGGGCGGCCTCATCGGGCGATGCCCGGCCGCACGATCGGCTTGTACGGGTGGTCGTCCACCTGGCGGGGCGCGATGCCCACGACGAACGTGTCCTCGTGGTTCTCCACGTCCTCCTCGGCGAGGATCCTGCAAACCGGGGTGGAATTCACAGCTAGTAGATCGATCAAACGGCTCACCCTTGGGACTTGCGGCCAAGCCGGTGCCGGTAGTAAAAGCGGTAGGAGATGATCATCGAGGCGATGCCAATGAAGAGGAAGAGAAGGGCGAGGGCGATGAGGGCCAGCGAGAAGTTCTCCGAGACGTGGAAGTTCAGGAAGTCCATTTTGCCTGAAGTGGAAGCAGACATTCCGTTGGGTCGAACGAACGGGCGGGCGGTTCGAACCGAAAAGCGCCAATTGGAGTCACACGCGCCCCCTTCCGCGCCGCCGGCCGGCCGCCCGCTTCGGCTCGTTCGTCGAACGGGCGGGCGGAAGCCGCCGGAGCACGCGGAACGCAAAAAGACGGCAGCCGCACGCGCAGAACCGTTCGAGTTCGATTCGCGCTCCAACGATCGTCGTCACCGCGCGACGGCGAGCGGGGCGAGCGACGTCGATGAGGTCAGAAAGCGGCGAGGCGAATTGCGAAACGCGTGCTCGCCGTTTCGAAACTGTTGCTCACGCCCTCCCGCAGAGAGCCACCCTCGACGTTCGCTTGCAAAAAACTCGGAAGACGGCTCAGGGCGAGGGGCCAACGGAAAGACATTTTGGACAAAAACAAGTGCCGCCTTCCAAATGCACGCGGATTTCGCCCGCCGAGAAGTCGCTTCTCTAACGAGAGCCCCTCTTCCACGGCTGTTTTTTTGAAGACGGCGGGCGGTCGGGGGTAAACACGTGCAAAACTGACAGCCGGAACTTGTGATCGAACCCCCGGGGATAAAAAGCGAACGAGCAGAAAGGTCGCGGCGCGGATTCGCGTTCTTTTTGCTGCCGGAAAAGATTTGTTTCACGCGAGGAACGTCGAGATTGCGTGCACGACACACAAAGCGGCACTTTTTGAACCCGCCGACCAAAGCGCAGGAGACGGCGACGAAACGCGAAGTTCAAACAAAACGTTGTGTGGACCGATCGAACACCGCCGGCTCTCGTTCTTTCGTCCTTTCCACGCGTCTTTTGCCCGCAGGAAAGGCGGAGGTGGCGGGAGGGCGCGGAAGGCGGAAGAAGACGCCCGAAATGTCCACGAAGATCGAATTGCCGCCCCCAATCGCCTCGCTGCAGCCGAAAAGAATCTTCGGTCTGCACGCGCAAACAAAAACATTGGGAAAGGCCGCCCTCCACCAGCGAGCAGACGGGCCGAGGAGTTCCGAGCCAAAAGGAATCAAAAAGCGACGGGGGGCTCACCGCTTCTCCCCTGGACTGCAAGCGGGGGGGAGTCCAAAAGCTCGCACTGGTTTCCGTTCGCGAAGTCACGAGCGAGCCAAAAAGTGAAAGTGGGGGCGAAGGGGGCGGTGGCCAAAGAGAGTCGCCAATTTGGGCCGAAAAAGAACGAAAACAAGTGGCCGCAAACGGGGGTGCGGCGGTTTGGTCGGTGGTCGAGCGAGCGAAAAGGGGCGTTGGCGGTCGGCTAATTGGGGCGGCGCATCGGAGCGAAACAAAAAACGGCCACTCACTGGAGCACGTCCGGCCGTCCACGCTCGGCTCGTAGCCCGCGCAGCACACGCGGATCACGCGGCGGACTTCTTCCTCGACGCCCGCCGCGCTCGTCGACGTCGTCAGGCTGCAATTCGAAGGGAAGATGGATGAGCGTGTCGGTGGAAGCGGCCTACCGTTGGTGGAACTCGCACACATTCGGGCCCTCCAAATTCGGAAGGTCCTCCATCGACTTCGTTCGTTCGGCTGCAAAGAAGGCGGCTGGTCATTGCGGGCAGGGGATGGCGGCCGTCTGGCGGTCGACGCGATAAGATCGGCGAGCGGAATTTCGATTTTGAAGGTCGAAAACGAAAGGCGTGATCGAAAGACGCCCTCCGTTAATGAAGGAAGGGGACGTCACGAGCGTGTAATTGGCCAGACGGATTGCGAAGAGCGGCCGAAGCCCCAAACGGGCGGATTTCCGGCGATAATCCGAGAGCCCACTTCGGGAGTTTCGAGGGCGTCTCCATAAAAAGGAATAATGGAAGATTAGGGAGACGAAGGGGGAGCCAAGTGGACTGCAGAAAGAAAGGGGATGGTGGTGTTTCTCCGAAACGAAATGAAGGGCAAGTGAGCAGAGACGAAACAAACAACTCGAACGTCTTCTTCTTTTCGTCGTATCCGAGTTGTTCGTTGACGTTCCCGACTACAAACCGCCGAAAGAATGAACCGGCCGACCCCGAACGCCCATAGCGACGCCCCCGACCTCCATGACCACGCGCCGTCGATCCGGGCAACGGGCGGCGGAGGTCACGGCCGGACAAAAGCGAGCGAACAAGCCGGGGATGCGCCCGCTCGCGTTGCCAAACGCGCGTGGGCGCCGAAGATCGATGCCACGCGCTCGCGCACTTCTTTTCGCGTCGAGAGGGCGGCCGTAAAGAGCGGAGAGCAACCATTCTTCCCCCGTCTTCCTCCTCCCTCCCTCCGCCCGCTGATCAATGCACCCAATTTGTTCCACGAAGTGCGGGCGGCCACGAGGAAGTGGGGAGCCGGCGGGCGGCGGCCCCATCGATCACTCGCCGCCTCTCCGTTCCGCCCGCCGGTTGGCGGAGTGCCCGGCGGAGTGCTCGATTTGCAACACGTGCGCAGACCACGAGGAAGCCATCGGCTTCATTCGGCGAGTGGATCGAATGGACGGGGAGCAAAGTGCAGGCGGATGTTTGCCCGCGGCCTTCGAATCGGGAATGTTTCCTTTGGACCGACAAGCGGCCGCTGAACAAACCGACGGGGCGGCCGACTTCCGATTCCGTTTGCTCTTTTTGTATTCCGAAGGCGACGTTCATTACGGCCGCCGCCGCTTATCGGCCGCCGCATTCCTCGCTTGCGGGCTCTCCGGTTGCGGTCGCGAATTTCCTCGCCGATTTGCCCAAACGCCCACGAAATTCAATCGCAGTCGGCGAAGGCGGCCGCAAAGACGAAAACAAACGAGAATTCGTCGATTGTAATTCGTTTTTCTGCCGACAGCAAAGAGCGGAAATCGAAGACGAGAGAAGAGGGAAGGCGGAAGTCGAACGGAGTTCTCAGAGGTCGCAGGTGATCCGCCCGCCCGCCGGGCCGGAGAACAAAGCCGAGAGGGCAGCGAGGGGGGATGAAAGGCGGTAATAAAAGACGAGTGATGGCCGCCGAGATTCGTGAACTTTCATCTCGGCCGCCCGTTCGCTCGAGCTCGAAAACAAACGAGCCGCCTGGCGATCACGAGCCGGCCGCCGGAAGAACGGCCGCAGTTTACAAAAGAAAGTGATGGATTGTCTGTGGAATCGAAAAGGAAGGCGTCCGTGGCCGCCGAAGTGGTGAGTCGGCCGGCGGAAAGCGGGAATCGCGGAGAAACTTCGCAAATTCCGCCGCTCGGCCGCCTCGAACGGAACGCGAAGAAGACGCGACGTCTCGCCGCCGCCGCCAATCAGTCGGCCCTCCTTGGGGGGCGGCATTGTTTGTACAAGAAGGCGGAAAGCGGAACGGGCAAATAGGAACCAATTCACGGGCCTCCTCTCCTCCAGCTCGAGTGTTCCTCGCCGCCCTGCCGATTGACCGAAATTAGCGGACGAACTGGCGGGCGGCAGTTCGAGTGCTCGGCGCCTCGAGGATCTCCCGGAAGACCGAAGAGAATGGCGGCCAATCACGAAGCACAATGAGCGGCAATTCAACAAGGAAGAAGAAGGGGAAAGACTCGCGGCAAGAGTGCAAATCGCGCGAAGGTCGAACGGGAGCCGCCGAGCGAAAGCCGCCGGCCGGCCGCCGATCGAGCGGATTTCGCGGAGTTCGGAGCGCGTGAACGTCCGCCCCCAAAGAGCCGGAGCGGCGGCGGGCGCATCCCCATCACACCTGGGCGACCGCAGAACTCGTTTCTTCCTCGCCGATTACAAATGGGCGAATTGACCGCCAAATGCACCTGTCGCGCGTGAAAGCGACAAATGGGCGTCTCCGTTCATCCGCCAATCATCCCATGACGCATCGAACGAACACAAAGGTCAAGGGAAAGCGTGTGAATGGAAGGCCTTGTGTGATTTGTAGCCAAGCTGTTTAGATCTTTTAGTGGTTCACCTTTTGCTTGTACTCATCAGACAACAGCGACCGCTGATTTACCAACAACAAGCCAGAAGCTAACCCGTTGCTCAAGATGCTGTAGCAATCGTCCACTCTTGGTCCAAGAGCGACACAACGCCAAGCGGAGTTCGCGGCGGGAGGGGCGCAAATCGGCGAGTTGAAGTCGTGAATCGTCGCTCCGGGCGGTTTTTATTGTTGGCTTTTGTCGGCGATTTCAGCAAGCGGGCGCTTCCGCGAGAATCCGAGCGGCGGCGGCCGAAGGAAGGCGGCGAGTTCGGGGCAACGGCGGCCGGAAGGTTGCGGCCGCCACGCGGAAGGCGCCGCCGATCGACGTGTTTCGCGTCCACTTTGTTTATTTCCGCTGCTTCCGATCGATCAATAATCCGATTTCTCAAGTGATTCCGCTCGATCGAAGAATTCTGAAGGGTTGATTGCGGTGGAAAAGAAGAAGCCAACCGTTTCTTTTTTGATTGCTCGCGCGAAGCTGCCCGAACAGCCGAGTCGTGGCCATTCGTTTCGTTCTTTTACTCATCGCTTGTGTTCAGAGAAGGATCGACCGCTTTGCTCATCGGACGTCCACTGCGGTCATGTGAATTCGAGCCTCTCCACCGACTTCCGCTCACCCGCCGCTCCCGCCCGCTCGACGGCCGAAATGGCGACTTTCTCCGCTCAAAACCGCGATCTTTCCTGCTTTCTGGTCACGAAGCACTCGTGGAAGGGGAAGTGAGTGTTCTCCCTCATTGAACAACGATTACTCTCGCTCGTTCTGCAGATACCGACGGGTCTTCTCGATCGGCACTCATGCGATCACCACGTACAATCCGACGACCCTCGAGGTCACGAATCAGGTGCGTTCTTCCTTCGAATTTCACTTGCATTCCTTCCTGTTTGTCCTTCAGTTCCTGTACGACGACTTCGTTTCGATCCGGCCGACCCAACGGCAGCCGAACGCCGACCCGAAGCAGGGCGACGAGTTCGTGATCGTCTACCGCAAGAAGGGGAAGTCGGACAACATGCGCTTCTCGTCCGAGTTCACGCAGGAGATCCTCTCGCAGGCACTCGCCTTCCAGACGCGCTTCTCCGAACGGCCCGCTGCAAACACCGTGAGTTCCCTTCCTTCCATCTCGCTTCTATTCTGCTCGTTTGCAGCGATACTCGTGCGTGAAGTACGGCTGGTCGCAGGAGAAGCAGCCGTGCATTCTGGAGGTGGGGCCGGACGGGCTGCACCAGCTGGACAAGACGGGTCTCCTCACCAAGCTCTACCCCTACAACCACATCAAACACGTGTACCGAGTGGCCGACCTGCCCGGCGGCTTCGTGATCGAAGTGGGCGACCAACTCCGCCGGCACCTGTTCGCCAACGACGACGCGAACAAACTCGTGCAGGAGTTCCGAACGAACGCCTCCGAGTGCGTGGGCGTGTTCGTTCCGTTGGCCAAAGAACCGCTGAAGTTCGACGACTTCGTCCAGACGCGCCTCGGCCTCTGCAGCAAGGACGAGCAGCTCACTTCGTACGCCGAGTTCAAGGTCCAGAAGTACACGCCGAAGAGCGAGAAGGTGCCCGTCCGCCGACTGCTGTGTTTGAGCGAGAGCTGCCTGATCGAACGGGATCCCGCCACCTACATGGTGATTTGCGCCCGGCCACTGAAGGACGTGAGTTCTCCGTCATTCCATTCGATCACTTCTTCTTGTTCGTTCAGATCATCTGCCTGGTGCGCGAACTCTCCGACCCGCAGAAGTTCCTGATCGAGTACGAGAACGGCGACTTCCGCACGTACACGTCCAACGAGCGGTGAGCCTTCCGCATCTTATTCCCTGCATTCTGTTGCTTCCAGGGACCTCATCCTGGCGTCGCTGATCGACGGCTCGAGGGGCTCCGGCAACACCAACATCTTCGTGGCGTCGCGGCGCTACGAGCGGAACATGCGCCTGCTGCCCTTCAAGCAGCTGCTCGACGAGGAGGGCGAGGCGCAGCTCATGAAGCAGATCATCAACGTGACGCCCGGTCTGAAGCGCTCGGACATGATCCGCCGCTTCAACGCCAACGTGCCCTACAACGGCCTCACGTACTCGACCCTCTCCGGAGAGCTTCTTCAGCGACTCGAACAAGAACCGCCTGATTGTGAACTGCCTCGAGACGGTGCTCGCCGAGACGTACCCGACCGAAGATCCCGAGTCCGTCCAGAAGATCGAGGCACAACTCGCCTGTTTGCATCGCCTGTTCGCCTCCAAGTCGGGCTTCCAGGCGTTCACTGCGGTCAACGGGTTCGTTCTCCCTCAACATCCTCTTCATTCATTGCTTGTTTGTTGCAGGGTGCGGGAGAAACTGGGCGCTCTGGTGGTGAGCGTGTTGAAGCGGAAGCACGAGGCCGTCGACCACGCGACCGTCGAGATGCTCTGCTCGTTGATGCAGCCGATGCACGCGAACTACGAGCTCCGGCTGGAGCAGTTGAACAAGCAGTCCCTTCTTTCGAGCAAGCAGTTCGTGGAGCACCTCCTGGACTTGATCGTCGAGCACGTGGTTCGTGTTTTCCTATCGATTCACTCACCTCTTTTGTCGTTCAGACTCGGGGCACTGGAGCGTTGGTGATCGCGAGCATGCTGGACTTCCTCACGTACACCGTCTGCTATCCCTACTCGGAGACCACGGGCGGCGACGTGTTCGACGTGGTGATCGAGCTGGTGGCCGAGCGGGGCCGCGCCTTCTACCGCCTCTTCCACAACCCCTCGATGACGATCGTGAAGGGCGCCGGCATGGTGATGCGGGCGATCATCGAGGAGTCCGGCCGCGACATCTCCAAACTCATGCAGACGCTCTCGCTCACCGAGGGCGCCTTCCTCAAGCACCTGGAGATGGCCCTGCTCGCGAGCGGCAAGGACCTCCGAGTGCTCACCAACAAGCAGCTGAGCGGCTACCTGATCGGCTTGTGGATCGCCGAAAACTCGGCCGCCATGGAGTTGTTGCGGAGATGCATCGTGAGTTCCTCCTATCGATCAGTCACTCCTCACTCCCGCTCGTTCAGCCGCGCGGGCTGCTCGACTACCTGGAGTCGACGGAGAAGCCGCCGAACCCCGAGAAGGACCTCCTGCTCACGAGAAACAACCTCGAGATCGCCACTCAAGAGACCAAAGGGATCGGCCCTCCAGATGCAGCTGAAGAGCATGCAGTACACGGTGGAGGCCAAGCTGGAGACCTTCTTCCAGCACTGGAACCTGCAGACACTCAACAAGAGGGAACAAGTGAGTGCCCATCCCTTCTTCCACTCAATCGATCGTTTGCTTGAGGACAAGAACCAGAAGCCGGTCGTCTTGCGCAAGCGGAGGCGGCAGGTGAAGACGAGCGCCAACTGGAAGATGTTCGCCTACCAGTTCGCCCAAGACCACGCCAAGGCCGACCTCATTTGGAACGAGAAGACGCGCGAGGAGTTCCGGCAGGCCATCGAAAACGAAATGCGTCTTCTGCAGCAGGAGCTGGAGTTCATGCAGAAGGGCGAGACGCTCGTCTCGTGGAACCACACCGAGTTTGCGGTCAGTTCTCCTCTTCACACCATCCATTCGATTCGTTCGTTCAGATCACGTACGCCTCGCTGCAAGAAGAGATCAAAATCGGCGACTACTACCTGCGGTTTCTGCTCAATGAGGACTCGGAGGCCGCCACCCCGATCCACGATCCCCTTCACTTCTTCAACAACGTGTACCACCGTTTCCTGCTCTCCACTCCGATCGACATGAAGTGTTTGTGTTTGCGGGCGATGGGCATCGCCTACGAGCGGCACTTCATGACCATTGGGGCGTTCGCGGACTCCAAGTACGTGGTCCAAATGCTGAGCAAGTGCACGAACGTGGCCGAACGGGACCATTTGGTGCGTGAGAACGGAGCTTGAAGTGATAATCGGCCGTTTGCAGTTGTTCGTGATCAACAAACTCGCCTCTGGACAAGAACAACGTCCGCGAGCTGATCGCCGCCGGCCTGCTCCCGATCCTCGTCGACTTGGCGATGCTCGGGCACCTGCACGTGAACCGGCCGAAGCTCCACACTCAAGTAAGCCCCTCCTTCATCACTCTTCCCTCCACCACTGCTTGCAGCAAAACGTGATCGAGGCGGGCAACACGTTCGAGGGCAACGAGTCGAAAGAGTGGCACTACACGGACAAGGCGGGGCAGCGACAGGGACCGCTCTCGTTCCAAGAGGTGAGTGGACGCTCTCTTCTTTCCTATCTATCGAATGCTTGCAGATGAAAGACCTGTACAAAGAAGGGAAGATCTTCGAGAAGACGGAGATCTGGGCCGAGGGCCTGGACGGCTGGAGCCACCTGTCGGCCGTCGCGCAGTTCCGTTGGACCGTCTGCTGCAAGACGCCGCCCGCCGGCGCCTCCCAACCCGCGCCGCTCTACAACCTCACGCAACTGACGGTCCTCGTGCTGGACACGCTCATCCAAATCTGCTCCTTCTTCCCGTCCCGCGACTCGGGCGGCGCGATCATCCGGCCGATGCCCAAAGTGAAGAAATTCCTCTCGGACCCCGTCCTCCTCTACCAGGTGGTCCAGCTGCTGCTCACCTACGACCCGGACGTGGTGCGGCGAGTGGCCACTCTCGTGCTGGACGTCATGCAGGACAATCCGTACATCTCGCGGCTTCTACCTGTCCGGCCTCTACTTCTTCATTCTGATGTACAACGGATCGGACATCCTGCCGGTGGCCCGCCTTCTTCACTACACGCACTTGAAGCAGGCATTCCGCTCCACTTTGGTTGTTCTCTCTTTTCGTTTGTCCCCTTGATCCCGCTCGTTCTGCAGGCCAAATCGGAGATCATCTCGTGCAGCGTGTTGAGCCCGATCCTGCCCGAAGCGACCGTCTACTACCTGGAGGAGTACGGGCCCGAGAAGTACGCTGAAGTGTTCCTGGGCGAGTTCGAGACGCCGGAGATCATTTGGAACACGGAGATGCGGTCAGTCCTCCTCTTCTTCTTCCCGTTCACTCGCTTTAGCCGGCACATGTTCGAGCAGATCGCAAAGCACGTGGCCGACTTTCTCTTCGCGGCTGACCTCGAACACGAAAGCTCTGTACAAGTACTGCCCGATCCCGCCGATCGAGTACCCGCAGCTGGAGCAGGAGCTCTTCTGCCACTACTACTACCTGCGGCATCTCTGCGACGAGGTCCGCTTCCCGAACTGGCCCATCCGCGAGCCGGTCGTCTTCCTCCGCTGCTGCCTGGCGGCGTGGCACGAGGAGCTGGAGCGGAAGCCGCCCACGATGTCCATCGAGAAGGCCTGCCAGACGCTCGGGCTGGACGCCTCAAACGAGGGCTGGCAGGACGCGGCGGCCGTGCGGCGCGCCTACTACAAACTCGCCAACCAGTACGTTGTGTTGTTCATGGGTCCGCGGTTCCCGCCGCTTCCCTTTGCGTTTTTTTTGCCGTTGCTTTTTGCGGCAGGCTCATTCGCATTTGACCCGTTGAAATCATCTTGAAACATCAGGTACCATCCGGACAAGAACCCCGAGGGCGGCGAGATGTTCGTGCAGATCTACAACGCCTACGAAGTGCTCACCTCGAAGCTGGTGCGCGATCAGAACAAGTCGGGCACGGACGTGAACCGAATCGCCATCATCCTCCACACGCAGTCCATCATTTACAGGCACGTTTCCTTCCATCTACCCTTCCCTTGATCATCCTTGCTCGGTTTTAGTCGGAATCTCGAGGAATTGTCGCCGTTCAAGTACGCCGGCTACACGCAACTCATCAACACGATCGACCTGGAGGCCGACGATCCCAACCTGTTCAGTGCGGACAACTCGAGGAGCGGCAAGCTGCTGAGTGCGGCCGTCGAGTTGTGCTACTGGACACTCCGCTCCTCCGCTTTGAACGCGGAGCAGTTGAGAAGAGAGGCCGGACTGGACGCCCTCTACAAGACGTTCGTCCGCTGCGTGCCGATGGTCGGGGCGGGCTCCGAAGGAGACGGACATGGCCGTCCAGGTGTGCGTCCACGTGTGCAACTGCTTTGCGACGGCCGGCCTGTTCGAGGCGTGCCGCGAGAAGTTCTGCGAGATGAAAGAGATGTTCAAGAGCATGTGCCATTTGCTCAAGTTCGAAGTGAGTTCTCCTCGCCTCCCACTCGTCCATTCATCCACACTTGCAGCACCTGAGCCGACTGGCGTGTGCAGCGGCCGAGTGCGTGTGCTCGTTCTCCGTGTCCACCCTCCTGCAGACGCTCCTCTTCCAAGCGGGCATCATTTGGCACCTCCTGCCGCATCTCTTCCGTTTCGACTACACGCTGGACGAGGGCGGCGTGCAGCACTCCGAGGATTCGAACAAGCAGGCGGTCAGCAACCGGCTAGCCCGCAGCTCCATCGAGGCGCTCGCCTGCTTGGCCGGCTTCCGCGAGACGACGCCCGACAACGACGGCGTGCAGAACTCCCTCCGCGCGATGCTCACGCAGTTCGCCTGCCGGCTGATGGCCGCCGGCGAGAACGACCGCGTCCTCAAGATCCTCAACAGCAACCTCGAAGATCCGTACATCATTTGGGACAACGCCACGCGCGCCGAGCTCATGGAATTCGTGGATCGACATCGAAACTCGACCGAGAACACGGTGAGTTCCCCCCTTCTTTTCCTTTTGACCACTCACTCCGCTTTCCATTTCAGAGCGAACTGTTCGGAGCGGAATTCCAGCTCTCGGTCTACGCAAAGGAGTTGATCGTGGGCGAGATCTTCGTTCGCATTTACAACGAGATGCCCGAGTTCAAGCTGGACGTGAGTCTCCGCCCACCTGCTTGTTCGTTCCATTCCTCTCGTGTGTTCAGAACGCGAAGCAAGTGTGCATGGACCTGCTGGAGTTCTTGAAGAAGTCCATCGACCCGCTGCTGGGCGTCCAGCCGAAGGCCAACGGCCAGAGGCGGCTCCGAAGGCGGCCGCCCCTCGAAAGAAGCAGCCGAGCGACGTGCTGATCGACCTGGACGACGAGGAGGAGCCGCCGGCCGTCAACTGGGGCGTGCAGCGGGCGGAGAAGGCGGCCGCCAACCAGATTCCGCTCAACGAGCAGGTGGAGATGGTGTGGACGGCGCTGAACAACGTCCTGCTGCACAATCCGGGCATCGAGTTCCTCCTGATCGGCCAGTTCCCGCTCGTCTTCAACTACCTCCGGCTGAACCACCTGCCGAACGTCCAGCTGAAGACGCTGGGCGTGATCTCGAAGGCCGCGAACAACAAGGAGTGCGTGGCGGACATGTGAGTGGACAGAAAGGAGTTCTTCGATTGATCGACTGCTTTCAGCTCCCACTCGTTCCAACTGCCGCTTTTGCTCATCCTGCTCGTCAAGTTCAAAGAATGTACGTCCTTTCTTCTGCCTCTTTCCACTCTCTTCTTCGATTGCAGCCACCGAAATTATTCTGCGCACGCTGATCGCCCTCGTGTCGAACGGGAACGTCGTGAAGGCGCTGCTGGAGTTCGGCGGCCTCCTCTACCTGCTCCGCATCCTCTGCTCCAGTCGGGACGAGGAGAACGAGACGAACCGCCTGCTGGCCGCCGAGCTGCTCGCCAAGCTGCAGGCCGACAAGCTGACCGGCCCGCGGTGGTCGCGCTTCATCGTCCGCTACCTGCCGCCCATCTTCGCCGACTCCCTCCGCGACTCGCCCGCCCAAGCGTGAGCCGTCGATTGAGAAGGTCGAAGGGAGTGACTCGTGTGTTCAGGATCCAAATGTTCGATTCGACGACCGAGAATCCCGAGTTGATTTGGAACGACGAGATCCGGCAGAAGGTGAAGCAGCTGGTCGGGCAGCAGCTGCAGGAGCTGCTCGTCGCCCAAGTCCCGCGATCCCAACTCCAAGTGGAACGCGGGCGTCCAGACGGCGGCCAACGCAACCAACGAGCCCACCGCCTACTCGACGGTGATCGCCGGCGAGCTGATCGTGGGCGGCGTGTTCATCCGCCTCTTCAACCAAAACCCCTCGTGGGCCGTCCGCCACCCGAAGCAGTTCGCCACGGAGTTGATGGAGGCCGTCCTCGCCCTCATGCAGAAGCCCAACCGCAACCTGGAGCCCGTCACCACCGCCCTCTGCTCGCTGATCGTCAACCAATCGACCACCGCCGACCAGATCCCCGCCCAGGGCTACCTGCCGCAGTTCGTGCGCGCGATGCACTCGGCAAACGCGGAGGGCGCGCGGGCGGCGCTGCTCGTCCTCCACCGGCTGGCGGAGAACGGCTACTGCGCCAACTCGCTGGCCACACAGCCCGTGATCAAGGGCGTGCAGGTGTGCATGGGCCTGCAGCCCGGCTTGATCAGCGAGACCGCCCACGCCCTCAAGTGCCTCACGAAGGAGGGCGGCTCCGACCTGGCCGCCCAGTTCCTCAACACGGACATCATTCAAATCCTGCTGAAGGCCCTTTCGGGCGATCTGGCCGGTGAGTTCCCTCCATTCCTCTCCTTCCACCGAGTGTCCGTTCAGGAACGGGCAACATCAGCGCCGCGAAGG
The DNA here is from genome assembly GCA_024699865.1 of Aphelenchoides fujianensis. Lineage (NCBI taxonomy): Eukaryota > Metazoa > Nematoda > Chromadorea > Rhabditida > Aphelenchoididae > Aphelenchoides > Aphelenchoides fujianensis. Next base: position 321,389 of record JAMPIO010000101.1, read on the forward strand.
CGGAGATCGTGGACGCGCTGAAGGCCGTCAGCCAGGACCCCGTGTACGGCGAGAAGATCGCCGAAATTCTCCGCAACTCGCCCATCTGGGCGCAGTACAAGGACCAGCGGCACGATCTGTTCCTCCCCGCCGCCCGCACGCACGCGATCACCGGCGGCTCGACCGGAGCGGCGGCCGGCTACCTCACGAACGGTAAGCGAATTCTCCTCACTTCACTCCATTGAACGAACCCTTTCAGGGATGTTCGAGCCGCCTCCCCGCGCTCCCGCCCCGCCGCCCAAACCGCCGCAAGCCCCGCAATGAGCCCCGCCTTTCGTTCGCTTCTTTCCATCAGGTTCTTCACATTTCCGATTGTTCACATGCGAGTTCTCCCCTCCCCCTTCGTATCATTCGCGTGTTTCCGTTGATCAAGCGGCCACTCGGGACTTAATCCTCTCTTTAGTCATGTAATTATCCCCCATTCATTCGCAGTATTACTCACTCTCTCGCCTAATTATTGACTGTTAATCTTTGCGCGTGCAAAATACGGTGAACTCGATCGTTCTGGGGCGCCGTGAGGGCGCCTGCTTCTAATTTATTCCCACGTTCTTGTTCCTTCTAGAGTTTTTATTCTTCATGTTAATAAAGACGCTAAAGATCGATTGGATGGACGGGGCGGTGGGGGTCGCAATTCGCACAACACATTGATCAACACTGCGGACCGTTCGGGAGTGGGAGAGAAGAAGGAGAATAAATTAAACGAACGAATGAGCGGATTGCAGCAATGCTTATTGCAGCCGAGAGAAGAGAGGAGGCGGACGGGCGTGAGCGGAGGACCATTCGGAGGAGGGGGAGGCGTAAGTGGGTGGGAGGAGTGAGCGAAAGGCGGAGGCAACAACCGACAGTCGGACGAAACGACCATAAGGCAACGGAGAACAGTTGGGTGTTCGAGCGAGGAGTGCAGCGAAGAGGAGAGTGAAAGAAGGAAGTGAGTTCAAAGGCACGCCAAAGGAATCGAGCGGCAGATTCGGACGAACGAAAGCGGTTGAGCGGAACGAACACAAAGAAATTCCATGGCAGTAAGTCGAAAGAAATCACCACCGTCCACTCGCTTCTTCTCTCGAAGCAGAAGATCGAAGAATTTGAATAAAAAAGGACTCGAATATCCAACGTTAATTACTGGACACGAGTCAACCGTTCAGGGAACACAAGGAAACGTTAATTAAAAGACCAAGTATTAAAGGAAGATGGGATGGGATCGATTCAATGAGAGGGCGGCGGGTGTTGGCGGTTGGAGTTGCGGATTTCGCGCATCCGATGGCCGCCCGTGTTCCCGAATTTGTGGTGGCGAGGCGGCTCGGCCTCCCGGTAGTTCACGGTTCGGCTCGCGGCTGGGCGGTTCGCGGCTGGGCGGCTCGCGGCTGTTGGACTCGTGAGCGGCGCCGAAGTTGCCGAACGGCCGACCGCTGCCGCGGAAGTTCGAGTTGCGGTGGAAGGGTTGGCGGGAGGACTCGCCTGCAATCGACAAAAAGGAATAAATGCAGGGGATGTGGAGACTTACCGTTGGAGTTGCCCTCCGCCCGGGGCCGGTCGCTGCTCCTCTTGCCGGGCGGCACGTACAACTCGCGGCCCGCCTCGCTCGCCGTACGGAAGACGCCGATCGTCGCCGCCGCTCTCCGGCCGGCGGTCGCGCTGCTCGCGGGCGCGCAGGTTGGCGGCGACCGTCTGCCGCGGGCCGCCGTTCCGCTCGTCCGGCTTGGCGGTCGGCTTCAAGTCGATGCCGATGTTGCGGAAGAAGTCGGTCGTGCGTTCGGTGGGTTCGTTCGCGCGCGGCTCGCTCCGCTGCGGCTTCTGCTCGTCGCGTTGGGGCTTCGGCTCCTCGCGATCCTTGTGCTTCGCGCCGTTCTGCGCCCGCTCCATCTGGGCGAGGATGGAGTTCTGCTTGGAGGCGGGCGGCGGCTGCGGACGCCGAGGCGGCGGCCGGACGTCGCGCGAGTTCGGCGGCGGGCGGAAGGCGGCCGGCTGCTCGACGTTGGCGGGCGGCGGATCGGTGGGCTTCGGGTCGGCGGGCGGCGAGTCGCCGAAGTCGGGCGGGCGGCGGCGCTGGTCGACGGCCGGCTTCGTTTGATTGGCGCCGTACTTCGAGGGCACGTGCCGCTGCGTGTAGAGGTCGGTGACCGGCGAGAAGCCCACCCGCCGGTGGTCCATCTCGAGCACGCGGCCGACCGTCTGCAGCAGGTTGACGTTGCGGGGAGAGAGCGGCGTCTGCGGCTGCTTCAGGAAGTTCAGGAAGTAGCACATCAGCTTCAGACGGAGAGGCGAGGGCCGCCTGCAGCGGGCGGAAGTGGCCGCGGAAGGCGAGGCCGTCGCTCGTCTCCACGTAATACTCGCGTTTATAGCGGGCGGGCGTGAGGTCGGTGGAGTCGCCGAAGTCGGGCGCCTCCGCCTCCTCGGAGACCTCGACCTTGTCCGGGCGCGGCAGGTCCTCCTCGTAGCCCTCCTCGGCCACTTCGAACTCGTTGGCCACCACCTTCGACATCCGAATGGGGCCCGCGAAGAAGAGGGCGGCCATTGGCGGGACGGCGGTCACCACGCGCAGCTACAACACGTGGGCGTTAATGGAAAAGAATGTGGCTGCTTACCGTCAACTGGTCGTCGATCTTCGACAACTCCTGGTAGGCCAAGTACTCGATGTTCGGCTCTTCCTCGCGGGCGAAGCGGTTCAACGACTCCGGCCGGTAGTTCGTTTGGACTTGGCGGCGGAGCGAGGAGGACGGGTGGAGGTTCGCGTTGTTGGCGGCGTTGTTGCCGCCGGCCGCCTTGCCCGCGTTCGTGTGGATCTTGCGGAGCTTCGTGCCCGACCGCACGATGCCCATGCCCGGATAGCAGCCGGCGACGATGGCACCCTGGACCATCGGCCACGAGGAGCTGAACTGATTGAGTTCGGCGTCCTCGATCGAGTGCACGTTGTAGGGGATGAGGTGCAGCCGCTTCAGCTCGCCGAACAGCTGCCGCCGCACGCCCACGATCATCTTCATGGCTTGGGGCGAGAGGAAGTGTTGCCGGCAGAACTGAACGAGGCGGCTGGCCGGGCTGCAGGCGGAGTACTCGTTGAGAGCGCGGATGAGCATCAGGTGATCCGAGTAGTCCATCCGCGAGAAGTGATCCCGCGCGGCGCCCGCCGTCTGCCGGTCCTCGCCCATCGGCAGGACGAACGGCTCGCGGTGCGAGAGGGCGGCCACCAGCGAGACCACCGGGTAGAAGACCTTCAGCGCGACGCCGAACAGCAGCAGGCGCGCCAGCTGGGGTTCCAGCGGCAGGTGGGCGATGATGCGGCCGAGGTCCGTGATCTCGCAGTCGGCCGCCTGGTTGGCGAGCGGCCGCTCCATCGTGTAGAGGGCGCCGATCTCCTCGAGGAACTTCAGCGACAGCTCGACGGCCGCCGCGTCCGGCGGCTCGGGCGCGCGCTCCAGCAGCCGCCGCACGGACATCTTCTCCGGCGCGAACATCTTCGCGTGCAGGCAGATTTCTGCAAGCGACCCGTAAAAGCACGAAGAGGAATGAGAGAGGAGAACCTACCGTGGATGGCCACTCGTTTCATTTCGGCCACTTGCGTAACGTTCATCTCGTTGAACTCGTCGCGGGTGTACAGCCGGAAGCAGTAGCCGTTGCTCGTGCGGCCGGCGCGTCCACTCCGCTGCTCGGCGTTCGACTGCGCGATGCTGATGGTCTTCAGCTCGGAGATGCGCGTGTTGTGGTCGTAGCCCTTCTCCTTCACCTTGCCCGAGTCGATCACGAACACCACTCCTGAACGCACAGATGATGAGGAAAGAAGCGGATGAAAGGGATCACCGTCGATGGTGAGCGAGGCCTCCGCGATGTTCGTACTGAGGATGATCTTGCGGCAACCGTGCGGCGCGGGGTCGAACACGCGGGCCTGATCCTGGCTGTTCATTTGCGAGTGGAGGAGTGAAGATGAGCGGCCGCTGGCTGCTCTTCAGCTGCTGGACGAGGTCGCGCACACTCATGATGTCGTCGTAGCCGGGCAAGAACGCGAGGATCGCGCCCTGCACCGGAGAGTCCATGCAGTACGCGATGACGGCCGTCACGAGCTTCGGGTCCACGGAGTCCGTCCACTGCTGCCCGCCGCGTCGGAGGTACGCTGCAATCAGCCGCTTCTCGTCCACCTTCGCCCGCTTCAAGACGGGCAGGAATTCGGGCGTGAAGGTCTCCGGCCGCTCGGGCAACATTTGGCCCAACAACACGCGCATGTCCTCTTGCGGCGGTCGGTTGGGACTATCGATGGAAGAGATAGAAAGGAAAGCGGAGGGAACACGAACCGACTGCCGAATATGCGTTGCTGGGGTCGTTCGGGCGTTCCGCTCGCCGGCGGGGCGGTCGCCTGCGCTCGTTGGGGCGTGGAGGCGGGCGGCGGACCGCGCGGCGGCTCGTTGGGCTGCGCGTAGTACGAGGGGTGCCAGCCATCCATTGCCGTTTCCGTACTGAACGAAAGGAATGACAGGTTGAAAGGGAGAGAAGGAGTGCGTGCCTGGTAGTTGTTCATGTACGGCTGCTGGTTGTACATCTGGTTGTCGCCGTAAGGCTGCGGCGGCATCATGGACATTCCGTTGGGGTCCCAGTGGTTGGAGGGCATCTGGTAGCCGTTCTGCATTCCCTGGAGGTTGGCGGGGACGGTGGTCGATCTCTGGATCGCCGAGAAGCCGCCCATTTGGTCCATCGGCATCGAAGGCTGATTGGGCGCGTAGGACAGCATGTTGGAGGGCGGGTAGGGCGCCGCGTACTGGGCGGGCGGCCAAGCGGGCGGCTGCGCGTAGTGCTGCTGTTGATATCGCTGGAGATCGGGCACCGTCTGCGTGGTGTGCAGCGCCTGGTCGCCGTAGTTCGAGGGGTAGGCGGCCGACTGATCGTGGAAGTGCTCGATGGACGGGAAGTCGTTACCGCTTTGGCTGAAGGAACCATGAAGAAGGCGAAAGAATGGAGAGAACTCACTTCTCGTCGAAGGTGCCGCCGAAGGCCGAGTGCGGCGTGTAGCCGGTCATCGCCAGCACGTCGCCGAGGAAAAACTTCTCGACCGAGTGCAGGCGCGACGGGACTGAAAGCACGCAGGAGAATGACAGGAACCAAGTGGAAGAACGCACTCTCGACCGTGCCGATCGAGTACTCGCGGAAGTACCGCAGGAACATCTCCCGATTGCCCTCCATCGTGGCGGACATGAGGATCACCTTCAGGTCGCTCCGCTTCTTCAGCGCCTCTCGCAGGACGATCAGCAGGTAGTCCGTGTTCTGCTCCCGCTCGTGCACCTCGTCCAGCACGATGTGCGTGATGTCGCGCGCCGAGTCGTCGAGCGTGAGCATGCGGAGGAGGATGCCGCTCGTGCAGTAGATGAGCGCCGTGTTGTTCGAGACCCTGAAGGAGCGGCGAGCAATGAAACCGATGAGGCGGAATAAAGGACGTACTTTTGCTCCAGTCGAATGTGGTAGCCGACGGTGTCGCCGATCGGTTCGCCGCGCTCGCGGGCCACCCGCTCGGAGACGGCGATCGCGGGCAGACGGCGCGGCTGCGTGCACACGATCCGGACGGCCTGCCGCTGCTCGTGGGCGCTGTCCAGCAGAAACTGCGGCACTTGCGTCGTCTTGCCTGAAATCGACGAGAAGGAGTGAACAAATCAACTGAATCGTCGCTCACCGCATCCCGTGCCGCCCGTGATGATTGTGACGGCGTTCTCGTTGATCTTCTCGAGGATCTCGTCCTTGAAGCGGGTGGTCGGCAGGCGCTGTTGGAAGCGGTGCATGTCGGAGGTCGTCTGGGAGCGCGGCGGGACCACCGGGTAGGTCCGAGACAGCTGGACGCCGGGGCGGAACTGGCCTCGACCTGGACGAAGGGGAGAACAAAAGGGCGTACCCCACGGATCGGCCTGGAATTTGGTCCTCGAGCTCGGCGTACTGGACGGGGTCCTCCTCGAGGTAGTCGAGCATCGCGCCCAGCTGCTCGTTGCTGAGGAGGATTCGCTGCGTGTCCGTCAGGCTGATCATTCGGTTGAAGCGCGTCTTCACGACCAACACGCGGCGATTCGGGCCGTCGCCGATCGTCTGCGTGCGCAGTTCGAACTCCGAGGCGACGGCGTGGAGGAGCTTCCGTTGGAGGCGGGGCAGCGGCTCGATCTCCAGCTCTGAACAACGAGCGATCAAACAAATTAGTGAATGGAGGGGGAACTCGCCTTGATCGGGACTCGAGCAGAACTCGTGCAGGCGATGGCGGAGCTCCGTCTCGAACTCCTCCATCTCGTTGTTCTCCACCAGGTGCTTCACGTAGGCGCACGTGCGGGAGGGCGGCGTGCGATGGCGGCCGCCCCGATTGAACGGGAACTGGTAGCCGTTGACCATCGCGGTCTACCGGCCTTGTGGACGAGCTGGGTAGACTGCAAACGGATGCAGGATGGAACGGATTGCAGGGGGAACGGAAATCCCCGTCTTTTTCGCAGAAATCGGCTCGCAGACGCGACTCGAGCGCTCGTCGGGCGGGCGGGCGGGAAGAAGCCGTAAAATCCGCAAGAACGGAGTGGACGTCCGCGAGAAAGAAGAACCGATTACCGCGGCGGGCGGAGAAGAAAGCGGGGGAATTAGGGGGAGAAACGACTTGCTTGCGGCTTCCCGCCCGTCCGCCCCCACTTTCCCGCGACTCTGCAGAATTCTTGGCTTTTCGCCGACCACCCGCCCCCGCCGTCTGCTCGCCGCCGGCCACTTCCGACGAGCGGCCGGCCGTCCGGCGGCTCGCGTGTCCCCCGGGGAGGGCGGCGGGAGTGCCCCACCGACCGCCGAGATGCCCCATTCCCCTCGAAATTAATTCCCGCAAACCGGCGACTCGCGTTCCGTTGTTGCGATCGCCCCCATTTCGACAGCGGAAGCAGGCAGAGAAGCAGACGGCGGACGGAGTTGGGAGTCGAAAACATTCGAACCCGCCGTCCACTTCGTCCTTTTCGCCGTCGCTTCCATCGGAATTTCGCAAACATTCGAACAGAAAGAACGAAGAAGGCAAGGGAAAGGGTAAGGAAGGATGTCGAAAGGGAACGCTGAGAACGGGCGATTTCGAAAATGCCCGCTCGGACATTTCGACAACCGGGTGAGTGACCGGCGGAATTTCCAACCTTTGGCCGTTTTGGGTTCATCGGAAGCCGCCTTGACGGTCTGATCGAAACCAGGAGCACAAAAAAACACGAATCCGCTGGCGGGGAGCAATCGGAAAGCCGGAATCGCAGTGAATTCCACGATGTTGGCGGCAGAGCGGCGGCGATTTGCTTTTGGGCGTTGTGGCATTCCGCTTCGCTGCCGGCTTGAGTCATTCGAATGGACGGCGGAGCTGTGAAGGGGGATGAGCTGGGCAGATGGCGAAGGGGGTTGGAAGGCAAGGGAGGTGCTGATGTTGAGAGGGATGACACGTTGCTGTTTGCTCTTTGTTGAGCGTGGAGATTTGCCGCTGTTCGGCTGCCGTCCTTCGCGGCTAGGGTTGTGTGGCCGTTTCGCCGTGAGGAAGGACTACGTAGAGAAGCAATTGCCTGAGGCGTCACTCTATTGACAAGCGGCCGTTTGAATCGGGCTCAGCGACTCCACGCCCGCTCGGGCGACCTGTTTGTTGATCGGGCGTTTGTCGGATGCTCGCCGCCTCCGAGTGGAACCGCCCGTCGGTTTCACTTCGAAGTTCGAACAAAGGAGCAGTCGTTAATCACTCGAGCGGGTTGATTGTGGTCTGTGATCACGGGTGAACCAGAAGGGAATGCTTCAATTACGTTGAATGGCCCGAATGGAGTGACATGATCGTTTTTATTTGAGCATCAGTTTTCACGAGGTGCAACACAAGGAGAGCAGAGTGCGAGAAGGACGATGGGCACCAGAGATGAGAACATTGTTGATTGGGGCTGGGGCAGCTCCAAATGCACTTCCCTCTCGAAGGGCCGGCGCTTAGTAGCCGGGCGCCGTGCGCGGCGGCGGGCAGTGGTCGCAGCCACCGCCGCTTCCCGCCTCGCCGTCGCCTCCGGGCGGGCCGCTGGCTCCGGGGCTGCAATGATGAGTGTGAGCATGAACAAAGAGGCAATCACTACTGCCGGGCGGCCCCTGGCGGTCCTGTGATGGAAAGAGAGAGGTTAGATTAGTGAATTCAGTCAAAGAGAAGCTGCCAAGCGATCCGATGGGTCGGAGGCCTCAAACTCTTCTCAAATTCGCTCACCGGCATCTCCGGCAGGTCCGCTGCAAGCAAGAAAGAGAGGTTATTACACTTTTCACTACCCGTTTATGAGCTTACGCGGGTCCGGGGCTGCTGTTCCCAGGTTGGCCGGGTTGACCACTTCAAAAGAGAGGATTAACGACTGCAATTGGTGGGAAAAACTTGCGGGGCTCCAGCCGGTCCAGGAGGGCCGCTAAATGTCGATGATTAGCACACGTACGTCCACTCTGAATGCTTACGCAGGTCCCTGAAAGATCACAGATTAGTCACGAGTCAAAATGTGCAAGCAGAGAGCAAAAACAAGTGTCTAATGCTTCCGGTTGCTTCAATAAACGTACAGCGGGGTCCGGCTTGGCCGGGCACTTCCGACTGACCGTTCCGTCGGCTCCACGTTGTCCCGGCTGGCCAGGCGCTTAAACGAACCGATTACGGAAGAAGGTTACACGGAAAAAGCTTACGGGGCGCCGTCTTGTCCGGGCGGTCCCTAGAGCATGCAAATGAGTAATGGAGAAGAAAGAATTGAGCAGAAGACAAAGACGAGCATCGAATGCCGATCTCTTGTTCCTGCGAGCACACTCACGGGAGGTCCCTGCAACAAACAGATGGTCAAATGCCTTCACTAAACAGCAACTTACAGGAGGACCAGCGGGGGACTGGCCACCCGGCTGTCCGTCTTCTAAACAAGCAATGGAATGGTGAGGAGGAAGAGCAGTAGTGGCCGCTTACGTCCGGGGTTGCCAGGGGCCTGCAAGAAGCGATTAGTGAGGTTTTTGGGTTCAATCAACTTACGCCAGGGGCTCCCTTGCTTCCAGCGTTGCCTGCGGGTCCGGGGGGCTAAAAGAAGCGAGTATAAGGACGGAAGGCACTTTGCTGGACTCACTCCAGGCGGGCAGTCGAAGCAGAAGTCCGCGGCACTCGGTTGCTGCCCGGCAGGCGCGTCCGGTCCGTGTTCACCGTCGCTGGGCCTATAAATGATTAAAAGTCGTCTTAAACCGTCACGTGCCCGTCGTGCCGTCATGGCCGTCCTCGCCCGGAGGCTAAAAGCAGGAAGGAGAATGAATCAAAAGGCCTCATCAAATCGAGTCTGCATACTCCGGGAGGTCCAGCTTGGCCCACGCCGCACGAGCACGCGCCACCCGACGAGCCGCCCGAGCTGCCGCCGGACGAGACGCCGCCCGAAGCTCCGCCGTAGCCGCCGGCCGACGACGAGCCCGAGCTGCTGACCGGGGCCGTGGCGGGGGCCGCGTCGCCGCCGTACGCGTCGCGGCGGGCGAAGTTGCGGCGCATGGCCGGGCGCTGGAAGTTGGCGGCGTGGCGGACGGCCTCGCGCTTCTCGCGGGTCGCCTCCTCGCCGGCCACGTGGCGGAACTGATCCCACAGGCCGTTGGAGCGGTGCAGGCAGAAGTTCAGCTCCTCGTCCACTGGAAGCAGGCGGGTGATCAAATGGAAACGAGTGGAGGGACTCACGAGATCCCTGCACGTTCTGCATGTAGGAGTACAGCGACGGCACCAGGATGATGGCCGTCAGCGTGGCCACCGTCGAGATCGAGATGGCGAAGAACGCGAGGCGCTTGAAGCTCTCGGCCTCCCGCAGCTGCTCCTTGATGTCACGGCCTTCCATCTTGCGTATGCTGCAAACCGCGCTATGAGTGAACGAACCAAATGAATGGGATGCTTTGGACCGATTGAACACCCCCCCAAACGAGGCGCAAAAATCAAAGCGCAAAAGAAGTGAAAGAACTCACCTCAGTCTTCAGAAGAGGCGAAGAAGCCAATTGAAGAGGACTGATGTCGATTCCGCCGCCTCTGCCCGCTTTTATACGCGCCTCGGGTTGCGGCCGCGCGGGTCGGCGACTCCACCTTCTGCTTTGTCTCCCCATCGACCCGTTCGGCGGCGACCTCCGCGACGAAACGGCCGGCGGTTTGGAGGAACAAACGCCCCCAGCGGCTGCACGATGCGGGTTTCACGTTCGTCGCGTCTCCCCGCTCTCCCTCCGCCGCTCCTCGTCGTTCGTATCTCCTCGCTGATCGGCAGACATCCGCCGCCCGTCCCTCGCCGAGGGTGATTGTGCGCACGCCCCCCTCGCTTCTTGTTCGACTCCATTGATACCTGCGGGCGTCATCGATCAGCTCGTCATGCTTGCGAACGCGCGGGGGCGGAGAGCAGGAGAACAATGAGGTCGTTATTAATCCGCCCGCCGACTACCGTGTCCTCTCCCCTTTTGGGCGTCTCGATATCAGCCCGAGGCTGTTCGGCGGGCGGGTCATGGACGCCTTTTGTGTTCATTCGAGTTCTCCCTCGTTTCCGCTGACTCTCTTGACTTCTCGCATTACACATCGAATTTCGAGGACGAATGTTGAAGGCAAACAAAAGCCATTCGAATGCTGTGCAAGCCCGCACTTTTCATCGTTTACACAAGCGAACTGAATGAAGGAAACCGATTGGTTGAATTACCGACTCTGAAGCAAACCGCTCACTCACCTTCTCTATTTGACGTAACAACGCGTTTGATCACCGACGAGGAAGCTTCTTTCGTCGCTTAACGACCGTGATCATCAAACGGCAATCGAGTGGCGTGAGATGAGCGGAAAACGTGTTCGAATCACCCGCTCCCATCCGCACCCGTTCGTTCGTTTTGTTCGATCCATTGAGTCACAGGAATTGTTCGTGCTGGGCTGCTTGGCCATGGACCACTGCCCACTAGTTGTCCACAGGCTCGTTGCGATTCACCATCCGCATCCCAACGACCAGTTGTTGCCGCAAATAGAAGCGAACGCTTCGCTTCCGCGGCTTATCACCGCGTGCGTTGCGCAATCCTCGTTTTATGACCTCCAAAAAAACAAGGCGGATTTCGCCGCCGCGTGGGGAGCGGCGGGGATGCGCGGAGATTCGCGGCGCATTCGACTGCACGCTCCTTGTCGCTCGCCATTTGCACGTCTGATTTATGAGTTCTTCCGTTTCGGATCGGAAGTCGGATCGTCAATCTGCGGTCCGTCTGGCAAGCGCTTTATGGCCTTTCGGCAATCAATAGGCCGTGTAAACGCTGATTTGCTTCCAACCACGGCGGGAAAGCGTTCTGTTCGTTTGCAGTTCATCGACCGCTTCCAGAATAGTGGAATAGTGCACCGGATGAAGCACACTAGACCGCTTGAGTTGCAACTGGCCGCTTCCACCCCTCAAAACACAATTCCCTTCCACGCGCCAACGTGGGCGAAGTGGAACGCTTTTCGAAAATCACGACCCGCCCGCCGACCTTCACGGCCGCCCGCCCGCTTATCTCCGCTTCTGCTTCGAATTTCGAACGAATGAAGGGAGAAAACCCGTTTATTCACGCGAACGATCGCTTTCAGCCGCCGATCACCGCCGCTGGGGTCTCGGCGGACATCCGTGGGCTTCCCGGCGGTGTTCGTGGAAGGAGTCCCTGAAAGACCGTGCATTGCGTTTCCTTTCCGCTCGACCACTCACTTGTCGTCGAACTCCGTCTGGCAGCAGTTGAAGAAGACGCGCCCCCGCGGACCGCGTAGCCGAACGGCGGGGCGTTCGGCAGCTGCTTGACGACTCCCGCGTACTCCTCCTCGCGGTGATCCGTCCGCATGTGCACGGCGATGAGGCTGATTTGTTCGAACACCATGTGGCAGATCGGGCATTCCGTGCTGGAAACGGAACGAAAGGATAAAGGGAAAAAAAGCGTGGGCCGCCTCACCTCGGCGCGCACTCAACGACCTCCGGCTCGTGCGGATGAAGGGGAAGCGGCGGGCTTTCGGGAGGGAGCACGATCGAATCATAGGGAACATCTGAACAGCTCGGTTCAAAGAAACAAGCTCGATCGATCGAACCAACCGGAAGCCGTCGGTTTGATTCGAATCGGAGCGGGCGGCCGGATTTGCGCCCACTTCTCCGCGTGCACCTCCTCGTCGTGCTTCTGCTTCAGCCGTTCGGTCACGAAGCAGAGATCGCAGCCCTCGCAGACGAGCGCTCGTTGGACCTCAAACAACACGCAAGTGGAGAAGTGAAGAGCGAGAACTCACGAATTCCGCCCCGTAGTCCGCAGTCAACACTTCGCGCAGTCGCTTGTTGTCCGCGTGGAATTGGCGGTGAGCTTGAAGGACTCGTCCTTCCCCGACGCCGCGATCAGGATCCCGCAGATTTCGCACGTTTGCACTCGGCCCGGGGCATCTGGAAAGTAGGCGATCAACAGGAAGGAACGGACGCCAAATGACGGGACCTTTTGCGGCCTCCACGTTCACTCCTTTTGGCGGCCGCCCAGAACCGTTGGATTCGTTTGATCATCGAGCGGACGGCGGGGAGCTCCGTCGGATGGTCGATTCGCGTGTGTTGCTCCAAGCCGACGGCCGTGAGGAAGATCCGCGGGGCGGGCAGAAGGCGCACGGGAAGCACTCCGATTGGAGGGCACAGTCTGCAAGCAGTCGTTCGAGTGAAGAAGAATGCCCGGAGGGTCCACTTGCAGGGAATGTCGTCCGGAACACTCGTTCGCTTGGACGGGCGTTTGCAGTCGCTTCACGAACCGCCCGCCCTCGTCCACCGCGAACTTCTTCTTCAGCTCCTCGTCCACTTCGCTTAGCGGCTGGTCCTTGTACGGCCGGCTTTGCTTCGACTCGTCCGACCGCCGCCTCGGCCGAATGATTCGGGGCGCCGTTCGCCGCATCCTCGAACGAAGCGGTCAACAAACAGGGATAGAGGAAGAGGTTGCAATAAGAAGTGGCGACGAACCTTCTGGTTGGATTGTTTCGATCGACAGGACTCAAAGCATGAGACGATTCGTGTTTATTTGTTTGATAGCGGTGGAAACAAAGGAACAAATCAACAACCAACAACAAGCAAGGAGGACCGAAAGCTCCCCTCTAATCACTCAGCTCGCCCTCCTCTCGTTTGACGGCGGCCGTGGGCGCTTCCGGTGGCCTCCGCGGTGGCCTTCCGTTTTCTCGTCGGCTGTCCGCTTTTCGCCGCCATCAACCGCTGAAACGAAAGAATTGATCGAAGGAAGTCGAACAGACGAACGAACCTCGACCTCGGGATTCTGGCCGCGGAAGGAGAAGCGGCCGAACGTCAGTTTTTCCAGCTTGCTGAAGCGTTCTTCTCGCGTGATCCCGCTCAGATCCCTTAAGCAATCAATCTTTCATGTTGGGATGAAAGAAGAGAACTCACACGATGGGGTCGTCGTCGGGCTTGAGGACGGTGGGGAAGATGCGGGTGGCCTCCTTCCGGTGGGCTCTCGTTTTCTTCTTCTCCTTCTCCATCTGGTTGAAGGTCGGGCGCATGAACTTGAGCTGGAGCACGTTCGACGAGAGCCGCGACTTCTTCGGCGGCGTCGGGCCGTCCGCTTCGCCGCCCATTTCGAACTGCAAGCATTCGATTGGAAGAGAACACGACGAGCAAGAAGGAAGTAGTCAAACGATCGTTTACGTCCTTTCAATCGACGACATCAAACGAATAGAAATCTGTTTATCGAATCAATCAATCGGGCAGACCAACACGAGCAGCAGGGATAAATAACAGGCTCTCTAGACAACAGGAAGAAGACACTCGTAATTAACTAGGGGGGAGAACAGCGACCTAATCCACGGGCTTCATTTCGAAGCGACGGGCAACACTTCGGGGTGCTGCCGGCGGTAGTTGAAGATGCGGGCCAGCTGGACGAGGCCCGTGCAGCCGACGAAGAAATTGACGCTCGAAAGGTAGTAGTTGACCGGCCGGATCACCAGGCAGTAGCGCGTCCAAATCAGGCCGGTGGCCGCGAGGGCGACGTTCTGAACACGAATCGAATAAGAAAAGAAGAATCGAACGGAATCCACCTGCGAAACGCTCAGCTTCTCGGCCGGTCGGGCCAAATCCGCGAGGCCGGCGCCCACGAGCGCCCACTTGATGGTGGGCGCCCAGAAGAAGACGGTCTTCGGGCCGGCCGCGTGATTCCAGGCCGGTTTGGCGAAGGAGGGCAGCACGGGGTACACGACCTGCAAACAATTCGACCACTCGCTCCCCTCCGCTCCCTTCGGCCACTCACCCGGTCGCCCACTCGGCAAAGCGTCTTGTAGAGGGCGGACGACATCGTGCACGATCAGGAATCCTCTTTTGCGGTCCAAGAAACACGCGATCGTCCGCTCAACTCGCAGTAAAATCAGACGAGCCGCCCGGAAAAGGTCGTTTGAAAGGCGGCAGTTTGCAGTCGGCTGGGCGCCGCTCTCCAGCAGCCGCAGCCGGCAGCGGCCGTCTTTTTTCGCAAGACGAACGAAATCGTCAGTCGCTGGCTGTTTCCGTGGGGTTTGTAGCGTGGATTCGCGTCCATTCCTCATCGCATTTATCGATTGTTTCCGCTGATTCTCGTCTGTTTGCAGGTCCCGGCCGCCTCTTCTTCCGGGATGTCCTCCATTCACTACAAATTCCGCTCACTCGTCTCGTACAAGACGCTCAACTTCGACCAGCTGCAAGTGGGCGTGGAGGACCTGAAGCAGCGGATCTTCGACGCCGAGGGCCTCAGCCCCGAGAACTTCGACCTCGTCGTCCAGAACTCGCACACGAAGCGGGAGTACGGGCCGGGCGACGTGATTCCGCGCAACTCCTCGCTCATCATCATCCGCATCCCGCGGCAGGATGGGGCGAAGATCTCCAAGATCCAGTGAGTTCTCCGTCCAAGCACACCTCCGATCTCACTTTGACTGATTGCAGGGACACGTCCACTTCGGGCATCGTGGCCAAGAGCGCGGCCGCCCCCTCCGACTTGAGTTTCATCCAAACGGTTCGTCCTTTTCGTCCCTCTTCCCGTCACACCATCCAGTGGATTGCAGGAGGACTACTCGAAGATGAGCGAGGAGGAGCGCATCAAACACATCAAGCAGCAGTCCTTCCAGCGCTACGACCCCTCCACGTGAGTCCTCCGCTTCCCCTCGCTTTCGTTGATCTCCGAGCTTGCAGGTACTCCCGCCGCCCCCGGAAGTCCGCCCTCAGCGACCCCCCGCCGCCCTCGTACGTGTGCAGCCGCTGTGGCCGCGGCGGGCACTGGGTGAAGACGTGCCCACTGGTAATCTTCTTCTCCTCCCCTCCCCCCTTCGCATTCCTGTGCCCGTGGCTCTCCGAGCGATCAATAAAGCAGACAGTCGGATTGGTGGTCGGTTGGGGGCCCGAGCGGGTCGTGCGTTCCCTGCGGCCGTCGAGTGGGGGAACGCGCGGCCCAACGGACAGCTTTCAGGTGAACGTGAAGCGGACCACCGGCATCCCGATGGAGGAGCTGGTCGAGACGACGGCCGACGACCCGCACGCGATGCTCCACCCGTCCGGCAAGTTCATGGTCCAGCGGATGCACCTGAACGCCCGGCTCGAGTCCAAAGCGACCGCCCCGATGCCGTTCGTCCGCGAGACGCCCGCCGCCAGCACGAAGGAGGAGGCGGCCGTGAGTTCGACGGCAGAAATGGGATCACTTTCGACCTTCGGCTGTTCAGAAGTCGCCGGCAGCCGCGAGTCCCTCCCGCCCGCCGCCCGAACTCACGTGTCCGCTGTGCCGCGAGATGTTCCGCGACGCCGTCCTCATGTCCTGCTGCCGGTCGACCTTCTGCTTCGAGTGCGTCCAGCGGCTGATCCTCGAGAACCCGGAGCGGGAGTGTCCGGGCGGCGGGTGCACGAGCCGCCTGTCGCTGGACTCGGCGATCCCGAACAACGCCGTCCGCTCGGCCGTCCTCGGCCACAAGCGGGAGGCCCAGTCGGCGGCGTGGCCCGGCCTGAAGGTGGAGCCGGCGGTCGAGCAGAAGGCGGGGATCTCCCGCGTTCTCCGCTCACTCCCTCGCTTTCAGCCGGCCGTCCCCGCGCCCCGCATTCGAATCGACCTGACGGCCACCGGCCCGCCGCCCGTGATCGCCGCGCCGTCCGCCCGCCGGCCGTCCGCTCGCCCGTCGAGGAGTTCGCGGACGCCGAGGACGCGACCACCCCGCCGCACGTGGAGGACGAAGGTGGGCGGCTTCTTTCTTCGCTTGATTCTTCCGCTTCTTTGCAGCCACGAACTCGCCGAAGCCGGCCGTCGAGTTGAGTCGCGTGCCGCCGCTCTTCCCGCGGATGGACGTCGAGTTGCCGACCGGGAGTGCAGCAGCCGCCTTCCGCGCCCTCGCTGCTCGCCGACTTCTCGCGGCCGCCGCCGTCCGTCGAGGCGGCCGCCGCGTTCTCCGCCTTCAACCCGGCCGGGTCCGTCGGCGCCGAGCGGCCTCCTGAACCTGCTGCCCGACTTCACGGGCGACGTCCTGCCGCCCGGCATGGAGGACGCGTCCGGCCTGCCCGCCCTCCAGCCGGTGGGCGTCTTGGACCCGAAGAGCGGCCGGCTGCTCCGCCCCGCCGCCCACTCGTCGCGTCGAGATCGCCGGCGGGACTCCGCGTCGCCCGACCGCTCGCATCGCCGCCGCCGCTCGCCGTCGTCCCCGCGCCGTCGGCGGGAGGACGGCGCCCATCGACGGCGCTTCCGATCGCCCCGCTCGCCCGCGCGCGCCGCCAAACGCGACCGCCGCGACTCGAAGGACGACCGCCGACATCGCGGCCGCAAGCACTCGCGCTCGCCGTCCGCCGACCGCTCGAAGGCGAAGAAGCGGAAGACGGTCGAGAGTGAGTGCCCGGTGGGTCCTTTGACCACCCTGCCTGCTTGCAGAGGAGGAGCCCGTGGTCGAGGCGGAGGAGCACGAGATCGACTCGATCATCAAGGAGGCCATCGAGACCATCGACGTCACGAAGACGCCGGCGGACGTTCCGCGAGGGCCGTCGTTTCGGCCACGCTCGCCGGCGTCCTCGACGAGGTGGCCGCGCGGGCGGGCGGCGACGCGGGAGCACCCCGCCGATCCCCCGATGGACGTCGCGCCCGCCGGCCGCCCGCCGACGAGAAGAGCGCCGCCACGACGCCCGGCCGCAGTGCGAAGTGAGTTCTCTTTCCGAGCAACCAAGCGACAACCTCGTCCTCGTTGCAGCGACAAGTCGGCGGACACCTCGGACGGGTCGGAGCGACGACGAGCACTCCCGCAAGAGGAAACACAAGAAGCACAAGAAGGAGAAGAAGCACAAGAAAGGTGAGTGCCCCCGCCCTCCACTCACTCCCGCCTTCTCTGCAGACTCCAAACACGAGCGGAGTGATCGGGACTCCAAGAAGAAGAAGAAGTCGAAGAAGCACGAGCGCTCCCACTCGCCGGACGACCGCGAGCGGAGGTCCCGCGAACGCAAATCGGAGCGCAAATCCCACAAGTCGGAGGTTTCTGCTCGTTAATCGCTCACTTTTAGTCACCATTGTTGTTATTTTGTGTGTGAAGAATAAACGTGTACTTTTCGCATGCATTTGGTTTGATCTCGGGAGACGGCGGTCTTTCGGCTTTCATGCCAGCATTCTCGTGGGTTGCTCACCCACTTGTCTTCTTCAACTCCGATCGGTCTCGATTAAGTCGTGTTTATGCCACTCGAAGACTGCAGTGTGTGGAGGGAGCAGACGGGAGGGGAATAATTATGACGTGCGGGGGAGAAACCGGGGCCTGATGGAATGTTTAAAGCGAGCGATTAGAAATGTTGGATCGAACGAACACAGGAGAGGGGGAGGCGAGGATCCCGAGATGTGGGGGAAGCGGGCAATTCGGAGGCGACGGAGGCAAATAGCTGCTTGTTGGGACAACCGAGAGCAATGGGGAGAAATCGGAAGCGGGGGAAGGGGGACGAAAGACTGAACTTGAGGATGATCGGCGACTTGAAACGAATGAGCGAAAGAAACCGAAGAATCGAAGAAACCAGGAAGAAAGAAGCGAGAACAAATCAACGGCGAGAACTACCGAACGGCGCGCAAGTTCTGATTCTTGCTCACGTCCCACGAGTCGCCCATCTGTTTCCATCGGTCGTAGTTGCCCTCCAGCTGGACGAGCAGCAGCGGCAGGTCGGCGAACTCGCACCACACGGTGAAGGCCTCCCGAGCGAACAGGTCGATGAACGTGCACTGCGTGACGGGGATGCTGAAGAGAAGGAGGGATGAAAGGGAATGCCCACTACTCTCCGCTCACTTGCACGTCTCCCGATCGAAGCCCTTCATCGTGACCGGGCAGGCCCTTTTTCGGTCTCCTCGGCCGTCTGCTCGAAGTACTCCTCCACGATGCGCATCGCCCACTCGTGGCACAGCTTCCACTCGCGCGTGGGGTTGTTGATGTCCGCGCACTTGATCAACATTCGGCACACGTTCAGCGAGTTCGCCTCCCGGTTGTCGTCCGAGTCCTGGGCTGGATCTCTTCAGTTCAGCACCCTGCAGTCTGTTCACTCACCGACATGCTCAACATGAGCTGCTGGAACTTCGTGAGGTACTCGAAGTGCTTGGACATGTCCGTGGCTAAACACACTCCTTCTTCACCCGTTCAATCCGAGCCGAACATACCGAGAACCATGTCGATGATCGCCTTCCGCATGGCCGAGAACTCGCTTCGCGGCATCCGCGCGAAAGATGTTGACGCCCGGCTGTGCGAGGGTGAGCTGGAAGGCGAGGGCGACGTGGTGGGACTCGAGGACCGACTGGTCGTTGTAGAGCAAGGCCAGTCGTTGCCGGGTGTTCACAAGGAAAGCGTTCCCGCGGCCGGGATGGTCGACTGCAAGTGGGAGGAGTGGGTGAGCGGAAGAACTCGCAGTCGGGAACTTACGATCGTGGATCGTGGCGGCGATGAGAGCGGCGACCGCGTGCGTGTCCTGGACGTAGGCGGCCACGTTGTCCGCATTCAAGAAGTAGGAGGTCGCTTGAAGGACGTCCGAGCCGTGGCAGGAATTGTGGTACGAGTTGGTCGACTGATAGTTCGCTTCGATCAACGTCAACCACCGGCCGATCGTGTCCGCCCCGCATCGCAGCGTTTCGCCCACGTTCCACCGCTCGAAGATCTGAACACTGCGGTCAGGTCGTTCAATCGAATGAACGGATTGCCTTGACGCCCAAGTGGGCGAGCGGGTGGTGGTCGGTGACTCGTTCGAGCTCGATCACGTCGAACTGCCACGCGTGCTCGCTCTCCAGCGCGTTCACGACGTCCGACGAGATCCGCCGCCGCGTCTCGCTGCCGGAAACCCGCCGTTGGTTCTCGCGGAACGCGTCCACCACCGACCGCTTTCGTTGGCGTGCGGGGTGGTGCAGCTGGAAGAACGGAAGGATTGAAGGTGGAGGCTGCTGGAAAGGACGACTCACTCGTATCAGGCCGTCGTAGTACCCGCTGGCTATCCGGTCGTTGTCGCGGAAGCGGTTGAGCGAGGGCGCGTACAACTCGGAGGCGGAGAGCATTTTGATCGCGTCCCGAATGTGCGCCTGCGTGTCGTCGTCGCACTTGTGGAGGATGCCGTTCAGCACGTTCAGGGCCTGCAACGCGAAGGAGGAGTTCACCTTGGGAGCAGTGGGGAGAACTCACTTCGGTGATGGGCGCCTCGACGAGTGCACTGTTCGACCGGAGGCTCTTCAGCGGAGAGGTCGCGGCAGATGGCGGCTGAAAGAAAGCGTGATCGTCGGGTGTTTGGCGGCAGTTCGCGGAATTCGCCGCCTTTTAAACCGGCCGGCCAGCCGTGTTTTGATCGTGGGTGAACTTTGCGGAACAAAAGGACGGCCATCTGCCCGTTCTTTTGCACAAAATGCCGCCCTTCATTCTTCGCTGCTCGTCGGCCTTCTTTGACAAACGACCGCCCGCCACTCACCATCTGCGGAGCCTCGCTTCACGTACACGAACTGGGAGCCCTGCGAGCTGCTCGGCACCGTGATGCAATGCCACTCGCTCGACCGTCTTCGGTTGGCCAGCTGCAAGTGCACGAAGAGGAGTGAATGAAAGGCAGTTGGAGAACGTACTTGAGCGAATGCATGAGCGTTCGCGCTGCCGATGCTCCCGCCGCTCGGGGCCAAATTCTCCACTTCCGAGGCGAAGTGGGCGGACTGCGGGGTGGTCGCCCCGGGCGAGGAGGAGGCGGCCGGGTGCGGGCGGCGGGAGGGCGGCGGCCGTCGTCGTCGAGGTGGTCGGCGTGACGGCCGCCGGGTCGGCTCGGCGGAAGCGGCGGGGCGCCGTTCAGCGCCTTCAGCCGCATCTCCGACGCGTCCGTCCCCAGCACTTCGGTGCGCGAGCGGCCGGTCACCACTTCGTAGGCGCGATTCACGTACTGCACGACGGTTGCGATCGTCGCAGATCTTGATCGGCTGCTCGGCCTCCTCGACCACGGCGAACAGGGCGGGGATTGCGCGCAGCCGGGAGATCAGACGGCCGAACAGCTCGCACGAGCTCGTGTCCGTCGAGGAGTAGAGAAAGAACTGCAAGAACAGGTCCGATCATAGACATCCCACTCTTCCAGCCGCTTACCTTGATGGACATCCGCCTTCCAGAATGACCGCAGCCGCTTCTCCGTCGGGATCCGATCGACGAGGACGGCGTAGAAGAGTTCTTCGCCCTCGCTCAGCGACTTCAGCGACCTGCAATGCGGGAGTTCAGCGATGCGAAGGGTAAGGCAGTTGTTTTTCTTCCCGCACGTGCAGAAGAATCCCTGGTGCAAAGCAATGAATGAATGCAAATGAGGAGAGCGCCCTAATTCCCGCGTTCTTTGCGCCCGCCGCCCAGCTGCCAATTTTCTCACGACTCCGCCCGCCCGTCCAAAGGTCGAGAACGTTGCGGAGTCGTGTGCAAAACAGCAGAGAAGTGACGTGATGGTCGATGAGACGGCCACGAACGGAAGAGTGCACTTTCCGAACGTCCTTTCATCAAACAGAAGAAGTGAACTTACGATGCGACCGCCGCCAAATCGGGGAGCTTTTGGTCCAAAAGAACGACCGCCGGCTTCGCTCGCTGGAGTTCGGCCTTCGCGTTGGCCGCCGTGCACGAGACGACCGTCCACTCGCTGCTCTTCAGCTTCTCGACGAACGCACACGACGCACTAGTGGAGGGACCCGGCTGGACGTAGAGGGCCTGAAAAAAGAGGAGGTGATTGCCGATTGAGAAGGAAGTGGTTTGTGTTAAGGTTTTGCATTTCGTTTGTTTCTTTCGGGTTAGTTCAACGGCCTCCCCGCCTACCACTTTGAACGGCTTCAAGAGCATCGGACCCCAGCGGTCGAAGCGATCCGCCGCCCGGCCGCCGTCTTGGGCGTGGTTCAGCGGCGAGGCGGCGGTCATCACGAGGAGCGGCGTCTCGTCCATCAACGGCTCGTCGTCGCCGCCGCCCGTCGGATCGCCGCGGCGAGGAGCCCGTCGACGACCGGCCGCCGACGGGGCGCTCGGCGAGGGCGAGAAGGAGACCGAACGCGCGACTTCGGCCGTCGGGACGCCGCCGACCGAACTCGTGGGCTGCCGCTGCTGGAGCTGCGGCGAGGCGGCGGTGGTGGGCGGCTGGTTGGCTCGCGGGTGCCCTCCGCAGCACCATCTCATCGTTCTGCGGATGGCCCGCCCCGGAGCGCCGCCGAGTCGCGATCGCTTGGCCGCCTCGTTGTCGACGCTCTCCACCCGGTTCGAGGGCAACAGGTGGGTGGTGTCCGCCTGATGGGCGCCAGTGCCACTCGTGTGTTGTGGCTGGGGCGAGGAGAAGGCCAGCGACGCGGAAGCGGAGTCCAAATCTTGCAGCGAGCAGGACGCGTAGATGAAGGCCACCGAGTCGTGGTCGCTGAAGCGCGTCGTGCGGGGCCCGATCACGGCCGACGGGGAGCGCGGGGCCGCGGGCGGGTCGTCAATTTTGGACGCGGCGACCGGAGGGCGGCAAGAGGGCGAAGGGCGAGGGCCGGGCGTTGGCCGGCCGCCGGATGTCCGCGGCGTCTGCTCGACTGCAAGTCGAAACCGTCGAGCAAGCGAATCCAATCGATGCGCGCACAACCGGCAGTTCACGACGAGACGAAAGCGAGCAAGCGACCGTCGAAAGACGATCGAAATCCGATTAGAATCGAATGTTCCTCCGGAATTCCACAACGAAGAAGTCAAATGCTCGAGCAGAGAGAAGGAAGAGAAGGAAGTCGGCTGGAAGTGACCCTCGCCCAACGGTCAAAGTTTGCGGCCCGTTTGAATGGGGCCAATTGAGCGGCCAGACACCCCCGTTTTGCAGCAAAATTCGCGTTGCAACCGACGGACATCCGCCGTCCACTCGAACCACGAACCGGAGATCGAACGGTTGGAACGATTGGAAGGGGTTGATCGTAAGCAGTGATCGCAAATGGAGCTTCCCTGTTCATCACTAATCGTCCCTAATAGCTGCACACGTGTTCTCCACGTACAAACGAATTCCGCAAGAATTCAATTAACGAGATGATTGGACGGCTGAGTAATCGGCTCCGATTGTCAAGAACTCCAATCGACGGACGGAGGCGAAAGCGAGAGCGGGCGTGAATCGGGCGGCGATTGCCCTGAATCACGGCCGACCGTTCGGCGCTCGTTCGAGCGGCCAGAAGGCGCAAATCAAAACAAATTAGCGCCATCTGGACGGTCCTTGCGGAAAGTGCAGAGCAAGGAGTCGATCCACGAAAGAAGGAAGTGGAACAAACCGAAAAACTCGCAGCAGAGAGCAAGAAGTCGAATTAAAGCGAGAGCAAATTGGAAGCTGCAGTGAGGAGTTCGGATTCAAAGGCCGGAAGAGAAGACTGCGGCCTCTCGTCCCCGCAATCCATCATCGTTCCGCCGATTGCTGCCGCCTTGTGGCGAATTGCTCGCCGCCCGGCCTCTTTCCGTTGAATTGGGGCCAATAAGCTGGGCGACGGATGATGGGCCGACATGCGCGTCCTCTCGCGTCCAACACGAGCCTCCGCTCTTGTTTCCATTCATCCCGATCATTAGAAATTCCCCGCCCATCCGACGATTTCCCCACAAGCAACAGTAATCAGCGGTCGAGGGGCAGAAGCAGCAAGTGATGTCAGACAAGAGCAAAACAAGCCCTAGCCTTAACCAGACAGCCAGCAGCATGCTACCAGTCCATCCGCGCCATCACCGATCGAAGCTGCCAACTACACACTAACGGAACTCGGCGAGAATTCCTCCACTTCCTTGCTGGTTTGATCCCCGCATAAAATGACGAAGAAATGACATGGACGAACGGAATAAAGGCGGGGGATGGGCGGCCGGGATCGTCCGCATTTCGCGTGTAATTTGTTGTTTTATAATGAGGGGACGACGAGGGGAAGGAAGGAGGACGGAGAGGAGGCGGTTGGACGGTCGGGCCGAAACGAGCGGCCGCTTTCGAAGTAAGTCGTTTAATCGAATTCTTCCTTCGCGGAATTAACGCCCGCTTGGGCCGTCCGTCCGTCCGGCCATAACGACGGGCCGCTTCGCCCGAATTCGTCCAAACCGAACGGCCCGCCACTTCCCCGTCCGTCCGCCTGCTGCCCGCCGTTTGGATCAAAGAAAAGAACGAACCGTCTTCCTCGCGCCAATCCTGAACTCGTGCATGCTCTTTCGGTGGATAGACAGAGGAATTGGTGGACGTTTCGGTCGGAATTCCGCAGAAGAAAACGAAAACGGCGAGCGGGAAAGTTTCGGAGCACTCGGCCCGCTGATTCACGCGGCCGTCGCCGAACGATCGCCGAGGAATTCGGCCGACCGAACGGGCGAGCGGGATGTCGAAAGGAGGCCTGTCGATGCGAGTGGATCCAATTCGAAGGACACGCCCCCGCACTCTCTTTATCAAGCAGCAAAGATAATAAGGCGAGGGACCACCGGATCGTCGTCGCGGAAGGCTGCCCGCTCGTGACTCACGCTCGCTTGACATCACCGCCTTCGCGGCTTCAATTACAAAAGAAACACTTCTTGTGACGCCCCATCAAGACGTCAGAAGCGCCCGCCCGCCCGCCTAATGCACCCGAACGACCGCCAAAGGAATTGGAGACGACGCCCGTGTTTGAACGCCCCGCCGTGTGCTCATCACGGGCACCGCACGGGCAGATTGTTAACTTCGACGGCCGAATCCAGCGAACACAAAGCCGAGGCGGGAAACAAGAGGCGGCCGGCCCGTCGACGACGAGCAGATTTTCGGTTGGAGCGCGGCGAAGAAGGCGCAGAAGACGAGCGGAAGACAACAAAAAGTCAAGACTCGGAAGTCCCCCCACTGCCGACCGCCCCGAAGTCCCAACGGAGAGGTCCGTTCACTGCAATTTGTTCGCCTTTTCGGCACTTTTTACTTTCTTTGTTCTCCAGAATTTAATTTCGCCTGCCGGCCCATGAACTCGGCCCCCAACTCGCCAAGTGCCGGCCGAATACAAAAGAGAGCGGGCGGAGATCACCGGCCGAAGGGCACCACAAGCAGCTGGCGGAAGGAACGGAAGAGATCAGTCGGGAGTGAAAACAAAGGCCACGAGTGATCGGCTGCAGTTATCACATCATCGCCCAAACGGCGGCCGTCGGGCGGCCGGGGGGCGGCAATTCGGCTCAAAAATCGCGAAATTGAGGAGCGGATGGAAGGCGGGTGACGTCAAGCGTGCGTTCGGCCGCCGCCCCGATCCCGAAGACGAATCGACCCGTCGGGCGGCCCGGCCGCACGAATTTGCAGCGAAATCGGGCGGCCGAGGGGCGGCGGCATGATCGCGTCGATCCGGCGGCCACCAGTTCGCATTCCTCCGCTCGATCGCCGGCCTCATCGACCAGCCAAAAGAGCGGCGGTTCGCGTAATCTCTCGCGGCTTAGACGGCCGCCAATCCGCCCGCAAATCCGCGAACAAGCGGATGAGCCGCGGTTCGACGCAATTTGCATGTTTCCGCCGTTAATGAGTTCGGCGCAACACTGGGCGGTCATTCGGACGTAACGAAGCCGAGAGGAAGTGCGGAGGGATTCGGGCGAAGAAACACGCGAATTCCGCGAACAGCGGCCACAGAACCCAACCCCCGCAATGGACAACAAGTGGGAGGCGTTGCGTACAGTAATGAAAGGAGAGGACAACTGTGCGGATTGAATGGAATCCCGCCGCCCGCCCGTCAGACGCCATCAATAGCCGGCGGGCCGGGCGGCCGCTTGTCGCCGAAGCGAGGCGCGAAGTCAAGAAGCAAACAGACGACCGAAAGCAACAATTGAGGGCGGAAGGATCCGCTCGCGTGTCGTCCGCATATTTGGGGGGCCGCCTTCTTCTTGGATTTCATCTGCCCGCCGCCCGTTCCGCAGATTCCCGCCCCGAAGGCGTCCATTTGGCGGCCGCCAACAATCGCCCGCCGAAACCCGATCATCGACGACGGAGAAAACGGCCGGCTAATGGAAACAAATGGGCGGCCGGCCCACTCCAACGGCTGACCGCCGGCTTCCAGCAGACGATCGAAGATTCGCCGGAGTTCGGGGCAATTAACCGACTGCCCGTGAACGTAATCCGCAACAGCCGGAAGCGCACGCAAGAGATCGCCGAGTGATCGCAGAAGCTCGGGGATTAGACGGCCGAACAACCGGGCGGTGCAGGGACGAGAGAACACTCCAGCACTCAATTAAAGGCGAGAGTAAACACTCTTGCAAAGAGCAGACCGAAGGACGTCAAAAAGTTCAAAAAAGGGCCTCCTTGCAGCAATCCGCGTCACTTGCCGCCCGCTTCCGCCTCCCCGACGGCGACAATGCGGCCGGCCGCAAGTGGGCGACAAGGCGGGCAGGCGGGCGGATTGAATCCCGACCCAAAAGCCCGTCGCGGATCCCGGCCGGCCGAGATGCGCAGTTCGGCGGACGGCGAGAAGAAGCGGCCGGCGGCCCGGAGCGGAAGCGGCCGTCCAGCCGAAAGAACGGAGAATCGGCGGGATTCAAATTGGAATCGGCGCTTGTCGCAGCGGATTCTCGTCATTCGCGCGCGAGAGAGCGGACGGCCGGCCGGACGGGCGGCCCGCCTAATTGTGAATAAGCAAGTAATTCATGAGGCCGCCCGCCGCCCGCCCGAAACGCTCGTTGCTCCACGAAAGCGAGCATTCCGCCAGCCGGCCGCCGTGCAAGAGGTGCCGAAAATCGACGATTATTGACGCCATTTCCGTACGGAAACAATCAAAAGTGAGGACAACAAAGAAGGTAGTCACGAATAAAGGCACGTAAGAAATGACTACAGATTGTAGGGAGAACGCGCGAGATGCCGAGAACGCCGATTTGTCCGCATTTCCGTCGTCCGGCGGACCGGCGGGCGGGGACGCGGAGATCGCGCGTCAATTGCCCACAAAAAGTTTTCCGTCCGCGTTGTTCGCCCAACGTCGCGTTGGGCCCGCGTTTCGAAAAAGCGGGCCGTCGGCCGGCTCGTCCCCGTCGCCGCCCAAACAGCCGCCGAAAAAGCGAGTGCCCGTTTAGCCGCTGGCCACCGCCCGTCAGCCCGCGGCCGCCGCGTTCGAGCGAACGAAGAAGCGGGCGGCCGGTCAGGCACGGCTTATTACTTGCCCCGCTCGCTCGCCTCGCTTATTATCTCGTTTCCTCCTTACTTCCGAGTGGACGGCTGCAAGATCGTCGTCACTTTGCAGCCTCCCTCGACACAATTTCGAAGGGCGTGTGAGTCGTGTCATGAGCGAGCGACCGTCCACGTGGTCTCGCCTCGTTCTCACGAGCCCCGCGCGTCGACACGAGGCGAAGAAAAGAACTTTGATTTCCGCAAACAAACCGGCCGATTGCGCGGATTCGTCGTGCGGTCGCTCGATTCGTTTCTTTCTTCTCGTTTCGGTTCGAATGGATCAAAAGAACTCACTTTCTTGCGGGAGCCCACGCCGAAGTCCATGTGCGGGGCGGCGGAGGTGGAGGCGCGGGGCTCGTCGACGGCCGGCCGCGGGCTCTCGCTCATGTCCGTCGTCGTGATGGTGAGCGGCGGCACCTCGAAGGAGCGGGGCGTCAGGTTCGGATCGTGGGCGAGGAGGTCCTGCTGCTCGCCGCGGGCCGATCGGTACGGCCGGCTGCGCTGCAAGGCGGCGGTCAGCGAGTGGAGGGCGGGCGGCCGCGGGAGGCGCGTCCAGCACAAACAGGTGGAGAAGAGCGAGGAGGCGGAGGACGTGGAGGCCAGCGAGCCCGCCGTCGTCAAGCAGGAATCGGTGCGTGCGAAACAGGACGGACACGCTCGGCGCAAGGGCATCCCGCCGCCCGCAGCCGCCTGAAGTCGATCGGATTTTAGGCGCCGGAATACCCGCAAGGTCGACCGAACGGTCGTCTTTTGGCCGTCCGTGGGATTCTGCCGCCGGTTTGAATCAAGAATTGCGCAAAGCGGCGAGTCGGCGGACAATTCAGCGCCCGCACACTGTGCTCCTTCGGCTAATGGACCCGGGCGGTCGGTCGGGGAGTTCGGCCGGCCGGCAGCTGTGGGTTAATCCACTTTCCGTCCCCTCAAGTTGCTCGATGGCCGCCGGTTTGCTCGCGTAATCGAAATTGGGCCGCGGGCGGCGGCGATTGCAGCGGGCGGGTTCACGGCCAACAAGGCGGGAATTCAACCTGCCGCCGTTCGGCTCGTGGGAATTGCGCCCCCCCACCTGCCCTCCGCTTATTACGATTTTTAAAGAAACATGGGGATTTGCTCGAGCGTGTCCGTCTGTGAGAGGGCAAGAGAAGAAAGAAGATAGTAGTCGAGAAACCAATCAAACTGCACGACGCAAACACGGAAAAAAAGATTGAAGCCGAAGCGAAGAAGACACTTCATTCCCAGCGTTTCAACTCACTTCTCCGTCCTCCATTGCGCCCGATTCGTCGAGTTCGCAGTCGAGAGTGGCGGGGCGCAAATCGAATGAGCGCAAATTGAATCGAGGACACGCGAACGGGCGGATCGGAGGTCGTCGCGGAAGTCGAAAGTGCGTGCGGATTCGCGGGCACAAAGGTGCGAGCCGAGAAGAAAGGATGATTGGCAACAGGCCGGCCGGCCGGACGGAACGGGCGGAAGTACGTGGTGGAAGGGAATGCTGTGCGAAGCGGCCCGTCTTCTCATGCCCTCCGAATTGCTCATCCCCGCCCAATCGACTGGAAGCACCGAATCGGGAGTGGAGTGGAGCGAAAAAAGGCGGCAATGCGGCCGTTCGCTTCGATTCCCAAACACAAAACTCCCAAAACAACAGCGGCGAATGACGGGGATTCAAACCAAACGGAATTCGGACCACTCGCCCAGCCGAAAGAACCGGCCGGTTGACCTCCGGGTCGTCTGCCCGCCGGCCGGCCGTCTGATAAGCGGAGAGAAGACCGAATTCCGTCGACAACAAACGACTTCTCACCGCCTATCAACCTTCGAATTTGAAGTGAATTGCCCGCGGATTGCTGGCAGCAAGCAGTGGGGAGTGAGCGGAAGGAAGCAGTCGGCGGATGATGAAGCCGAGGGAAGAAGTCCGCATAATCCCGGTGGATTCCCGGCCTCCACGCACTCCTTTCTTCTCTCGCTTAATCTCCGCTTCTTGGATGGCGGCCGACCTCCGTTCTGCAGCCTCCTTGTCGTCGTCATTCGCGAGGAACAAAGGCGGGTGTTTGCAACGAGCAGGCGGGCTGCCCGGCAATTAGAAGCCGCTTGTCGCCTCCAAACCGCCGGAATCCCGCCGGCGATTAAAAGCCGTGACGTAAAGGCGAGACTTCTCGTCCTCCCACTACGTACTCGTGATTACTCATTCCTTCATCTCTGCGCGAGTGAAATCCGATCGCCCGAACGAGGGGATCGAAGTTCAAAGAAGAAATGGTTTCGATTTCTGCTCATCGGCATCTTGTTTTGCAAGGAGAACAAGCTGGGGCGATCGGCAATTAGATGCGGTGAATGAACAAGCCAATTGATAGATGTAAACTCTAGGAGCAGTGCTTGTTGTAGGCAGGCCGTTAGACTTGTAAACTGCGATTGCATAGCGACCATTCCCTTCCTGTCTTTAAGTGTAAGCAACAAGTAGGGAGCACTGTAATCTTTGCACCCCCGGTCGCTCAGATCAAGTGCAAAATGAAGTGTCGCTTCAAGCTTGTTTCATGCCTTGTCCCGCAAACAAAAAGAAGAGCGGCCGACGGCGTTCGAGAGAGCGAGCGGGTGGAAGACGGGCGGGCGAGTTGGCCACTTGTTCCATCGCGTTTGATCCGCCCGCCCGGGGCGAGAGCGGCCCGTGCGGCGGGCAGAACACGCGAGAGGAGGCGGCGGGCGGCAAAAGCCGTCGGATCTCCGAGGCCGTCCGCAACTTCCGATCTTTTCGCCGCTTTCCGCCGCCTTGCCGCCCGCTCCGTCCGCCGAACTCGGCCGATCGGTGCCGTCTTGCAACAATGCGGATCTCGACCGCCGTTCTCCTGCTCGCCGTCCTCCTCGCTGGAGCGGTGGTCGCGAAGGGCGGCAGCAAGAAGAAGAATCGCTACGCGACGGTCGCCGAAGACCCCGCACCGCCCCCGCCCGAGCCGAAGCCCGCGAAAGCCGCCGCTCCGGCCGCCTCGACCGCCAAGAAGGCCGCCAAGGCCGACCCGCCCGCCCACAAGCCGGCGGCCAACGACGGCGGCGAGTTCTCGATCGAGGACGTGGACGAGGAGGGGATCGACCACATTCTGAAGGACTCCTCCAAGAATCTCGTTGTGTTCTTTTGTGAGTCCACTTCTTTCTTCTTCGTGAACCTGTGGCTTGCAGACGACGGCCGCGTGAAGTGCCCGCAATGCTCGGACGCGCTGTCGGAAATCGAGGAGATCGACGACGACATCGAAGGCACGGGCTACATCGAGGCAATCCACTCAGTTCTTTGCTCTCCGCTCACTTCTTCTTCTTTCTTTAGGTGGTGAAGACGGACGACCGGCGGGTGGCCCGCGAGTGCGGCGTCTCCACCTTCCCCGCGATGGTCTACTACCGACGAAAGAACCCGATTCTCTACGACGGTCGGCAGTCCCTCCTGTTCGCTCTTTTATCTCCTTTTTTCAGGTGAATTCAAGGACTCGGAGGTCGTCCTGCGGTGGATCCGAAGTCACGACGAGGTGGTCACTTGGGATCTCACGGACTTCAACTTCGAGACCCGCACGGACGCGTTTTCGCCCGACGAGGGCGCGCTGGACTGGCTCGTCATGTTGTTCGTTCTTCCTTTTCGTCTTCTGCCACTCACTTCTGCTCGTTAAGCTACGATTCGGAGGATCTGGACTGCGCGGCGTTCGTGCCCACGCTGGAGACCGTCGCCCACAAACTGCGGGGGCTGGTCAACGTGGGCAAGGTGGACGTGGACGGTTCGTTTCCGTTAAGATAGGAGGAAGAACTTCCCTCTATCGATGCACCTGTCTTCTTTCTGCGATAGCTGGAGTTATTTGTGGCGTTTAATTTGAGAATTTGTGCATTCAGCCACTCATCCATTCTCTTGTACCGCTTTTCTTTCTGCAGAGAACGACGACGTGGCCGAGCGGTTCCGTATCGACGACAACCAGTGCCCCGTCTTCATTCTGTGAGGGCACCGTGAATGACTGGAGAGAACGAAGAGGGGATTGCAGCTTCCATCGAGGCAAGATGTTCCGCTACTCCGATCCCGCAAAGGACGTCCGCGGGTTGACCAACTTCGCGCTCAACAAATTCAAGGACCAAAGGGGTCATCGGGTGCCCGAACCGCCGAACGCCCTCGAGAATCTTTACGAACACGTGAAGGAGCGAGCACTGGAGTTGGTGGTGAGTGGTCGCACTGATCAACAACGCTTGGTTGTTCGCTTGCAGGAGGATAATCACATGTTGAGCATCGTGTGCGTGAGCGGCGCCATCCTGATCATCACGATCGCCCTCTTCTTCAAAGCCGCCCGCATTCGGAATGCGAACAGCGGGAGCACGAGTGGGGCGGCCGAGAAGAAGGCGTCCTGATCGTTCGAATGAGTAGCTCCATTTCGTGATTTGTTTCTTGCCTCCCCTTTCCATGGTGCGTGTTCTCCCTCCCAGTAGTCATTAGAACTCTCTAATTCTGATTAGGATTCTATGTCTTTTACCAAGCTGTGAGTGGTGAATGAACAGAAAAGAACTGATGGAGCGATCTATTGTTCGCGTTCAATCGTTGCGCGGCGTCGACTCTCCGGCCTGCCAGATGTCCGCTTGCTTTGGAGCGGCCGCTCCTTCCGCCGCTTCCTGGCCGCCGGCTGTCGTCTGCTGAAATAAGCAAAGGGATGAGTGAGCGGTTGCAGCGGAATGCTCGGCTTTCCCAAGACTCAGTTGCACAATCAAAGTGATGCGAATGGCCGGAGCAAGGGTAAAAGAAAGAGCAGGTGGACTCGAACGAATCGGTTTTCGAGAAATCGGAAGTCATTCCAATTTCTTCGCCTAATCACCTGCAATTCCCCCTCTTTCTCCACCGGCCGTCACCCATAAGAAATTTGCGAAAGGGCTAAAGAATCACGGGTTTCTTTCCCAACTCATCAATATTCCACCCATTGGTTCATTTGCGTCATGGAGAACCTTTCGACACAGTAATCCGCTCGAGGAACTCACGGCTTCTTCCTCGGCGAGTCGTTTCTGCTCCTCCTCCATCTGCTTCAACTTCTCGAGGGCCTCGGCCTGCATGCGCTCCAGCTTCTCCAGCGTGATGCTCTTCAACGGGATCAGTTTGGGCTTGCAGATGACGGGCGCCAGGGCGATCTCCTTGAAGAGGAAGCCGTTGGGCGGCCAGAACATCTCCTTCATGCCGTCCCGCGAACTCGTGGCCTTGGCCGCCCTGTCGATACGCTCGAGCAAGTGGCTCATTCGGCTGAAAGATGTCACGATTACCGCTCGAACGTATCAAGGAAGCCTGCCCACTCGAATCAAAACAAATACAATTTGGGTGGGTAACGGGAAAAATCGCGGCCGACCACAAAGTTATTAGCGAGAAGAAAGCGGGCCCGAGGAAGGAAAGGGCAGATGTCTGACGGCTCGTCCACGGCCTCCGTTACCAGTGGCAACACGGTGAGACGACCAAGACGCCGCCCGTCCACCAATCGAGGCGTTAAAACGGGCGAGCGCGCGGCGACTTTCGTCTTTTCGTCGGCATTCGGCCGCTCGGGTTCAATTCGGGCCGCTCACTCATCAGCCGGCGGCCACACGTGTCTACGGTACGCCCGGTTTCGTTGAAGAGGTTGGTTTGTTCGCTGATTGTTGGAGGTCCACTGGCATGTTGTTCTCTCCTTTCAACGGCTACGGACACGCGATCGAATGACCGCCTACTTTTGAGGACTAGATCGCGTGTTCGGTGCTTTGAGCGAGGTTGGTGGTCTTTCGGATTTCTTTCAACACAATCAATTGACTATCGTGTCTTTCTGGTATGTTTTCTCAAGGCTTCAATAGAGTCCACACTTAAAGTAGTTAGCTTTGCGTCGTGTGAAAGTAAGCTAAATACACTCGCTAATTTCTTCATTTTATTCACGGTTTACGGGCAGAAATGCGCGTGGAGGGAACGCAAATTCGATTGTAAAATTTCGACATTCCCGCGATGTAATTCGGGCGCCTCCGATCGCCTTCCGACCTCAGCCGGGCGAACAAAACGGCGGCGAGGAGCGGAGGTCTTCTTTGCCTCCCGCCCGCCCGCGTATCGATTGTTTATTCGTGTGTTCGGTTGGGAGGGAGCGGGGAGCGGCGGCGGCGGCGAGCGAGCAGAGCGGGGATTCCTTCGTCCTTCCACGACCTTCTGTTCGCTCTCTTGGCTTTCGGGGCGACCGAACGGGCTTTCCTCCACCTTTTCGGGGTTAATTTCGTGTCCAATTCGGCGGATCTGCGCGTGACACGCGTTCCGCCTCCTCTTCGGAGTGTTCCGCTCGATCGAAAGCCGGATTCCAAGCGGACGAAATTTCGAGCGGTTTGTCTTTCGATTTTAATTTTCCTGTTATTTTGTGATTGTTTCTTTCTTCTTTCTGTTGAGTTGCAGACTGTGACCGCGAATTGAAAGAATTGCCCGAATTCTCTCGGTTTGAACGGGCGGAACGCTTTTGGGCGGCCGGCCACGTCGTTTCTTTTGTTTCCGAACGGGCGACCGCTTTTGGACGAAACGATGCCCGAAATTCGCTCCTTTCTTCGCCCAACAACTCGTGATCTCTTTCCGGAATTTCCATTCGTTGTTTCGTTCGTATTTCTTCTCGCTTTCGACTTTATACTGTTCTCGATGTGAAGCTTTAGATTGGGCGTGTACTTTCCTTCTAGTGCCTGATTCAATTCTACCAACCCTTCTCTTTCACCTGTCGTCCGTGTTGCTTTCTTCGGTGGCCATTCGCTTCCTTCTCGCTTCTTGTGGCCGCTAATCCGCGCCGTCCTGCGGGCCGTGGACGGCGCGTGAGGCCGAAAGCGTACAATTTGCGCCCTCGTCGTTTGATGAGCGCGAAGATAGTCGCGGGCCACGCGACGGCTGGACGGCGCATCTTCGCTCTTTCTTTTGTTCTCAATTTAAACGGTTCGGAACTGCCCTTAAACGTTTGTGGTCGTGAGTCAAACAGCCGGCAGGAAGACGGGCAGATGATTCGTGCTCGTGTTCGTCACTCCGGGCGAGCGTCCCGATTTCTGCGGATCTTCCGAACTTCCGCATTTGGAGCGGCGGTTTCGAGGAGGCCGCACTTCGCGGACGGCCGGCCGCCTTCTCGGCGTTCCGTTCGAGGACGACGAACGGGCGTTTGTAATGCGACCGAATTGGACGGCGGGCCGGCGGATTGCCGACCGCTTTTTTGGCATTTTGATGTCCCCGGCCGCCCTCTCGGCCGCTCGGCTCGGCCCTCCGGCCGCGGGCCGCTCGGCGGGCCTCGACGTTGTGGAGACGGCGCCCCTTCCGCCCGCTCCCTCGCCGCTTTCTGCTCGCCGTCCGAACTTTCGGCCGGCCGCCGTTTTCGCCTCGTTTCACTCCCGCGTCTGCCCGCTCGCTCGCCGGCCGGCCACCCGTCGAGTCCGAAGGCGGCCGAGTCGAATCCGCCCGAATGCCGTCCGCCTTGCGGCCTCCGCGCCCCGCCGCCCCGTCCGCCGCTCGGGGGCCGTCGGCCGTCGCTTTTTTGGCGGCGGCCGGCGGGCGGGTGGCCTGCCGAGCGGACCACCTGATTTGCGTTGATCCGCGGCCCGCTCGGGGCGAAAAAACGGCCGTCGAGTTGGCCTCCCGGCGGCCCTCCCTCGTGTTCCGAAAGCAAAAACAAATCCGATCTCGGGCCTTTCCGCCCGCCCGCCCGCTTATCTCTCGGCCCTCCTGCTCGCCGGCAGCCGCTCGGCGAACTTCGCGAAGTGCCGTCGGGAGCACGACGGCGTCCGCCGGCCGCTCGGCCCCCGAAGGCGGCCATTCGAGCTCCTTTGCGCGCGAGCGCCCACGTGTTCGCGTTTCGCAAGGAGGCGACCGTCCGGCGAGCACGTTGTCGGGCCGAGAGCACGGCTTCCAGAAATCCCGATCGTTCCGCCCGCCCGCCTTGCAGCCGGTGATCCTCGACCTCGCCCTCCGTCCTTCTGCTCCTCGTTCCCCTCCTCCTCCCTCCTTTTTGTAGATTCCGACGATGTCCGCACGAAACGAAGTGCGCGCGTATTATTTTCGCAATCCCCTCGCCGCCCCTCTGCTCATCTTCTTCCCCACATCGCGCACGAGCGGAAGGTGGGGCGAAGGAGGAAGGAGGGCGAAGAAAACTTTCGCCCGCTCGAACGGCCGGCCGGAGCGGGCGGGAGTGCGGGCGGGCGGGCTGATTGATGCCCAACTGCGCGCTTCCGTCCATTAATGAGCGAACAGAAGCCGTGCTGATCGTCGACCGTGAATGCGCGCGTGAACGTGAGGGAGGGCGTGTTGTTTGCTCATCTATCGACCGATTAATCACCTAGACACCTTTAGATTTAATTTATTCCATCCGCACTCCACACACGGCAAAACTGGCCGCTTTCCTCACGCCTTCGTCCCATCGGGCCACGACCATCCGCACCGATCGGCGAAATGATGAAACGAATGCGCGCGGTTGACGTTCCAAAGTTTCGGCGCGTCAAAAATCGCGGCGCTCGTCTCGGGGATTCCGTTTACTTCAGGTTCGTTCCTGCCACTCGTTTCTCTTGTGATCGTCGATTGGTTGCAGCTCGAACGGACTCATCTACGCGAAACTCCTGCTCTTGTGGTTCAGCTGCATCCTGTTGGACCTCCTGATCGGGTTCCGTTTCGAGCTGCTATGGCCGCTGTGGCTCATGATCCGCCACTTGTACGACGTGTTCCGCGTCCAGACGTTCGTCTCTTCGTTTCATTACTCGGTTCGTTGCCTCCCGCTTTCAATTGTTGTTGATTCTCGCGAATTTCAGGCGTTCTCCGTCTTTTTTGTCTGCATTACGGCGACATCCGACCTGATTTGCTATTTGTTTATTCCGGTGCAGGTGTTGATGTGAGCCGAACGGAGGGATTTCTGTTTACTTACTCGATTCTTCAGGTTTATTGCGAGTACTTACGTTTGGATCCAATTCGTCTATCAATCGAGTGAGTTCTCCACATTATTTCCGGTCTTTAGTCTTGTGTATTGCAGATGATCGGGGTTTCTGCACGCCCTCGTTCTTATTGTGGGGCCTGTTCGTGGGCTTCGAGTACCTGGTGAGGTGCCGCTTCGACCAATCCACCCTCTACTTGACCCGCTCGTCGTGGATCACGGCGGGCATGTTCTCGACGGGCACCGGTGGGTTCTGTCCTTTTATTTCTTTCATTCGGCCGGCGAATTGCAGAGAGCATCATGCTGGGGAACGCGGCGGACGCCTCGTCTCGCTTCGAGATCTACAAGCCCTTCGCCGCCCATTGCCTCGGCTACCCGATCGTGACGCTCGGCTTTCGCGTGAAGTCGTTCTTTTCGTGAGTTCTCCTTGTGTTTGTTCCTTTCATTCGTCTGTTCGGTTGCAGAAGTTGGAGACTGAAACGGCGACGGTTGGAAGTGATGAAGCAAAACGACGTTTACTACCGACTGCTCGCCGAGGCGCTTCCCGCGCCCTACGAGGGCCGCTTCATCGCCTCGCACAAGCAGTTGGCGTTGGAGAATGGCGGCAAGTCTCCACTTTCTCCTCCCATTTTATTCTCCTCCGTCGTTTGCAGAGTTCGAACTGGACGACGAGCTGCAGTCGGAGAGCGGGGCCGTGATCACGAGCCAGCCCACGTCCTACGCGGCCGGGGCGCTCGGCGCGGGCGGCGCGGCGATCGGGGCGGCAGGCGGCGGCGGGAGTTCGTCGACCGCCGCCGCCCTGCCCCCGTCGACGAACCCGATCGGAAGCCGCAAGTCGCGCGCGCCGACCATCTCCGCCGCCTCCAAGACGCACTCCTCGACGAACGTGGGTCGCGGGACGCCCGGCGGGCAGACCAACGGCGCGTGCGTGGGCCCGTCCAGCTCGAACGGCGTGTACGGGGCGAGGCGGAACGGGAAGGGGAGCGACGAGCAGGCGCGACACGACCAACTCGACGGAGGACGGCGAGGCGGAGGAGGCGAGGAGAGCGGAAACGCTCCTCACTCGTCGCCCAGCTCACCCACCGCCTCTTTTGGTTCATCCGGCTGTTCGGACAAGTGGGCTACGAGCTGGTCTTCTCGCCGCTCTGGCGATTCGTCACCGAGTTCCGCCCCTCGTCTCTGCTCCGTGCCGGGGGGGCGAGGAAGCGGGCGGGAACGCGGCCGACTCCTCGCTGCTGGACGACGAATCCGACCGGGAGGACGCGAAGGGCGACGCGGCGACCACCGCCAAGCGCAAGTCGAAGCGAACGCGTGGCCGAACGCCCGCCGTCGGCGTGGAGCCGCTGGGCAATCCGACGGCCACGCCGCCGGCCGCCAAGCCGCCGAAGGGCGAGGCGAACGGGAACCTCAGCGCGAATCGCGACGAGTCGCCCGCCCTGAGCAACGCCGAGGCGACGCGGAGCGAGCGGGACGAGAGCGCGGACGGCGGCGAGTGGACGCGCAACGGGACGCCCCAAATGAACGGCCGACTGCGGGAGAAGGAGCGCGCCAAGCTGCACGAGAAGTGCACCGCCCAGGTGGCCAAACTGGAGGCCAAGATCCAAACCGAGCGGGAGTCATCGCGTCAACTCATCCGCAACTTGGAGCAGGAGAAGTTGATGTGAGTCCCCTGCCCTCATTGCTTCCATTCCCCTCGCTTCTCTTGCAGCATGGCTCAAACGCTCGGACGGCAGAGTGCGGAGCTCAACGCGCTGAAGAGTGCGGAGGCCCGTGCATCAGCTGACCTGGACCTTTTACGCAATCAGGAGAGCGCCCAGCGGACGGAACTCGCGCAAATTCGCCAGCGGTTGAACGACGCCGACCAGCGCGCGGAGACCGCGAACCGGACGGCCGACCGCCTGAAGCGCGAGATCGCCGCCCAGGCCAAACGGACGACCGCCGCCGAGCCCGCCGCGAAGAACCGGCGTGGCGAGGAGGCGCGGTCGGCGGCCGGCACTCCCGATCAGACGGCGTTGCAGCGGGAGGTGGAGCAACTGCGGGCGAAGATCCAAACGATGGAGAGCGAGCTGTCGAGGAGTCGGGTGATGGCGAACAAGCTGGAGCGCGAGATGAAGTCGACGAGCGATGCCGCCAAATGCGCGAAGAACTTCAAGGAGAAGGCGGCCAACGGCGAGCTGGCCGAACAGCTGAAGGTGAGCACACCCGCTTCCCATCACGCATCTTCCCTCTTCCTCCTTTTGCAGGCGGCTTTGAACAAAGTGGCGGACATGCAGCAGGCGAACGCGCGACTGGAGAAGACGCTGATGGCGGAGAACCGGCTGAAAGTCGACCTTTTCCGCGCTCTCAACGAGTCCAAAGCGCAAGTCGAGATGTTGAGCGCTCAGCTGCGCCAATTGGGCGACTCGAACGCGCTGGGCCTCAGCGGCGACTT
Source organism: Aphelenchoides fujianensis (assembly GCA_024699865.1). Classification (NCBI taxonomy): domain Eukaryota; kingdom Metazoa; phylum Nematoda; class Chromadorea; order Rhabditida; family Aphelenchoididae; genus Aphelenchoides; species Aphelenchoides fujianensis. The sequence continues at coordinate 359,221 of JAMPIO010000101.1, forward strand.
CGAGAGCCCGCCGCTGCCCTCGTCGCTGGTCGCCTCGCTGGCCAACGGCTTCGGCTCGAACAGCAGCTCGCCGGCGACGGTCGGCGGCACCCAATCGCCGCCCTCCTCCTCGTCGCCCCACTCGATCGGCGGCGTCCAGTCGAAGTCGAGCACGTCGCTCACCGAGGAGCTGGACGCCTTCTTCCAGTCGAACGGCGGTCATTGGTTGGTTCTCTCCTTCCTATCGTCTATTGCATTCCGTTGTTCGTTCAGGGGTCTCGGCAGCTTCCCGCACGAGCACGACTCCTTTTCGCGCAACGCCACGCCGTCGACGAACGCCGCCGCCCAGGCGTTGGCCTCGCAGCTGAAGGCGGCGCACGGCAGTCGAAGCAACTCGCCCACCTCCACCGAGCTGTTCTTCATCAACGGCGGCTCCAACGGCGCCACTTCGGGCACCTCGAAGAGCAATCCGCTGGACTTCGGCTTCGTCGGCGCTCCGAAGATGAACGTCTCGCCCTCCTTCCACTAGTCAGTCCGCTCTCCTCGTCCGTTCGGCTCGTCCCTCCCGCATTTCCTCCCGTTCGCCTCCCACTCGTCTCGTCTAACGTTCGTCCCCGTTGATCCCCGCCCCTCCTTCTTGCAGCAAGTAGTTCGCGCCCCCACCCCTCCCCTCCTCCCAATTGTTGTTTGAGTCTGTCGTTCCCAAGATCTCTTTATTACCTGCAAACAAAGCAAGTAATAAAACTTCACAGAAGTCCGCTCGTTGAACGGAAAGAAGGGAGTATCGGTCTAACTGGGGAGACTATGAAGCGTTTAGGTCTCGTAGTCGACCAGAGCGGGGAAGTAGAGGGTGATCGGATAGTCGCGAGCGTGCAGGCTCGGGGCCGAGAGAGTGGCCGCAAAGGTGCCCGCCAGGATCACGAACGAGAAGGCGACTAGCAGCAGGCGGTCGACGATCAGCGCCATGAAGCGGTAGTCCGAGCGGATCTGAACGTTCCGTCCTCTTTTCGATCGACGAGAACTCACGTCTTCCTCTTCGTTCTGCCGTTGGAGATCGCGTTGAATGTAGCAAATGTTCTCGATGGTGTGTCGCACTCGGCGCGTGAACTCCCGCTCTGCTCGGCTCAAGCGAGCGGACGGGCGGCCTTGCGGTTTGAGCGGCGGGTAGGAGATGGTCGCGCACTGGAGCTGCCGCTCACTCGACGCCTTTCTGTTCGCGAAGTGGTCGTCCAGCACTCGGAGCGCGTTCAGCGCGGGCATTCGCTGAAAGAGAAGGAAGTGAATGAGAGGGACTAGTGCGTACGTTCTTCCGCTTCTTCAGTTGACTCGGCTGTTTGTAGACGAAGAGGAGGTGGCCCAAGCAGTCGACCACCAACCACCGCATCCGAGGCGACATCGGCCGCAGTCCCTGGTGGTGGATGTTGAGGATGCCGACCGTCAGCACGACCGAGAGCGTCACCATGAACATCGTGAAGAGCAAGTAGCGGGCTGCAGCGAAAGGAAGGTGAGTGGATTGAAAGGACGGGATTACCGATCAGTGGGGTCGCCGTGGAAGTCGGTGGGATTATTTCGATCTACACACACGATTGAAAGCCACCCTTTCGTTTGTTTCCTCACCAACAGCAAAAAGAAGACGGTGAGTGAGACGAGGACCGAAACGGAGAGCGTGATCTTGTTGTGCGATTCGGAAGGCAGGTAGAAGACGAACGACGCAAGAGTCGCTATTCCGATGCACGGGATCATGAGGTTCATCGTGTAGAACAACCAGAAAGCCCGCATTGCAAGGAGAACGAATGGTAAGAGCACGTACTTTCGCCGTCTTATCGTCACGTCGTACGTGATGTCGATGGCCTGCATAAACAGACGTTTTGGGACGTAATTTTAGATGACCGTGTTTGTTAATCGCTGACCGCAAAAGATTTTGCGATTTTTGTAGCGGAATTCGTAAAATTATGTCAAATTATTCGTAATTTTATTTCCCCGTTCCGTCCCCGTTCCTCGCCTGCGACGGGGAAGGGAATTACGGGGATTACATTTCGGGAACGGGGATCCGAAATTTGGCGGGATCCCCGGGGACGGGGAGGAAACGGGATTGGACCCTACCATGAAGTAACAGCAAGGATAGCTGGAATTACAAACATTAAGTACCGCTTCTTTCGCTCAAAAAATTCTGAACAACGCACTATTTTTCGTGTCGACGCCCGACGATGGAGAGCAAGTCGAACTCCACGCTCTCTTGGTACTCGCTAATGTCGATCCCAAGGTCGACTTTCAGCTCTGCAAACGGGAGTACAAACGAATGACTAGAAGAACAGCGGCCACCCGACGATCCATCCGGCAGCGTGATGTTTTCGACAAGGTCAGGCGGTTCGGGCTAGAATCCGCTCATTTTTCCTGTTCGCTTCTTGAAACAAACGTGGATCATGTCCAGCTCGGAGCCCGAGTACGTCCACGAGCTACAGAAAGAAAGGAGTGAGTGAAGGATGAGTGGGTAAGCGGGAACCCACCCGAACTTCAGCTCACACGACTGCATGTCGTACGCTGAACAAAAGTAAGCAATAGATGATTTGTGCTCTGTTGCCTACGGAACCACTCGGTGTCGATCACGCATAAAGAATCGTAGTGTGCGGGTGGCATGTACTCGATGCTCCCGTTCGAGTGGACCTCCGCCTTTGTGATCGTGCTGGGCGTCGGCCGGCCGTCCGCATTGTTGTATCTGAACAAGCGACAAGTGAGCAGAAAGAAACAAGAGAGAGACGCTACAGGATGATGTCAGGCAGCCAAATCCGCTCGCCGGGAATGTGAATTCGCGTCATGTTCCCGTATTGCTGCAAACCGCACTCAACAGACCGCAAGCGAATGGCCTGAAGCTCACCTGCGGGTCCCAACTCAGCCGGTAGTCCGTCCACACGTGCCGCAGGAGGCCCGAAGTGCGGAGTACTTGGCCCTTCTCGTGCTGAAATCTCCGTTCCTTCCTCCCTCTCTTCGATCGCAACGAACCAGGTCGAGGATCTGCAGCAGCTTGAACTTGAAGGCGATCTTGACGGCGTCTTGCGGCCGACGCACCGGCCGGAGCAAACGATCGTAATCTCGCAGGAGGTCCTCGAACAGCCGATTTCCCTCTCGACTTCCATTCGCCACCGCGATCAAGACTAAACACGCTTATTTGTCGAGTAGATCAAACAGTACGTACAAAAGAGTAGAACGAGGACGTCTCCACTTGCAACCATCGTTTTCGTAAGAATGACGTTTTCTACTTGTAGAGTGGGCGGGAAACGACGGTCCCTCGGGATCGGAGGCGACAAATTTAATCGTCGCTTACTCACTTTCACGCCACTGTCCATAACAGATGGATGTTGACTCAATTTACGGGTCTTCCGAATTGCGCAAGGAGGCTGTTGCGTTCGCACCGGTCTGCTTATTTGTGCGAGAAACAGGGATCGCTTCCTGCGGCGGCTCCTGACGCGAAAGAGGTCCCGTCCGGATTGGCGAAACGAGGCGGGCGGCGGCTATAAAAGCGGGCCGCCCACTCGCCGCCCACCACTTCGATTCGATCGACCGAAAGCGATGAGCGCGTGCCCCAGCGACGAGGAGCGAACGGCCGCCACTTCGGAGGAGTCGAGCGGCGAGTCGCCGCCGCCCCACACGCCGAGTGCGGCGGGCGACCGGAAGGACGAGAAGACGCGTGAGTTCTGCCTTGGGGACTGGCCTCTGATCGCCGCTCCTCCTTGCAGCCGCCCACGAGAAGCCGGAGGGTGTGGAGGTGATCGAGCTGCAACACTTCGTGCTGGAGGGCGCCGCCGCCGTCGGCTGGAAGCTGCCCACGCTGCAGCCGAGCCGCCGCGGCGTGCTCACCATCCGCCTGCCGCACGACCTCTCCGTCGAGGTGACGCTGGAGGGCGACGTGCGGGTGATCGGCAAGGAGTTCCAAGTGAGTGTGCCCTTCTCTTGCCGTCCACTCGCCGCTTGCCGCTTGCAGGTGCTCTCGATGGCCAACGGGAAGCAGCTGGGCATCCTGCACCCGTACGGCCGCCTGTTCTGCGACGAGCAGGAGGTGCGCGCGCTGTTCTCCGAGCGGCCGCTCCTCCGCCGCGGCCGCCCGCGCCCCGACAGCCGGCCGCCGAAGCGCGCGGAGAAGGCGGCCGGCGACTGCGCCCTGCCGCCGCCGCTCTCCTGGTGGTTCGGGCTGGAGGCGCCTCCGGAGCCGCCCGTTCCGCCGCGCCGCCGTCGGGGCGGCCGGAAGCAGCGCGGCGAAGCGGGCGGCCTGGAGTTCCGCGCGCTGCTCCGCCCCACGGAGATCCTCTTCGGCGCGTCCAACTTCGCGCACGCGGTGCACCTGGAGGGGAGCCGCCGCCCGCGCGTCCAGCCGGCCGCCGTCTTCCCGGAGGTCGGCCTCGACTGCCTGAGCGCGCTGATCCACGCGCGGGACGTCCAGCCGAGCGACGAGGTGCGCCGCCCGCCCGCCCGCCCACTCACCGCCGCTCGTTGCAGAACGCGGCCGCCTGCCAGCGCTGGATCGACGGCGCGCAGTTCGAGCGGCTGCTCGCTCACCAGCAGGCGGCCATCCAGCTGACCGTCGGGCCCGTGCGCGTGCGCCAGAAGGCGGGCGGCGGCGTGGAGGTGTTCGCGCCGGGCGGCCGCCACCTCCGCTTCGCGCCCGAGCAGGTGGAGGTGAGCGTGCGGGTGCGCGGCGTGGAGGCCAGCTGCCGGGTGAGTGGCCACTGGAACAACCCTTCACTCCACTCCGCTTGCAGAAGCACGGCGTCGGGCACTTCAAGTGCGGCCGCCGCCGCCTCCACACGAGCCGCAGCGGGATCGTGGTCAGCGACGCCAAGACCGCCACCTCGATCGACAACTTCGGCGTCCTCCACTCCCACTAGATGGTTGTTGTTGTTTGTGGAATAAATCTGTTAATTTACTCGATTGGCGACAAGGGAATAGAGGCTCGTGTTTATTCTCCTCACAGCGGTCACTTGCTGAGCGACTCCCTCGACAGCGACAGGCGCGAGAGCACGGAGGACGTGCGGGAGCTCGAAGCAGAGGAGCTGGCGGGCGAGGAGGTGGGCGAGGGGGCCGGCGTGACGGGCAGCGAGGTGCTCTGCGGCGTGTGTTGGGGACGCGGCGGGACCGTCTGCAGGAGGGCCTGGTTGAGGCAGTCGGTGCCGATGCCCTTCATCAGCGGCTCCTTTTCCTTGATGGTCAGTGGGCGGCTGCAAGGCGAGGGTTGAGCGGGCGGGCGACCGGCGGACTCACGGCTGCTTGGCCGCCTCGCCGCCCGCCGCGCGCAGGATGGACGGGCCGGGCGGCGGGTGGCGGCCGCTCTCGAAGCCGGCGGCCATCTCGGCGGCGAGGCGCACGACGTCGGGGGCGAGCGGCGGGTCCGGCGGCTGCCGCTTGTCGGTCGCCAGCGCGATCCGCACGGTCTCGCGGGCGGCGTCCGCGACCGGCCGCTCGAGCAGCAGGACGGCCGCCTTGTCGCGGCGGAGGACGTCGGCGAGGGTCTTCGTGAATTCTGCAAGCGGGCGATCAGAGCGGTCGGGAGGGCAGGACGCACTGGGCACGGAGGTCAGGTACTCCTCGTTCACCGCCAGCACGCAGTCGCCTTTCTTGCACGCTTGGGCGGCCATCGTGTTCGGGTCGACGGCCGTGATGAACACCTGCAAGCGGGGAGTGGGCAGTCGGCGGGAGAACCCACCTTTTCGTTGAAGCCCTTCGCCTCCAGTCCCAGCGAGAGGTTCGAGTAGAGGACGAGCAGGGCGCGGTGGTACTCGTAGCCGGGCACCATCTCGTAGTGGAGGGCCAGGCTCTTCGTGGGCACGCTCCAGATCGGCCGCTTGATCGTGAAGGTGACCTGAACGGGAGGAGTGAGCGGGGAGGAGCGGGAGGCGCACCGAGCCGCCCGTCTTCCGCAGCTCGTAGAAGAACAGATGGGCGTCCTTGCGGTTCATCTTCTGCCCGTTGATCGCCACGATCCAGTCGCAGGTCCGCAGTTTGTCCTTGAGCGCCGGCGAGGAGACGCGCATCACGAGCATCCGCTTGGACAAGCCGAGGGGTCCCTGGGAAGCGGGGATCAGGGCTGGTCGAGGAGGACGCACCTTCCCGCTGATGTCCGCCTTGTCGAGGTTCGCCTCCACCTGCACGTCCTCGAGCATGTCCGCGGGCACGCGGCCGCCGAAGCCGAGCTCCTGCACCGCATGCTCCGTGTTCTCGGTGGCCGTCTGCGGTTTCTCGGGCGTCGCCATCGCGTGGGGAGGGGTGGAGGAGTGGGCGCGCTGGTCGGAGCTGCTCTCTTTTATAGCCGCGGTTGATGCAAATCGGGTGGTCGTTTGCATGCTATAGAAAGACGGCTACTGCCGGAGCGGCTCGCATTCTTCGCTCCAGCCGCTCGCCCGAATGGCCGCCGACCTCGAGCAAGCGGCCGGAGTGACGGCGGACGGCTGGGCGGCCAACTTGGAGGACTTCGAGGTCCACGGGCGCCTCGGCTTCGGCTGGTGAGTGGGCGGTGGCGGGAGTGACGGCCGGCTGCAGGTACGGGGACGTGTTCCTCGCGAAGAACCGCCGGCGGGGCGACGTCCAGTGCGTGCTGAAGACCGTCCGGCTGTACCCCAGCAACCGAAAGGCGTTGGTGAGTGCCCCGCAGAGCTCCCCGTTCACCTGCCCGCTGCAGAAGACCGAAATGAACGCGTTCGCGACGCTCCGCAGCCCGCACCTGGTGGAGGTGAAGCGCGCGTTCGTGCAGTACGGCGTCCTGTTCGTCGCCCACCCGCTGCACGTGATCCTCGAGGACGTGGTCGGCGTGCTGCAGCCGTCGACCGTCCTGCCGAGCCTCCTGTGAGTGGGCCGCCCGCCGCTCACTCGCCGCTTGCAGGCCCGTCCGCCTCTCGACCACCATGCCGCTGCCCGTCCTCTGCTCGCTGGGCGGCCAGCTGCTGCACGGCCTCCGCTTCCTGCACGACGAGGGGCTCGTGCACTTGGACCTGAAGGCCTCCAATCTGCTGCTGGCGGCCGACGGGGCGCTGAAGCTGGCCGACCTCGGCGTCTCGCAGCTGCTGCCCGCCGCCGACGCGCCCGACTTCCGCCGGCTGGCCGAGTCGCAGCGCTTCCTCGCGCCCGAGGTGGCCGTCGGGGAGCCGTTCGACGAGCGGGCGGACTCCTGGACGCTCGCCCTCTGCTTCCTGCAGCTGGCGTTCGGCGTGCGGCCGTTCGACCTCGCGGAGCCGGCGGACGGCGCCCTCACGCCGCTCGTGTTCGCCGTCAACGAGGAGGCGAGTCGCCCGGCCGCCCGCCTGACCGCCCGCTTGCAGCACGTGCCGCTGGACGCGATCTTCCGCCACGGCCGCCTGCTGGAGGCGTCGATGCCGCCGGCGATGCTGGACTTTGTGCGGGCGTGTCTCGTGGGCCGCGCCGACCGCCGCCCCGCCCTCCGCGACCTCCGCCGCCACGAGTTCGTGCGCGGCTGCGTGGTCGACCGCGAGCTCGTCGTGGAGGCGCTGCTTAGTGATCGTGAGTCCCGGGAATTGTCCGCTCGCCCACTCCTTTTTGGCAGAAATGCGGGCGAAGTACGCGGCCCACCGCGCGCTGGTGGTCAAGCGGCAGGAGCAGCAGCTGGATCGCGCCCTTCCGCGCGTCCCGTGGCTCTCGGACGCGGCCGCCGACCGCTTCCCGCCGCCCGGCCCCACCGCCCTCCTCCACGTGGTCGCCTTCGAGCCGCAGTCGGCCGCCCGCCGCGAGGTCCACTTGCCGGTGGACGCGCAGCTGAAAGACCGCCTGCTGGACGACGAGCTGCGCCTCCGCCTCTTCGAGTGGGTCGACGGGCGCTCCTTCAGGTGGGCAGACGGAGGAGAGCGCTCACTCACCCACTTGCAGTCTGCACAACTTCTTCCAACTGTCGGGCGCCGTCCTCCGCCTTTTCGGCGAGTACAAGCAGCAGCGGGGCGGACTGACGGCCTCCGCTCTCACGCTGCACCCCGACCCGGCGGTGCGCACGGGCGGCCTCGAGCGGCTGCAGGGCCACGAGTTCGTCTTCCTCGTCTACGTGCTGGACGCGCAGTCGGCGGACGCGGCGGCCGAGTGGCTCGCGCGCACGGAGCGCCTGCTCGTCGCCGCCCGCTACTGCCCGCCGGAGAGCCTCGTGGACCGCGCGTGGCGCCGCCTGCTCGCCCTCGTGAAAGCCGTCAAGCCGCGCGTTCTGGTCGCTTGAGTTCGGCAATAAACGGGAAGAGACTGCGGTTGCTTGGCGTGGAGGAAATAGACGTTGAGGAGGCGGTTTGACGGCAGCAGGAAAGATCAGGAGGAGCAAAACAACACGACTATAGTGGCAGCAAGGCGTCCTGGAGTACGTCAGCTTCTTCCTTGTGCTCTACTGCCCGAAACACAAGCACGGAATGCTCGTGTGCAAGGCGACGGCCGCCGACACTCCGCCATTAGCTCTGGTCGCCCATCCCTCGTCCGCGAAACGAAACAAAGCACTCACACACAAGGGTACTCGGTCGAATGACCCGCGGGCAATGCGGTCACCACGTAGGAGCCCCTGCACGAACCATCGGCGCCCACTCCATCGCTTGCAGCCGGCATTTGTCCGCTCTCCGCATTCACGATGAAGGCGGCCGATCGTCTCCGCTTCCACTCCCGAATGGACGCCCACTTCAAGCGCGGGATGCCGAGGAACGTGGCTCTTAGCCGTTTGGCCCTGGAGTTCCGCTCGAAGTCCGTGACGCCCACTGCAATTCGGCGCCTCTTCGATCGTTTGGCCGCCACCCCGCCGCCCGAGCAACAGGATGACGCGCGGCAATTTTCGTGGTTCCATTCACATCGATGCGGAGAGGTGGAGGACGGGCGTGTGTTGGATTTGAGCACTCGATTGGGTCGGCATTCGCTGGGTAGTCGTTACGTCGTTTACACTACGGAAGGAAAAGCAACCGTTCATATTTTGGACCTGTTTCTCATGCGGATGAAGTGAGTGTTTTGTTGTTGTCGAGCGAGAGTAGTTAAGAGTTGCAGGAAGTTCGACTTTGATTTGTCCACCATTCCGGACGGTCGGTTGGGGTCAGAAGAGAACTATCACAGCCGCTTCGAAGTTAACTGCTTTTACTTGCTTGCTCCGTCGCGTGCAGCTTTCGTCTTGTGGGAGTCGAGCAGACCGTCTTTTCTCGCATTTGCACACGTTGACCTTCAACGAGCAACGATCAAAGTCAAAAACTACCGCGAAGTGGCTACTGCGGATTATTCTGCTGGTTTCGCGCGTGCTTTTTGCTCACGGTCGTTCCTTGGGCTGCCGAGTGTGGACTTGGCCTGGGAAGCAGAAGACCGACGTTTCTTCTACGAAATCCTCGAACTGGACGACGACCACAACGCCCGATCACTCGGCCGCATCCAACTGCCGGCTTTGATGTCCGAGAGCGTGGCTCGCGACGGCCGGCTGTTCGCCTTCCCGCGCAATCGGTGGACTGGATTCGTTGATGCCAAGAAGCTCCTCGAATTCACTCCACCCAGCAACACGCCCGTCGAGCACCGACTCGAAGCCCCACCCGAACTGCTGCCCCATTTTCCGGCAAGCTCACTTCCCTCACTCCAATCGTTCGTTGTTCAGGAGTACGAGTACCAGAGCGTGTGGCTCAAGAACCGTTTGCTGGTCACCTTCTCCAAACGGAACGCCCCGAAGAAGAAGAGCCGTCTGTTTGCCTTCGATCTGGACGAGAAGAAGTGGGCGTTCACGGGCGTCGAGTTCCCGCTCGCCGTCAGCCACTTGATCGCTGGGGACGACGACATTTTGATCGTGCGGGTGGGAGGCGGCAGGAAGAAGAGCTCGTTCTACCGCCTGCCTATCCGGTGAGTTGTGGGGATACTCGCTTGATCATCTCTCTGCTCACTGTTGCAGACGCCCCGACTCGCTCGTGAACATCTCGTGGATGACCGTTCGCTGGCGGGCAGAGTTCGATACCTCCTTCTATCTGGCCGCTTTGCAGCTCCTGCCGCCGCATTCCACATTCAAGCAATCCCTCGAATTTTGATTAATTTCTTGCACTTTAACCCTTCCTTCTCATCACTTTCGTATTCGCTGAATTCACCAACCTGAGTGTCGATTTTGCGGCGTTCAGCAAGGAGACGATTGTTTGTTCTCATGATTCATCGATTCGCAACAACAACCCGCCTGCTCCACTCGAAAACAATGACGTTTGTTGTTGCCCGCGGTCGCTTACTCGGCCTTCGCCGAGTCCGCCGCCGCCGCCGAGTTCGCCGCCGCTCGCGAATTGCGCAACAGCGAGGTCCGAACGACGGGTCGGCACCAACGCGTGCAAGTGATTAAGAGTTTATTCCACGACTCGGCTCTTACTGCTCGCAACCAATGATAGTGGCCCTAACAGAGGGCCGTTTGGGATCAGAGGTTGGGGAGTTGCTTGCGTGGTCTCGGGCGTTCCGCCCGCACGCCCGTGACCGGTCCGTTCAGCTTAGCCGCCGAAGCCGTAGAGGGTGCGTCCTTGGCGTTTCAAGGCGTAGACGACATCCATGGCGGTGACAGTCTTGCGCTTGGCGTGTTCGCAGTAGGTGACCTGAACGGAGGCAATAATCAATAGTTGTTGGTCGGAGGGCGAGATTCACGGCGTCGCGGATCACGTTCTCGAGGAAGACCTTGAGGACGGAGCGGGTCTCCTCGTAGATGAGGCCGCTGATGCGCTTGACACCGCCACGGCGAGCAAGACGGCGGATGGCTGGCTTGGTGATGCCTGAACGGAGAAGACGGATAAACGAAAAGGGAGAAGCGCTGGGTTCACCCTGGATGGCGGGCTTTCGAGCGCGGGGCCGACGCGCCCCCGACTGCCCTCGGCCGCCCGCGGCCGCCGCTCCCGAAGGAAACGACGTGCCGAAGGACGGGCCGATGTGGGCAGCCGGCGGTGAGCGCCGGATGAGCGGCTCGGAGGCGCCAAACGCGGGGCGGCGGACGAGGACGAGGGCCTGTAAGAAACGTGGGAAATAAGAAGACGAATCTCTCACCGTTTCTCCCGCACGTCGAGCGCTCTCCTGGACCACGATCCAGTCGGCGGGCGTGAGCTCGCCGTTGCGGACGAGGGCCTCACCCTTCTGCTTCAACTCGTCGAGCGGAGCGGACATTTTGGTTGGTGCTAGTTCTTCACAAGCGTGATTTCTCCCCGTCCGTCCACTCTTTTATACCCCCGTTCTTCGGCACATCTCTCGTGTTTTCGTTTTGAGAGCTGCTTTCGTTCGTTCGCCCATTTCTTCCATCAGGCGCACGCTTTCCGCCTTCGTTTTCCCTCCGCCATTACAAGATCATGCTCTCTGCCCGACTAACAACTCCTATCATTGTTCAACATGTACAACAAAGTGGTTTATTTGGATGAACGGTGCATTAAATAGACGAGGGAAGTGGCTTCGAACAATCAACAATACAAGAGAAGGGCGGGTTTAGAGTCGCCAACGCTGAATCGTCGCGGAAGGCAGGCATAAATAGAGGGATCGCTGGAGGGAGGGCGAGTATCCTGTTCAATTAGATGGGCTTGATCTTGAAGTGGAGGCCCATCAGCGAGAAGACGAGGCACTTCAGGTCCTGCACGAGGTAGTAGAAGCAGCGGAGGCCGTCCGAGTCCTCGCTGTCCTGCACCTCGATCAACGAGCCGATCTTGCTGCAACGAGAGGAGTGAGTGGGCAGGCAGGAAGGGGGGCACTCGCCTGGTGGTGAACGAGACGTGCTCGTCGCCGATCAGGATCTCCAGCTCCTGGCGCCCCACGCGGTCGGGCTCCGGCCACTTCGAGTCGTCCTCCTGCAAGCGAGTGGGTGAGTGAAAAGAGAGAGAAGTGAAGGACAGACCATCAGAATATCCGACTCCATGACGATGCGCTTGAGTTCGGCGAGGACGGACTTGGAGACGACGCACTCCTTGCGGATCAAGGTGTCGTTCTTGTAGTTGGAGTTGTTCGCGTAGCGCAGTTTTCCGTCCGGGCGGAAGTCGAACTCCAGGAACTCGTGCCCGAATTTGCCCCGATGGCCCACGTAGTAGCGGAGGTAGAAGCGCTCCTTGGACGCGTCCTTCTCGCGGTCGCCCGACGCCGCCGCCGTTCCGGTCTCCATCTCCACTTCGTTCGACATCGCTTCGCTGCGTGAAGGGCTTGGGGAGATTCCTGCAAGCGGGTGAAGAAACAAATGAATGGGAAGCAATCCACCACAAGAAGGTAGTGAACTCGCGTCCTGAACGCGTCTTTCCGCTTTCCCCCGTCCTTCGGCAATGATTTTATTCCACGAGCACAAAACTTCGATTAAAAAACTCGAAATCAATGAGAAGCAACGAAAATGCGAAGAAAAATGAGGAGCCGGAGATTCGGTGGAGGGAGGAGGATCATCGACCGTCGATTGGACGGGGCAGTGGGCGGCCTGCAATCAACTGTTGCCTTCAATCAGGGGAAGTCGGGTGCTCACCGTCCGCTCAGTCGTTCCGGTTCCGCTTGACGTCCACGTCGAACGGAGAGCCGGCCCGCTTGAAGGAGTGGCGATTCCGGAAGTCGCCGCCTTCCTTCTCGTCGTCGTAGTGCTCGCCGTTCTGCTGGATCATCCCGTCCACGAGGGCGTCTGCAAGAGGAGAGGTGAGCGGGCGGAGAGGGCGGCAGCCTACCCGGCAGTCGCTCGTCCGGGTCGGCGGCATCGATGGCGGCCGTCCGGTCGATTCGGGCGGTCGGTGTGGCTGAACGAACGATCGAATGAAAGAAGACGGGAAGCGAGTCCACTCACGTTGCATTTGGACCGAGGGGGCGTTCAACTGCCGAAGAGACTCGTAGATCTCCAGTCTGCAAGGAAAAAGAGTGCGTGGGAGAGAAAGGGCACTTACTTGACCTTCTCCAGGTACTCTGGAGTGTTCGAGTTGGGCATATTGGACGGGGTGATGTGCAGCTGGAAGTCGGGGCCGTAGTAATCGACGTATTGATTGTACGGAAGGTCTGCAAAGAAGAGGGATCAGGAGGGAAAGAGAAAGGCGGGGACTGACTGTTGGACAGCTCGACGTCCAACGCGACGGAGGTTTCGTACGTCCAGCAACGGGCCACGTTGCGGATCGTGTAGCCGCCGCCGCCGAGCATCATGATCGGCACGTCGTACTTTTTGAGGAACTCCAGACACTTCCCGTGGCCCTTGACCGTCAGGTTGAAGCAGCCGAGCCGGTCGCCGGTCAGCGAGTCCGCCCCGCACTGCAGGACGACGACGCTCGGTCGGAAGTGTCTGAAAGAAGGAGGATGAGGATTTCCCACTCGTCCGTCCACTCACTCCATCACTTTGCCCATGACCGGCGCGAAGATGCTCTCGTAGGTGGAGTCGTCGATGCCGTCGCGGAGCGGGAAGTTGAGCGCGTGGTAGCGGCCGGAGCCCGTCCCGATGTCCTTCAGGTCGCCCGTGCCGGGGAAGTACTCGCCGTACTTGTGAAAGGAGACGGTCATCACGCGGTCGGTGGTGTAGAAGGCCTCCTCCACGCCGTCCCCGTGATGGATGTCGATGTCCACGTAGAGCACTCGCTGGTGGTAGTTGAGCAGCTCGAGGATGGCGATCACGATGTCGTTCGTGTAGCAGAAGCCGCTCGCCTCGCACTTCTTCGCGTGGTGCAGACCGCCCATCCAGTTGATCGCGATGTCCGACTCGCCGAGGTTCAGTTTGGCCGCCGCCGCTGCAAACGAGGGATTCAACGGAATGATTGGAGGAAGGGGAACGAACCGATGGAGCCGCCGCTGGAAATCTTGCAGAATTCGTAGAGGCCGTCGAACACCGGGCAGTCCTCGCCCACGTTGAAGTCCTGCATCGCATTCGCGTAGTGGGAGATGTTGTCCGGCCGGATGTTCTTCAGGAAGTTGATGTAGTTGTCCGAGTGGAACATGGTCAGCGCCTCGAAGGTGGCGGGATTCGGCCGCTGCAAGCCGGCGGATGAACCCGAAAAGAACGAGGGAAACTCACGAACACGTCCAGTTTCTGGTAGACGCCGTAGGAGACGAGCAGGTCGTGGGTCATGCGTATTCGGTGCGGCTTCATGGGGTGTCCCTGGCCGTAGTAGAAGTTGCCCACATCGCCGTCGTAGAAGTAGGAAATTCGCCGTTTGGCCGCCATTCCGCCCTGCAACCAGCGAGTGAAGGGTGGGGACGGGGGACGGGCGACGACCTCAACACGAACGGGTGATTAGAACGTAAGAATTCGCGGAAATGAATTCGTTCGGTTTCTCCGCAAAACCCCGCTTTCGCAAACACCCGCCAAAATCCCAAAGAGCGCGGTGGGGGGAGTTTGCGGCGGCGCGCGCTGACGCCTCGGCTTTCGGCGACTCCCGCCGCGACTCTCTCCGCCGACCGCCTGCCTGCCGTTTTGCCCCGCTTGCGCAAGGACGGGCAGGAGCATCCAGAAGACGCGCGGGATGAACGGAGAGGCGGCCGTCCTCGATTTTTACCGAATGAGCACCTCCGAGGACACCGAGAAGGTCCAAGTGGTGAGTCCCGTTTATAGAGATCCCCACAATCCTTATTTTCACTTGCAGACGGACGACGCGGCCGCGGCCGGAAAGAGCGAGCAGGTGCGTCCACTGCTGTCTCTCCAGTCTTCTAATTTCTTTTCGTTCAGCAGTGGTCCCAAGGCCAATCGTGCTTTGCGCCCTACGCGGAGGACGGTCGCTGGTATCCGGCGATCATCGTGAAGATCGCCGGCCCAAAGTGCCACGTCGTGTTCACGGATTACGGCGACGAGGAGCACGAAGCGCAGCTGGAGGAGCTGCTGAGGTTTGTCTCTTCCTCTGCTTCGTTCTACTCGATCGTTTGCAGCGAGTCGGACGTGGTGAACCCGGCGGAAGAAGCGGGCACGGCCGACGCGGACACGAGCATGGAGTTCGACAAGGCGTACGAGCCGGCCGCCTCCTCGTCCTCCGCCGACCGCATCAAACGATCGCCGGTGGTAAGCGAGCAGTCGGCTGGTTGGTTTCATCCTCCGAATTGCAGAAATCCGCCCGTCGCGGTCCCGTCCCGCCGCCCGCTTTCTGCCCGCCGCCGCCCGAGCTGTTCGCCAAGCTGACGGCCAACGGAGTGGACGAGAAGACGAGCCTCACCAACATGCTGATGTCCTGGTACATGGCCGGTTGGCACAGCGGCTTCCACGAGGTTCCCGCTTCTGTCCACCTCATCCGCTCATCCTCTTTCTTCTTCAGGGTCAAAAGGCCGCCCGCTCCGCCGCCTCCGCTCCGAACGGCCTCAAGCGTGGACGAGTGGGCAAGAAATGACGCCTCGGGGATCGAAACTCGAAGCTCGTGCTCAGTGCTGTTACTCCTGATCTTCGTTTTGTTATTAACGTTCTCCCAAGTTGTTTTCAATCGTTTACTTTGTCATTTTCTTGGAATAAATTCACCTCTTCCCGAAGAGCGGAGGAATCGTTTATTTGGGCGACAAGACACAAATGTGAGCGGAAGAAGGTGGAGGTTGGTGGGATGAAGGCGATCGTCCTGGCCGCCGCTCACTTCAGGCCTTCAGCGGATCGAATTTGACGACCTTGGAGCCGCCGGCGGCGTTCTTCGCGTCCTCCTGCGCCTTCTTCTCGAGGGCGGCGGCTTGTTTCTCGCGCATCCCTGAATCGAACGTTCTTTCAACCGGCCGAACGCGAGTTTGAGCCCGCCGCAAGAAGTCCACTGCTTTGACGAAAGGAATTGAAACTCGTCCCCAAATCAGTGGACTTGTTGCGGTGGGCCCAAAGACGCGCGTGACCCGTCGACAGAAGCCTTACGTTGTGCGTCCTGCTCCATCCGCTTGCCCTGCAATCGACGGATGGGTACAAGGAGGATGAATGGAAGGGAACTCACGGTGTTCTCTCCGTCCTTCTTCTTGCCCTGCTCCTGCTGCTTCTTGAGGTTCTTCGCACGGGCGAGCTCCCGTTGATTGCCGCCTGCAACGAAGAGAAATTGGATAGTGGTGGGACAAGAGAGTGAACTTACGAGTCATTTTGTCGCTCAAAATGCAGCAGAAATAGCGAACGCGCACGCGCCCCGCCGGCGAATCGCTTCGACGCGCTTCTAGAAACGACGACCGATGAGTGAGGGGGCGAATTGCACCGCCGGCGAGCGCGTGCACGAGGCGGGCGACCGACCAGTCGGCTTTCCGATCGCCCGCTCGCAGCAACGAAGAAGAAGACGGAGGATGGACGCGATCGCCTCGAGGCGCCCGAAGCGGGCGAATTCGCGACGAGCGGAGCGAAAGCCGCCGCCGTTCACTCGAAGCAGAAGATATCGATTCAATGAGAAACCAGTGGAAAATCGAAAGGGAAGAAGAATTGAGTCAAAGAATGAACCCCTAGCTTGACTCCCATTCTAACCCAAATGGAAATCGCGTCCTCGCCGTGCACCTAAATGCCCAGACCACATCCAACAATCGATTTCCGCATTTCCAATCGACGAAATCGATCTGTCTTCCGCGGTACTCAAAGTCGCCAGCCAGCAGAAGTCGACGCAGTTTTGGCAAAACGGACGAAAGCGATCGGAAACAATCGCGGCGGAAATTCCCGACCGCCTTCCGCCAGACGCTCAGTTGTGTGGGGGAAGGAGGGGACACTCTGAGAATATTTATTGCTAATTTGAAGTGCAAGAACGGATGAAGCGAGCGGAAGTGTGTACAAATTCGTTTCGTGGAGACGTCGAACGATCGCTGCACGCCGAAGAGCGACTGCAATAGGATTTTGTGCTGCGTTTATCATGGCCTGCGCTGCGCCGCACAACATGCTAGCGACTCGAAGCAACCCAAGTTCGAGGACGAAGAGGCGGTCATTCGTCCACCCCTCCGACTTCCGCACGGACTCCTTGGGGCGCCGAGAGCTCGAAGGCCACTCTTCTTAACCACCGCCCACACTTTCCCGAGATCTCACCGTTGCTGACAACCCCCGCATCGATCGTCTTGCATACAGGTGGATCTCGTTTGACATTCTCCAAACCAGCAACACGCAACAAGCGGAAAGCGTGGGGTCTGAAACGGATGTTTCGGAGTCAACCAGAATGTTTTCCCACTTACTTAACCCACGAAAGGTCGTGTGTGACAGGTGGAAGTTGGGAGTATGCCACTGCGAGCACTTTCGTGGTGTTTCAAAGGGAATTGTTCGTCTCGAGCACGATGTCCTCAAATCCCTTCGTCTACAATCCGCACTTCTTTGCGAACCAAACGACGGCGTCTTTCGACCAGTCCCCGTTTCTGATCGTCCACCGAGCGAACACCGCGGTTTGTGCAACGATAGGCGGTTCTCTGGTTGTGCTCTTTCTGTATTTGATCTTCCGCCAATCGCCGCCCCACTTGCGGCCTTTTGGACGAATGCTTCTTTTTTGCACGTTCGCCGACAGCTGGCTTCTGGTCACCCATGCTTTGACTCAGTCGGTTTGCTTCAATCGACCGGCTTCTGATTCGTCGGTTGTTATTGCAGAGGATGTGCATTTCGGACGGCGTGCTTCTCGTGTCGTTCACGGGACCCGTGTGGTATTTGCCCTACGAAGCACAACGATGGGCGCAGGTCCTCTTCAACATCGGCGCCGTGATTGGAGTCTTCTTTTTGCCCGCTCAATACTTTTACCGCTTCAAGTGCCTTTCGCTGTACAGGAAACAAGCCGAACAAAAGCCACGAATGCTCGTTTAGAGATGGCACGCCCACCGCCCTCCAAACGGCTACCTACTTTCTCATTCCCATTCTGCAACTCATCGTGATGGCGGCGATCACTTACGTTGGGTGGCATCCGTCCGATAACCGCGATTACGGGCCGCTGTGGTTTGTGGAGGATCCGATTCCAATGTAAAGCTTTTTTACTCACTTTCTCGATGCTTGTCGTTCATTTTAGTCTGCATGTCGGAAATCTCGTGAGTTAACGGGAGATTGCTCGTTGTTGACCGCCATCTGCAGCAAACAGCGGGCTTCTTCGTGGAGATCGTGGGCGATGGTGACGGGCAGCTACTCGGCGGCCGTCCTGTTCGCTCGAATGACCGTGCGGGAGTTGGCGCGCAAGGCGGGCGAGATGTCCGAACGAACGAAAGCGCTCCATCGGCAATTGGCGTGGACGTTGTTCTTGCAGGCATGTTTTACGGTTGTTTCCACTCACCGCTGTCTCATTCTACAGGCGATATCGCCGTTCTTTGCCGGCATTCTCATTGCGATCGTGTGCGTGATGCTGGTCTTCGGTGTGGCGGTTGACGGCCGTTTTGCCGACGTCTTGATCATGGGCGTCGCCTGGTCGCCCGTCTTCAACCTGTTCGGAGCGATCTATTCGATCAAGAACTACCGCGAGTTCTGCAAGCAACGATTGCCGTTTTGTGGCCAAAGCACAACGGCGACGATCGTCATCGTCACCTCAAGTGGCGGCGGACAAGGCGCCACCGAAAGCTGATCGCCGAACACAAGCATCTTTATCGTTGGCCAATCATGTGAATAAATAACTGAGTAATTGAATAAATCTAACCGCTCAACGTGCAATTGGTACGCAGGTGTGTAGGAATGCATAAACAAGCGAACATGTGTAGAAATTCGTTCAATAAGAGACGTCGAACAGTCGCTCGATTATGATTTCGATGGACTCCCGGTCGTACTTCAGCTGGCGGTCCAGGTTGAAGTCGGAGGCTGCGTGCGAGTGTCTAAAGGGACAGAAACTCGTGAGAAGAGATCAGAGGACTCACTTGTTCGTGAATGCGATGTACGGGACGAGCACGAGGCTCTTGATTTGCCGCCGAATCCGCTGGGCGGTTTCCACGTCCGCAACGCAATAGCTGAAGAGAGCAGTGAGAGTGAGGAGCAGAAGGGACCGAACAAACCCCTTCTGTGTTTCAATCACCGCATCGAATTCCCGGTTGAAGTTCTGCAAACAAACAAGGCAGTTGCCCATCTTTATCGATTGGAACAAACCGCGTATTTGCTGCTGACCGACCGGTCGGCATCGACGTCCGAGAGCACAGCGACCACCCGATTCCAGCTGCAAACCGCACACTTCAATGTGCATCAATCGAAGGAATGAACCTCTGCAGGTACTTCTTCAAATGGCCGGCGATTTCCTGCTCGTTGTACGCGAAGAACTGGGGATTCTGCTCGCGCACCAGTCGGGACAGCTGCTCGTTCTTCAAGCACTGCTGCACGTACGTGAGGTTGTTGAACATGAAGAGGGCGGCTGAAAGAAGGTGTGGAGAAGAAAGACGGTCTGTCCGCCTACCCAAGTGGGGATCCGCGTACGAGCTCGCCTTGTTCCGCAGATTCACGCCGAGGGCGGAGATGATTTGAGCTGAACGGGAGGAAGGTGAAGAGGAATTGATCGAAGGACGAACCGAAGAGCTTGGACATCCGCGAAGACTCGCCGCCCCTCTGCGTCTGCTCCAGCACGTGATTGACCACCGACTGGTATTGGGCGAGAATTTTGAGGAAGTTCATCGCGTTCGAAGTGCTGCAAACACCCAACGATCAATGAAAGTAACGAGTGAGCGCACATCTCGTGGCAATTGCCGTCCGGCGGTACGTAGCGAGTCGTGTGCTCGTTGGTCAGGAAGTCGACGAAGTCGCTGATCGACTGCGACGTCTTGTCGTACAGCTTGCGGCTGAACTGCGCGTACAGCTCCGAGTGACCAACGTTCTTTGACCTCAAAACACTCGATTGTTAGTAGAATCCACCCCGTCCACTAACAAAGAGGCCATCTGCTGCGAGCGGCGAGTGACGAAGCTGGCGAGCGGGAGGATTTGGACGAAGGTCGCGTCGAACTGCTCGATTGCCATCTGAAAGCTCAAAAAGAATGAGCGGAAAGAAGACGAGAACTCACGATCCCCCGCTCCAAGCACTCCTTCATCGGATCGGAGGCGATCTTCCGGACCAACTGCGCCTCGACATCAACGGAAGCGAAGATCTTGGAGCAGATTTCCGTCTCGATCTGAAAAAAGGTCCTTGAATTGGAGTGAAGGAAGGCGGAGAGCACTTGGATCAACGTGAGGAGAGTGGAGAGCAGGATGGTGGCCACGGTGATCGAACTCTCGCCCCACGGGTCGTCGACTGAAAGCAGCCGTTGATTGAATGAATGAGATCCTGCCGCCCACTCACATTGCTTCTCGGTCGCTCGGCCGGCCGCTTTCTTTAACGCCCTGCAAGCAAGCGAATCCAATCATTTCAGGAAGTAATCGGAGCTCACGTCTTGAGGAACTGGGCGCGAGACGACTTCTGCTGGACGAAGCCTCGCATTTGGTCGTTCACAAGCCGGCAGATCTTCAGCATGTTCTCCGAGCGGAAGTTCACGAAGAACTTTAGGTACTGCAGGCACGAGGTGTTCTGCTTGAGGAAGCGGGCGATCAGCGCCGCTTTCGTCGTGCTCTTGAACGTGCTCAGCACCTGGTACTTGAAGGACGGGATTTCTGCACCATGAAATGAGTTGGAATGAGTGCTGGACGAATAAAACAAACCATAGTTCTCATCCAAACACTCGGCGATCTTCAGCGGATCGAGAACGGTCGACTCCATTCGAATGCAGTTGCAGAACTCCGTTTCCAGAAAGTTGCAGCCGATTTCGAAGCTCTCGCGCTAAACATCCGGAAAGATGAAAGGATGGAGTGAGTGGAACGCACCATTGCTTCCAGCTGTCCCTTGTACGAAGAGTGGGAGCCGAAGAACTCGATCGCATCCTTCAGTCCGTTCATCAGCCCCACGTACTCCTCGAGATTCAAGCTGGTGGTGCCGCGACGGATGGCGCTCTCGAACTCGACCGTCTTGCCGTAGAACTGAATGCTCGCTTCCGTGATGCTCAGCAGCTTCTTCACGTCTGCAAGCAGCGAGTGAAGCAAACAGAATGAAAGAAAGGCAATCACTCTGTTGTTTCTTCTGGATGGCGGAGGTCTTCGTGCACAGCGGGGCGACTCCCTTCTTCAGCGTCTCGATTTGGTTCGTGAACTTGTCGAGGATGGTCGACACTTGAGTGGCCACGCGGTCGCTCTTCCGCAAACTCAATTCGAATTCCTTCAGCCACTCTTCGTCCTGCAAACCGGTGGAATCGAGAAAAATGGAGGAAATCCACTCACTTTGGCCAACTTTCGGTTCAAATCGTCGAGACCGCCCGCCGCTCCGCCGGTCGTCATCGTGCTCGATGGAGTCAAGCCTTTGCTGGACACGAATGCTCGTCAATCCATGGAGAATCGTCGGTTGACACACGGGATCTGCGTGAATTCAGAAGAAAACTTGATCGGCGTGTCAAGTGCTTCCCGCTGGCCCATCTCTCGCTTTCCTCTTCCTTTGTGTTTGTTTCCACTACACAAGCAACTTACGAACAGAAATGCTTCCAGCATAACATGTTCATTGAACAAGTGGCTATTTTAATCGACGGAGGCCAATGTTTGTCCTTGTGATCACAAATCGTGCCCCTCTTCGGCGCTCGAGGATCGAACAACACCTTCGAATGTCTGCACTCTTCATTCAAGTCGGTCTTCAACTACGTTTAGCGGTGTTTGCTCCAAAACACGAAACCAAACGACACAAATGACGCCCGATTTGTTCGCCGAACGTGGCCGCCGCACTCGTTCGGGCGCCAACTTCTGATCGTCGTCTTCTTTTTGGCCGGCGAGTTTGTTTTCGACACGCGCCGAGAGCTCGCAATCGGCCGCGGAGTTCGTTAGGCGGCCGTCGGCGGGTGTTAAAAGTTTAATCCAGCTCCCATTCACGGGCGATCGTCCGAAGAGCGGAGTTCAAAGCGGAGATCCCGGGAACACGGACGGTCGGGCGTTTGCAACTCTGCTCGGCGTAATTGAGCATTCAGCAGGCGCGTGCTGCAGCGGGCGTTCGTCCTCGATTACGCCGATTGATGAGCGAATTCCCGTAACGAGTGGCCGGCGAAGAAGCGAGCGGGAATTGGAGTGTGTTCCGAGGACTGTTTGCGGATTGCTGCTTGTGTTCCGTCCGTTCCGATTAGTGCGATCCTCGAGCAAAACAAGGGAGTACGGTGCGTTTGGACTTTCATCTTCCGTCTGTTCTCGTTTTAACCGTTCGGTTCGTGCGTCTAATTGATTGATTTGTTCGTCGTGCACTGCATCGAGAATTCCCACGTCCCACCCGAAACGGCCGCAACCCCCGCACTTCGCCCATCTTCTCGGAATTCCCGCTTTCGGGCCGCTCGCCCCCGATGCGGCCGTTCGGTCGTGAAATGCTGACCGCACGGAACTTCCGAACGGCCGGGCGGGCGGAAATTGGAAAAACGGATGCCCCTAAACAAGCGGAAAGAAGGGAAGGCGGCGGAAAGGGTAATTAATTAAGTAGTCAGGTAGCCGCATCGAAAGAAACAACCTCCGTTCACGCACCCCCGAAACGGCCCTTCGGCACGCGGCCTGCACTTTCAACAATCCGGACGGCCGGCCGGCAATCGGAAGTTCCGTCCGGCGGAACGCAAAGAAATTCGGCGACATTTCCGCTCAATCGAGAGACCGCAGTCACGCGAACCGCGGCCAAAAGAAGTCGGACGGTAGGCACCCGATTTGTGCGACGGATGCGCAAAAAACCCACTGGTATTCAGCGTTTACGAGTGTTTACATTTCGACACAAGTTCCGTTCCGAGAATCCAAACCTTCAATTCAATTCACGATTAATTGCTGCCTGTAATCAGGGGGAAGTGGGCAGAAGGTCGCCCTCGCTGCAACACGGTGATTGGCGGCTATCCGGCACTTCCGCCGGCTTTTCGAGTGCATAATTGAGGGGCGAACGGCCGCCGTCCGCGTGCTGTCTGCTTTTTGCTCGAAACTCCGAACGCGGCCAAAATTTTCGAAAGTCGCTGCAGAAGGCCGCCGATTGGCGACTTTAAGCCGCTTGCCCGCATTCTGTCTCGTTAATTTGAAGATTGGCCGCAGCAAACAAGCCGCAGATCGAAAGAACATCCCAGGTGCGTGACCGGCCGCCATTTTCTGCGGGTGTTTGACCGCCGGCCGACCGAACGAGCAGGAAATGCGGACAGTTAACCTCCCGGCAGCACGCCGGTCGCGGTGGTCGAATCAAAAGTCCACTCACTGGCGGCTAAAGCGGATTTCCTCGTTGATTCGGAGAGAAGTTGGACTTCTCATCTTCCCATTGGTGTCTGATCCTCCCGCTGCCCGATGATGTGCGCCTTCTTTCGTTTAAAGCAGAGAACACGTGCACCTGCTTTCGTTTTGATCTTTCGGTTGGGCCACAAACAAAGGTCGAAAGTGGAGGAGAGAAAGAAGAACGGTGCAGAAAATTAGAGCGGAAAGTTCAGGAGAAGAAAGCGGCTCGTGGAATCTGAAATGGCGCTCAGTGATGAAAGCTGTGGAGCTCCAATTAGAGGCCGGCAATCAGCGTACAGTAGTGGTCTTTCCCCATGCTTTGGGGTGTGCAATCACCGGGCACTACACAAAGAGAATCAGTCGGAAGGTCGTCTTTGTGTCGCGTTCCACGAGGTGCGGCCTTTCGGTCGAAGAGCGTAAGAATTTGATTATTCACTCGATTCTTTCGACTTTTCGTTGACCTTTCGCTCTGTCGATT